>SJYQ01000817.1:343830-601575 GCA_006410935.1 Redunca redunca
TTTTCATTACGGTTTATCACAGGATATTGAATGTAGTACCCTGTGCTATACACTAGGACCTTATTTTTCTATTATTGTACATATAACAGTTTTCATTTGCTAATCCCAAACACTTAATTCTTCCCTTCCCCACCGAGCCCTTCCCCTTGGGAACCACAAATCTGCTCTCTATAGATATGACAATTTTTGATGAACCAAATCAAATGGAATGTGATATCCAGAAGGCCTCATGTCTTGATAAAGCTAGATTATGGAAATTTTCTGTGCTACTCTTTATTAACTTTGATTTCTAAATTATCTTTAGACACCTAGATGCTGTTTTATATCTTTGAATACTTAAAAGCTAAAGAAATAATGAAGAAACGGGAATATCCCAGAAGATTTTGAAAAAGGACAAAGTTGAAGGATCATACTACCTGACTTTGAGACTTACACAGCTGTAGCCATCATGACAGTGGGACATTAACACAGAGAGAGTAAAGAGATCATGAGAACAGAGTGCCCTCAAAGATCAACACATGTGGTACAAAGGCAATTCAGTAAAGATACAACAGTCTTTAACCAATGGTATTGGAACTCTATATGTAAAAGAAAGAACTTCATTCCACATCTCACAAGATATAGGAAATTAAGACTAAGTGGATCAATGTACCTAAATACAAGTCTTAAAACTATTATATGTCCAGGGGAAAATATAAGAGAAAGGCTTTGTCACCTTGAATTAGACAAAGATTTCTTAGATATGACACCAAAAGTATAATCCACCATCAAAAACAAGTAAGTTGGACTTTGTTAAAATGAAGAACTCTTTGAAAGGCACCATTAAGATCACAGAAAGACAAGCCACCTGTGAAATAAAAATCTCTGAAAACAGTTTAAAACTATTAAAGAACTAAAGGATTATATAACAACACAGCAAGACTCTTATATGGTTACAGCATCCTCTGTAAGAAAACAGTCAGAAATAGCCAACACAAGAAGAATGGGGAGGCACAGGCCTATAGAATGCATTGGTCCTGAAGGCAGACAATTTGGATTTGAATTCCAGTTGAACATGGGCTAGTTCTTTAACTTCATGGAGCCCCATTTTCCTGGAAGTATTATTTTTAATTACTATTATGATACTATCTAGGATCACTTAACACAATATCTGGCACATGGCGAATTCTCAAAACTATTAACTGCTTCCAAGAGGGTGAAGTTCTCATACCTAAAACTGTCCCATGTTAGATTATGTCCCCTAAGATGGAAAACTCCTATTTCCTAATTTGTTCCCTAAACTTGGCCAGTCTGGGGACCAAACGGGTGAGTGTATCATCCCAGAATCAGCCAGAGCGGAAGCAGAGGTAAGCCAGCCTTTTCCTCTGAAAAATTATTGTCCTAGATTAGTGAAGTTTAAATAAAACCTATAGTTTTAAAACACTGTCATTGGAACTTGAATTTCACTAAAATTAATGGCCATGGAGAACTTTATTTTCAGTAAGGAAGAAGGAAAAGGAAGGATTTTCCAAATACCACCTTGATGTTTCCAATAAATGCCCGATAATAATACTCCAAACTGTGAGGTGTTCTATGGCACTTGTTTAACCTGAATGGCAGTCAGTGCTCCCTGGGGTTTGGGGAAGGAGTAAAACTTAGTACTGTCCAGAAGGGGTCTTAAAATCCATGGAACAGGGAAGACTCTGAGAAAATTTTTTTTTTTTTAAATCAAAGACCCCAATACACCAAAGAAACCAGCATTGAATTAAAAAGCTTGGTCTGATTTTAAAACAGGGAATTTGATATAGTTATTCCTTATTAGTCACCTTTGGCTATTACAGAGCTTTCTTGAACTTGGAATGTTTCTCTAGATTATAAAAACATGTGCTTAGATGCTCAGTTGTATCCGACTCTTTGTGATCCTATGAACTGTAGCCCACCAGGCTCTTGGTCCATGGAATTCTCCTGGCAAGAATACTGGAGTGGGTTGCCATTTCCTCCACTAGGGGATCTTCCTGACCCAGGGATCAAACTCGGGTCTTCTGTGTCTCCTGCATTGCAGGTAGATTCTTTACCTGCTGAACCATCAGGAGACCCCATAAAAACATAAGAGAGGAGAACAAAAACACAGAAATGAAGAAATTTGGGGGATCAGTCTCATTTCACAGATGAGAAAACTGAGGCTCTGAAGAAACCAAGGAGTTGTTCCAGGCCACAGAGTGAAAGGAGGACCAGCCTATAGGGCTTGACCCTTGAGCTGAGTCCTCCAGCCACGGCTCAAACACCAGCTGCCAGGTCCTACCTTTGCTCACCGGCGAGGGACTCTATGCGTGTGTATATGGGGCCACCTGGTGAGGGCACCCTTCCCTTCCTGGCATATCAGATGCCAACTCCCTCTCAGGGTTCAACCCAGGGTGTCCAGCCATAACTGTAAGCAGGCTCTCACCCAAGGGCAGGAAGGTGCCAGAATGTTAAGAGACCTGTAATCTCACTTGATCCTCCTGGAGAGCTGCTGGGAATCAGAATTCAGCCATCTGAGAGGCTCAGATGATCATCTCGGCCCCCACATTAATGACCTCAAAGTGAGTGAGCGTTGGCTATCAGGGAGGGGAAAGGTGTGGGGGCAAGGACAAGGCTCCACCCCAACCCAGAGATGAGGAGACGTGGGGGCCCTGGAGTGGTACTGGCTAATCCCTCCCATTAGAAGAGGCCCTTCTGCAGCCTTCAGAGAGAAAGGGAAAAGGCAAGATGTCAAGGAAGTGGCATCATCAACTCAATAGACATGAGTTTGAGCAAACTCTGGGAGATAGCGAAGGTGAAGGAAGCCTGGTGTGTTGCAGTCCCTGGGGTTGCAAAGAGTTGGGCACGACTGAGTGACTGAACAACAACAAGGGAGTGGAGATCTGGTCCGTTTTGCTTGTTTATTAAATACATAAACTGATTTTACTATGTATATGGCATTATTAATTTGTTCATAGCAGCTACTGATACTCAACACCTATATATGTGCTGAGAATAACTCTCTCAACTCTTTTAATGATAACAGTTTAAATGCCTCCATTTATTTGATAAATATATATTCTGAGCATCTAATAGTGCAGAGCCTATATTTATAAAGATGCAAAGATGAAAGCATCAGACTCTTGTTTTCAGGAAGTTTACATACCAGAGAGGGAGGTAAACATTCATTCAATTTTTCATTCCTTTACCTTTTCATTCATTCATCATTTCATTCTTATAGACATTCAGCACATATTTACAGCATCTATCACCATATTCTGGGTGTTGGGGATGCAATGTGACAGGAGAGGAAGAACCTGCCTTCAAGGAGTTCATACTGTAAACAAAGGGGACAGATAATAAACCTTTTTTTAAAATGTAGTGGACTGGGGACTTTGTGGTGGCCCAGTGGTTAAGAATCTGCCTGCCAATGCAGGGGACACAGGTTTGATTCCTGATCTTAGAAGATCTCACTTGCCCCAGGGCAGCTAGGCCCTTGCTCTGTAACTACTGAAGCCTGAATGCCCTTCAGCCAGTGCTCTGCAACAAGAGACACCACCGCAAGGTGAGTAGCACCCGCACACTGCAACTTGAGAAAGCCTGCATGCAGCAATGTAGACCCAGTGCAGCCAAAAATAAACGATAATGTGTAGTTGACTAATACACAGCCACAGATTCTTTTCCAGTCCTTGTATAAGAGATGAAGCCTACACTCTCCCAAATTAATTCTGATCTGGGCTTGTGACTTGCTTGACCAATAGAATGTGCAGAAAGAACACTCTGGGACTTCTGAGGCTTCCTCATAAGAAGCTTTGTGGTTTCCACCTGGGCCTCTGTAAGAAGTCAACACCCCCATGGGCTCCATGTCAGAGCTGTGATGTGTAGGCACTTCCGTCTCCAGGCCTGGCTGAACCCAATCTTCCAAACACTCCAATCGGGGCACCAGGCGACCCTGCCCGCCTATCTGACCCACAAGTTGGGTAAATACAATGCAACGGCTCTTGCTTAAGCCACCAAGTGCTGAGGTAGACTGCTGTGCAGCCATAGGTCACGAGCCCACAGGTGATCTCAAGTAGTGAAAACCACGTTCTGGGAAGAAACTGACACAGCTTGGACACAGGACACAGGGTGACTGACTGGCAGGAAAACGAGTTTAGCCCGGCTGGCCTGAGAAGGCCTGTCTGAGAAGGTGGATCTGAACAAAGCCCTGGATGAGAGGAGGAATTCGGCATGTGAAGATCAGGGGTAAGTGCAGCAAGTGCTGGGAACAGCAAACACCAAGGCCAGACAAGGAGGCAAGCCTGCTGTGGCTACTAGGCCTGGAGCCCCGTGCGGGGTATCAGGGAATTGCGTGCCCATGACACAGGAGCCCAGAGCAAATGGCGCTGTCCTGAACAGGCCTACAAAGGCTGAAGCCCTGGGGCTAAGAGATGAAGGGAGAGTCTTCTAGCAGGGCAAGAGGAGCCAAAGGGTTTCTAGATAGACACCAGTCGGACAGGGCCCTGAGAAAGGCTGCATTCCCTTTCTGCATTTGTCATTCACTTCAGTTCAGTTCAAGTGCTCAGTTGTGTCCGACTCTTTGCAACTCCATGAATCGCAGCACGCCAGGCCTCCCTGTCCATCACCAACTCCCGGAATTCACTCAGACTTATGTCCATCGAGTCGGTGATGCCATCCAGCCATCTCATCCTCTGTCATCCCCTTCTCCTCCTGCCCCCAGTCAGAGTCTTTTCCAATGAGTCATTTCTCCACATGAGGTGGCCCAAGTATTAGAGTTTTAGCTTCAACATCAGTCCTTCTAATGAACACCCAGGACTTATCTCATTTATAATGGACTGGTTGGATCTCCTTGCAGTCCAAGGGACTCTCAAGAGTCTTCTCCAACACCACAGTTCAAAAGCATCAGTTCTTTAGCACTCAGCTTTCTTCACAGTCCATCTCTCACATCCATACCTGACTACTGGAAAAATCATAGCTTTGACTAGATGGACCTTTGTTGGCAAAGTAATGTCTCTGCTTTTTAATATGCCGTCTAGGTTGGTCATGGCTTTTCTTCCAAGGAGCAAGCGTCTTTTAATTTCATGGCTGCAATCACCATCTGCAGTGATTTTGGAGCCCCTCACAATAAAATTGCTCAGTGTTTCCATTGTTTCCCCATCTATTTCCCATGAAGTGCTGGGACTAGATGCCATGATCTTCATTTTCTGAATGTTGAGCTTTAAGCCAACCTTTTCACTTTCCTCTTTCACTTTCATCAAGAGGCTCTTTAGCTCTTCTTTCCTTTCTGCCATAAGGGTGGTGTCATCTGCATATCTGAGGTTATTAATATTTCTCCCGGCAACCTTGATTCCAGCTTGTGCTCCTTCCAGCCCAGCATTTCTCATAAAGTACTCTGCATATAAGTTAAATAAGTAGGGTGACAATAATCAGCCTTGATGTACTCCTTTTCCTATTTGGAACCAGTCGGTTGTTCCATGTCCAGTTGTAACTATTGCTTCCTGACCTGCATATAGATTTCTCAAGAGGCAGGTCAGGTGGCCTGGTATCCCCATCTCTTTCAGAATTTTCCACAGTTTATTGTGATCCACACAGTCAAAGGCTTTGGCATAGTCAATAAAGCAGAAATAGATGTTTTTCTGGAATTCTCTTGCTTTTTTGATGATCCAGCGGATGTTGGCAATTTGATCTCTGGTTCGTCTGCCTTTTCTAAAACCAGCTTGAACATCTGGAAGTTCACAGTTCACGTAGTGCTGAAGCCTGGCTTGGAGAATTTTGAGCATTACTTTGCTAGTGTGTGAGATGAGTGCAACTGTGCAGTAGTTTGAGCATTCTTTGGCATTGCCTTTCTTTGGGATTGGAATGAAAACTGATCTTTTCCAGTCCTGTGGCCACTGATGAGTTACCTCTCATTTGTCATTACTGGAGGCTAATAGATATGGCCATGGTAACCGGAGGGCACTGGGGCTGAAGAGGGAAGCGGTGCCTGGGTCCCAATGGAAGTTGAATTCTGCACAAAGTCCATGCTCTAAGGGAAAAGAAACAGTAGAACCCCTGGAGCCAAACGGCCCAAGTTCAAACTCCAGCTCTGTCGCTTGATAGCTGTGTGATTTGGAGCAACTCACTTAACTTCTCTGTGCCCCAGTTTTCGTATTTGTACAGTGGGGCTTATAATGCTACCTACCTCATTAAGCTTCTTACCATTCAACAGATTAATCTGGGCAACATGTTGGCATAGTGCCTGGCACAAGTTAAACACACTAGATTAGCTATTATAACTGTCATCATCATCATTATCAGAAGCAACCAGAGAATTCTGGCTGAGTGTCAAGACTGGGTTTTTGTGCTGGAAAGAGCCCTGAGGCATGCAGGGATAAAGGAGAGAGACAGGAGCCGAGAAGGAGATGTACTGGGATGAGGGTCTGGGTGCCAGGGAAAACAAGGAGAGCAGGAACATTGTAGATAATTCCCTACCACCCAAGACTGTGAAAGACACCACGTGCACAGCTAGATAAAATCAGGACCACAGGGTGTACACCAGTGCCACTGAAACTCCAAAGGAGAAAGTGCAAACAACCTGGCTTCCTGGATGGCTCTTGAAGGAGGCTGGATTTAAGCTGGAGGAGTGGGTTGGGTTTGGAAGGGTGGAGGTGGGGCATGAATGTCCCTTCCCATTAGAAGAACCCTCCACTATAAGACACTTGCTCCTTGGAAGAAAGGCTATGACAAGCCTAGACAGTGTACTAAAAAGCAGAGACACCACTTTGCCGACAAAGATCTGTATAGTTAAAGCTATGGTTTTTCCAGTAGCTATCTATGGATGTGAGAGTTGGACCATAAAGAAGGCTGCGTGCTGAAGAATTGATGCTTTTGAATTGTGGTGCTGGATTCTTGAGAGTCCCTTGGATAGCAAGGAGATCAAACCAATCAATCCTAAAGGAAACCAACCCTGAATATTCACTGGAAGGGCTGATGGTGAAGCTGAAGCTCCAATACTTACTCTGGCCACCTGATGCGAAGAGCCAACTCATTGGGAAAGACCCTGATGTTGGGAAAGATTGAGGGCAGGAGGAGAAAGGGGTGACAGAGGATGACATGGTTGGATGGCATCCCTGACTCAATGGACATGAGTTTGAGCCAAGTTGGAGAGAGAGTGAAGGACAGGGAAGCCTGGCGTGATGCAGTTCATGGGGTCGCAAAGCATCAGACACCACTGAGCGACTGAAGAGCCAGTAGGACCCTACTCGTCCAGCTCTGTTCCCACAGTGAGAGAGGAAACAGGTCCTCACAGGGAAGTTTTGAGGCCATGATGCCAGGAAAAAAGAAAACACAAACCCTTCTATATGCTGATGGCACCCAGGCTTTTGTGCTGACCACCAGACACAGCCCAGCGAGGTTCCTTAGCATTAGATCCTGGGAATGACAGCAGGCAAATGAAAGGAGGAGGGTGGCAATAAGTTCCTTCAGGGGTAGCTGGGGACCCTGCAAGATGGCTTTTCTCCTTCAGTCAGAGTCCCATCAGCATATGCAAATTAGGACAAACCAGCACTGTGACCTTGTAGAGATGGATATTGTAATGTCCTGTTTGCAGAGTCCATCCACGTGAGACACAGAATCTGGGGGCTTTTGTCTGCAAAGCTTGACAATCTCATGTATAAATATTCATCCCAGCACTCCTGCTTTAACATTTGAATCACAAAAAGAATCAATGCGCAGATGCAGCTCAGCTCAGCCTTCTGAGGCACCCAGGAGAAAAAGTGGGAAGGTTTAGGCAGCAAGGGTGGCATTTGGTGATGTGCTAATGAAGAGGAGGTGGCAGAACAGCAGGATTTGGCGGGGAGCACGTTACCTACCCGAGTCGCATCCCATCATCGCTGTTACTACCATCAGTACCCTCCGTTTTCACAGGACTGTTTCGTCATTGACTTCCTTTATCTTGATGTACAGTTCTACAAATTTTGTTATTCTAGTTATTCGTTCATTTTATCAATATACAATCTGTGGAGTTGCTAAGAGTCCGACATGACCGAGAGACTAACACCACCATCACCGTACATGAAACGAGGGCTTCCCAGGTGGCTCAGCCGGTAAAGAATCTGTCTGCAATGTAGGAGACATGGGTTCGATCCTTGCGTCAGAAAGATCCCGTGGAGAAGGAAATGGCAACCCACTCCACGCCTGGGAGATCCCACGGACAGAGGAGCCCGGTGGGCTACAGCTCACAGGGTCACAAAGAGTCGGACATGACTGAAGTGCCTGAGCCTGCACGCATACATAAAAGGGACTCTTTTTTTGTAATCGATCTATCTTTTAATCCATTACTGATAGTTTGGTTTTGCTTTGGGATCCAATCTGAGAATCTTTTGCTTTTAATACAAGAATTTGTGCTACTTTTATTTATTCATAGGAAAAAAAATGCATTTGGTGCTCATTTAATCTTCTTAGAGCTGTCCCTCTGTTCTAACAATAAAATTTACCATTTTAAATATTTCTAAGTGTACAGGTCTGTGGCATTAAATACATTCATACTGTTGTGCACCATCACCACCACCCATCTCCAGAAATCTTTCATCTTCCTCAACTGAGATGCTGTACCTATTAAACAATAACTCCCCATTCACTCAATGAATTTTAATCACGCATTGAATCTTTTTTTAAATTTATTTATTTTTAGCTGTGCTGGGCCTTTGTTGCTGCTCGGGCTTTTCTCTAGTTGGAGTGAGTGGAGGCTACTCTCGAGTTGCACAATGGGGTTCTCCTTGTGGTGGCTTCTCTTGTTGGGGTGCATGAGCTCCAGGGTGCTCGGGCTTCAGGAGTTGAGACACGAGGGCTCAGTAGTTGCAGCTCCCGAGCTCTATGGCATAGGCTCAGGAGTTGTGGCACACGGGCTTAGTTGCTCTGAGGCATGTGGAATCTTCCCAGACCAGGGATCAAACCCATGTCTCCTTCACTGTTAGGCAGATCCTCACTACTGAGGCACCAGGGAAGCCCTAACCATGTACAGACTCTTGTAACCAGCAGCAGGAGAGGACACAGAACAAGTCCATCACCTCCAAGAACTCCTGTATGTTCTTTGTCTAGAGTTGTTCTCCCTCCACCTTTAACCTCTGGCGACCACTGCTCTGTCCTCTGTCCCCACAGTTTTGTCTTTTCCAGATGTCTGTCTTACCAACAAAATCACACAGCACGTAACCTATTGAGACGGGCTTTTCACTTCTCATAACCCCCTGAGATTCATTCATGCTGCTGCTTGTATCTGAAGGTCATTCCTATTTATTGCTGAGTAGAATTCCACTGTGTGGCTGCACTGGTTTGTTTATCCATTCACCCATGGAAGGACATTTCGGTTACTTTCAGTTTGGGATAATCATGAATGGAGCATGGATGTAGAAGTTTTTGTATGAAAATAAATTTTCATTGAAGGTAAATACCTGGGAGTGGGAGCTCTGGGTCATGAGTCACCCTCTTGCTTGGGACCTCCTCCCTCATGTGCACCTCTTTTTGCATCTCTTCTCTCTCTTGACCTTTCCATTTTTCCCATGAACTATAAAGTAAATTAGCTCAGTTGGTAACAAATCTGCCTGCAGTGAAAGAGACCTGGGTTTGATCCCTGGGTCAGGAAGATTCTCTGGAGAAGGAAATGGCAACCCACTCCAGTTATTCTTGCCTGGAAAATTCCATGGACAGAGGAGCCTGAGGGCTACAGTTTATGGGGTCGCAAGAGTCAGACACAACTTAGTAACTAAACCACCATGTAAAGTAAGTACATCCATGATTATTATCTTATTATTCTGCCTGGTTCTCATTCCTTCCATAATATTATCCTACAGCTTATCTAGGGTGATGTAGTTGTGTATGTGTGACTTCAGACTCTAAGCAACACCTGAAGGTGGGAGGGAATGGCTGGAGAAAGTGGTTCCTGTCCTCTTCCGTGGTGATCGGTGACCACTTGTTTGCCCAAAGAGAGAAGAAGGTGAGATGACAACACAGACCAGACTCCTTGCAGGTATGACCTTCACTGTTTGATGGCCCATCAGTGCTCGGGAAGACATGGAAAGGAGGCACAATGTGCTTAGCCGGAAAAGGCAGTGTAATGATGGAACAGTAAGTCAGAACATGGGTCATGGGCTAAGAAGATCTAAATTCAAAACTGAGTTCCACCCTTTATTAACTAAGCGACTTCATAAACAAACCACTTAGCTCTGAAACTGAATATCGACAGTGTTCTAAGAGCAGAAATAATGAACAGCATCTCATTACAGATCCTCCACTTCAAACCTGGGGCCTAGGGTAGCCACCTAGGACCTGCCATGGAACAAGCTGGCTGTGGATATTTAGTGACAGATTAGAAAGGCAAGCTGTTCATGAGAATTAGAATCTGATGGAAGTGGGAGGAAAGAAATTTGGTTTTCTATTTCATTCTACGTTATTCATTGGAGAGAATATTGTTCAAATTCATTTGGAATATCTGACTGATTAACAATTACTGTGACAACAATAACACAGAATGTAGTTAGAAGATACAGGTATATCATCAAATTGCCCAAATTAACTCAGTTCTCTCGCTGGGTACCTGGAGAAAGAGATTCCATTTTGCTACTGTCAGAAACGGAGTTAGCATTCAGGAAGAATCTAACACCTTAGTTGTTTTTGTTATTTTTTTCTCTTGCTGTTAATATTAGTCCTGTGATTGTCCACAGTGGCAAACACACCTAAATTTGCATGTGAAGAAGCCTGCATTTATACAACGGAATATTATTCAACCATAAAAAGAAGGAAATGATGCCATCTGCAGCAACACGGATGGACCTAGAGATTTCTTACTGAGTGAAGTAAGGCAGACAGAGAGGAGAAATATTGCATGACATCCCTTATTTATGGAATCTGAAAAGAAATGATACAAATGAATTTACAAAACAGAAAGATATAGACTTAGAGAATGAACTTATGGTTGCCAGTACACACTGCTATATTTTAAATGGATTACAAACAAGGCCCTACTGTATAGAGCACAGGGAACTCTGCTTAATGTTATGAGGCAGTCTGGACAGGAGTGGGATTTAGGGGAGAACGGATACATGTATATGTATGGCTGAGTCCCTTCACTGTTCACCTGAAACTATCACAACATTGTTAATCAGATATACCATAACACAAAATAAAAAGTTAAAAAAGAAACCTGCCCTTGGCTGTAAGAAGCCTGGTAAATAGTCTTCACAGCTCTGATGCTGTGCCTCTGGGGAAGGCACCCCTTACCTCTCTGAGCTCAACGTGGAGCTGGGGCTCCATGACAGGCTGCAGAGGGCAGAGCATGATGGAGGGCACAGTACTGGCTCGCCTCCTGTCGCTACCCTCCTGCTGTGGCCAAAACAAGAGCTTGTAGAAAAGAAAATATCAGTTCTTTGGATTCCTAGAAAGGAGTTAATGACCAGTTTTGTTTTTTTCCTCATTGTAAAACAGTCACTTCTTTCGTATTTTGCAAAGTTTGCATCTAGAATCCTTAATAAATTTTTCCTAAAATATGCCCTAAGATTAGATAGTAGCAGTCTAGTTCATGTTAGCTCGCTGAGGTCTGGTCCCTGAGCTGGCAGAGCAGAACAGGTGGGCTGATTCCTGTATTCACTTTACCACGTTATAGTGTATGTACCCTGAGGTCTTAGGTGTCTGGCCATAAAGTATCAGCATCAACACACATTTCAGGGGAATCATCCGTACATAAGTCGCTGAGCTCTGAAATGAGAATCTGAAATGAAATGGGACAGTAGATACAATTCCTACATTATAGTTCAACTGGAAATAAAAGTATTAAGGCAATACAGACACAGCTAACACATCCATGTTAATGCATACATGATTTACATACAGTAACTCACTAGTCTTCCCATCAACCCTATGTGATCAGTCATGTGTGATACTTTGTGGGCCCCATGCCAGGCTCCTCTGCCCATGGAATTTTCCAGGTAAGAATACTGCAGTGTGTTGCCATTCCCTACTTCAAGAGACCTTCCCAACCCAGAGAACAAACTAGTGTCTCTTGCATCTCCTGCATTGGCAGATAGATTCTCTTTACCACCAGTGCCACCTGAGAAGCCTTCAACCCCGTGAGGAAGGTATTATTATCCCCAGGTAACCGACCTGGAAACTGATGCCCAGAGAGGTGAGTAACTTGAATAAGATTACCTAGCTAGAAACTAGGACAAGGGTTCCAGTCCAGGGTCCTCACCCTTAACTGCAAAACACATCACAAGTTCTAGATACACAGAGTAGGTGCTCAGCAAACATGTAGAGTAGAAAAATCCAATGACTAAGGAATATACCAAGTTCCAAGAGGGACAAAAGGAAAGTAATGGCTCTGGAGGTTTACAGGAGTAGAGCTCATTGCGAGACTCCAGGGAGGAAGCAGCAACGGAGCAACCCCTACAGATGGGCCAAAGTTTATACAGGCAGACATGCAGTGAAGACACTCAAGACAAGAGCAAAGACGCAGAGGGACCCAGGCAAGGTGTCTCAAGGGAAGCTGGAAAGAAAAGTTGTATGTGTGAATGTGGACCACGGCGCTGGCGTCCAGGCAGGAGCCGTATGCAGAGCACGGGGCGTGGTCAGGCGGGTGAAGGACGCAGCATTAAGTATCATTATGCAGCTAAATCAACAGCTTGAAGAACATAAGTGGCCTGGGCTGGAATGTTCACTGGCAGTCTGTCCAATTTCCAGGAGACAATAATGGGAGGAATATAAGAGAAGACACCTAAGCAGAGGCCAGGCAGAATCTAAGTTGGCCTCCATGTTCAGAAGGAGGAAAGAGAGGATGTGGCAGAGGGGCTCAGCCCCATCACCTCCACTCCCATGGCTCTCCTCGCCGGCCCCTCGAGGCCACCCTGGCCTCCTGGAAGTTCCTAGAACCCACCAGGCAACCTCCCACCTTAGCCTGCTCTGCTGTCCACCCAGAAGCCCCACACACCCAACGCTCCCCCACTAACTTCAGGTCAGAGACCTTCCTTGGCCGCCTGACTCCAAACTGCAGTCCCTCTGTCAACACTCTCTCTCTTCTCTGTTTTACTTGTCTCTGCGGCAGTGAACACCTTTTAAGATGGTATATGTATGCATGCTAAGTCACTCAGTTGTGTCTGACTCTTTGCGACCTTATGGACTGTAGCCCATCGGGCCCCTCTGTCCATAAGGTAGTATACAACTGTCTTTTTCTTTCATTTTCTGCCCCCTCCCCTTTAGAATACAAGCCACATGAAGGACAAGATTTTTTTCTGTTTTGATCACTGCTGTGATCTGCTGTGACATGGAACAACAGACTGGTTCCAAATAGGAAAAGGAGTACGTCAAGCCTGTATATTGTCACCCTGCTTATTTAACTTCTAAGCAGAGTACATCATGAGAAACGCTGGGCTGGAGGAAGCACAAGCTGGAATCAAGATTGTTGGGAGAAATATCAATAACCTCAGATATGCAGATGATACCACCCTTCTGGCAGAAAGCAAAGAAGAACTAAAGAGCCTCTTGATGAAGGTAAAAGAAGAAAGTGAAAAAGTTGGCTTAAAGCTCAACATTCAGAAAACAAAGATCATGGCATCTGGTCCCATCACTTCATGGCAAATAGATGGAGGAACAGTGGAAACAGTGTCAGACTTTATTTTTTGGGGCTCCAAAATCACAGCAGTTGGTGACTGTGGCCAGGAAATAAAAAGACTCCTTGGAAGAAAAGTTATGACCAACCTAGACAGCATATTAAAAAGCAGATACATTACTTTGCCAACAAAGGTCCGTCTAGTCAAGGCTATGGTTTTTCCAGTAGTCATGTATGGATGTGAGAGTTGGACTATAAAGAAAGCTGAGCACTGAAGAATTGATGCTTTTGAACTATGGTGTTGGAGAAGACTCTTGAGAGTCCCTTGGACTGCAAGGAGATCCAACCAGTCCATCCTAAAGGAAATCAGTCTTGAATGTTCATTGGAAGGACTGATGTTGAAGCTGAAACTCCAATACTTCGGCCACCTGATGTGAAGAGCTGACTCATTTGAAAAGACCCTGATGCTGGGAAAGATTGAAGGTGAGAGGAGAAGGGGACAACAGAGGATGAGATGGTGGAATGGCATCACTGACTCAATGGACATGAGTTTGAGTAAACTCCAGGAGCTAGTGATGGACAGGGAGGCCTGTCGTGCTGCAGTCCATGGGGTCACAAAGAGTCAGACACGACTGACTGAACTGTGATCTGCTGTGTGACTGCTGTGTCACCAGACAGCGCTTAAAACAGGACTTGAGACTTAGTGGCTCTCCATATGAATGACTGAAGGACTAAATGAGTGAATGAATTAAATAGCACAAATAAAGCTATTTATATATATATTTAAAATCCCACAAAATGTCCTCCTTATTGGTGAGTGTGTTACCGAGCAGCACAGTTGAGGCTGACCGGCGCTCGGAGTGGGTGTTCTTCTGGTATCCCTGGTGAATAAGGAGTTAAAACATCCTCACAGCAGCGCAGGACATCTTTCTTGGCCACGTCTCTGTTTTCCCTTCAAAAAGTACATCTGAGCTGTGATCCCTGGAGAGCTTGTCAAATTAGGACTTGACAACGCGTGTGGATATTTCTTTGGCACTAAAAATGTGACAGAGCTGGAGATGATTTTGATAACACGGGGATGAAGGAAACAGAGGTAGAAGGGCTGAGGCTTTTTGAGTTTCATCCTAAAGTCATCCTGCGCCTGACAGGTGGTCTCGGTGGTGTTTCTTCAACCTCCCCTTAGGTGAGACTGTTACAAAGAGGTATGATGGCCTTCTGTCCACTCATGCCGACCCCAAGACAGACCTGTGAGAGGGCTGTCACTGTGCAGGTATTCTTATGAAAGTTGTGGGTGCTGGTAAAGAGACACAGCCTGAAAAGAAGATGTTAAGTAAATGCTACAGATGGATTCACTGTGGAGAGCTCCAGCAGCTCGTCCACAGTTTGGGGAAGACTGCTTGCTCAGGATTACTACCAGGGTTTCCATATGTCAAGGTGCTCTGGGAATTTAGGAGCATGTCAGCTATTAGCATGGCAACCTGAGGTTCCTATCACAGTAAAAACAGCTTTAGAGACACAAAGTTGGGGACGGCAAAGTTGAGGTCTGTGCCGGGGCAGGACTGGGAATCCAGGGAGAGGCATGACGAGGAGACAGACACATGTCTGCTCTCCTGGCCATTGATCAGCTCAGTCAATTCTAGACTGAGAAATGGAAACCCTAGCACCTGCTCACACATTCACACTGTGCCCGGTGTACACAGAGCAGAATTCCTTGCTCTGATCAATGGAGTCAACCTCCCCCAGCAGGGGACATTTTAGACTGTAGAGTGTCGGTGCTGGGAGGGGGCTCAGTGACCCCACAGTGCTCACTGCATCCCCTTCTGGGTTCATGAGGGACCCACATGGGAGTGGGCTCCAATACGTCCTTCAGTAAAGGGACATAGCTAATCTTGATATGGCATTTCCCAGGACACATTCTTCCATGAATTTTTTTTTAAAGAATATCTATTATGTCTCCCAGGACACTTGTGGGCTGCGAAACAAAGTTTGAGAAATGCCGATTACGTCCTAGTTGTACAGAGTGGGAAGCAGAGGCCTGGGCAGTCTGACCTGTCCAGGGCCACAGGGCCATCCCCAGTTCCTGTCCCCTCCATCCCCCTCTCTCATCTGGTCACCACACATGTGTTAAGCAGCAACTCAGCACCAGAAGCTTCGCGAGCCTCAGTGATTAGTGAGACAGGATTCTACGCCTGGGGATAATGAGGACCCAGTGTGACTGCCTCCTCCTTGATGGGCCTCCAGTTACGAGGTGAACATCACTATTTTATGGTGACTTCTGTGCTCGTGCTTGGTGGCACAGTCATGTCCCACTCTTTGAGACCCCATGGACTGTAGCCCTCTAGGCTCCTCTGTCCATGGGGATTCTCCAGGCAAGAATACTGGAGTGGGTTGCCATGCCCTCCTCCAGGGGATCTTCCAGACACAGGGATCAAACCCACGTCTCTCGCATTGCAGGTGGATTCTTTACTGTCTGAACCACAAGGAAAGCAGTAAAAGATCAATAGCCGCATCAGGAGAGGAATGGATTCGATTTTTCCAGTTGACAGGGTTAAGCCAAAAGCTCATTCACTTTCAACCTTTTGGCTGAGGATCAGTCGAATTTATGGTAACTCACACTCCTCTTTAGGGTTACCTTTGTCAGACATGCTCGGTGAGCACCATTATGCCTCCAGCTGCTGGATGTGGACTGGGCATTGGAAAGTAGACCCGAAAGGTGAAAAGTAGTTTAACAGATTGTGTTTAATGGTATTTATGCCAGAAAAATCTTTGACAATGGCTTCACTTTTAATAATTCCTTCATATAAGCTGGGTTTAATCATGATTTATCTCTTTCCCCCCTAAAAGTGGCAAGTGGCATTGCTATAGTTATTTCAACTGCAATGCAGAAGACCCTGGTTCAATTCTTGGGTCGGTAAGATCCCCTGGGGAAGGGATAGGCTAACCACTCCAGTATTCTTGGGCTTCTCTGGAGGCACAGACAGTAAAGAATCTGCCTGCAAGGTGGGAGGCCTGGGTTTGATTCCTGGGTTGGGAAGATCTCCTGGAGTGGGGCATGGCAACCCACTCCAGTATTCTTGCCTGGAGACTTCCCATGGACAGAGGAGCCTGGTGGGCTACCGGCCATGGGGTTGCAAAGTCAGACACGATTGAATGACTAAGCACAGCACCCGCTTGTTAGATCAGTGATGGGGAAGCAGAAAGCACTTACATGGGTACACAGAGAGCCTGCCGTACCCTGCTCACTTACGAGATGAGCAATCAGGGACTTTGGAGAAAATCAAATATCTTGCCAAATAAATCTTTCCAAATCAAAGAAATCCTGAAATCACTTTGTAAGTTAAGATCTGGTGAGCCACAATAGTGGTATTATTCAGTATTCTTTTTATATACCTATTTGATTTAGATGATTTGATAGTAGCAATCACAGGATGAGCAAATTCTGACTACAAATATCCAGTATTTCTCTACATTACCCTCTCTTCCTCACCATTAGTGATTAAACTATCCTCTACTGTTCCTCACATCTGAATGGCTAATAAAGAAAAGGAAGTATTGGTTTACTCTATGAACACTATGAATTATGTAACTATCTTCTCACTCATTTCATTCATTGATTAAATAATTCATTAACTCATCCTTCAACAAATTTTTGAGGATATATATTTGCCAGATTCTATTACAGTTACTGTGAATATATCAGTAAATAAGGACAAAAATTCCTGCCTTCGTGGAGGTTACAGTCTAGTAGAGAGAGACAAGTAAACATCGTAAATATGGTAAAAATAGGTGGTGCTAATGGTAAAGGACCCGCTTGCCAATGCAGGAAATGCAAGAGATGTGGGTTGGATCCCTGGGTCAGGAAGAACCTCTGGAGTCAGAAATGGCAGCCCACTGGAAATCCCATGGACAGAGGAGCCTGGCAGGCTATAGTCTATAGTTGCAGAGACTCAGACATAACTGTAGTGACATGGCATGCATGCACAAAACACTCATAAAGCAGATAGGACTTCAGAAATGAGCCAGGAGAGTGCCAGCACTGGGATGGCATTTGCAGTTGCTGCCTGCTGCCTGAAGGAAGAAGGATTGGTCATATAACATAATTTCCACTAATGGGAAAAAAAGAGAAAAACAGACAGGGAGGGAAAAACCTGTTTTAGAACCTCTTCCAGATTTTAGGTGGCTGCTTGACTCAGGACCTGCCCTACAGGATGTCCTGGGCTTAGACTGTCTTTTAGGGACATATAATAAGTCACTATTCCCTGGAAACTCTTGTCTCTATTAATGCACTTTGCTATAAAAGCCTTCCTCCTTGAGTCTTGGTCTGGTGTGAATTTTCAGAACAACTTCAAGTTTGCATTAGATAAGACACATTAAAATTTATTTTTCCACTTAAAACCCAAGGTGTGTCTCATCTCAGGCTTGGAGAGAGACTTTTTCTAGAAAAAAGCAAATGAGAGAGAATTACTGGCAGGGTAGCTTGCTTATGAACTGCAATATATATTTGGGAGAACAATCTAGATGAGTTTCATGTCACATTTCTATTTTGAAGACCTTTATCTGGGTGTACATTATTAGAGGTAAATGTGTGCACTAATTGGGCTATTGAATCAGCTACCTAGTAGGAAGTTATGCAAGCTTCCTTATCAAGCTCCATGACCATTCTTTTAAGATACCAGCCGACTGGGTCCTTTTAATGTTTCTAAGTGCGTGTGTCATGTTCCCTTTGTCAATGGTTTACAGAGAACCTAGCCTGCTTTAAAACTAGTCTATAAATTTCAAATCAGGAGCTAATTAACAGAAGGGAAGAATAGTCTCTGTGTGTGAGTGTTAGTCACTCAGTCATGTCCTAGTCTTTGTGACCCTGTAGACTTGTAGCTCACTGGGCTCCTCTGTCCATGGGATCCTCCAGGCAAGAATACTGGAGTGGGTTGCCATGCCCTTCTCCAGGGCATCTTCCCGAACTAAGGATCGAACCCCAGTCTCCCACATAGCAGACAGATTCTTTACCATATGAGCCACCAGTTTCTACTCAATGCCAAAGCAAACTGTAAAGAAAGACATTTCTCTTTATGAAAAGACAGATGCGACATCTGGTGAAAGGGCAGACATGAGTGCTTGAGTGGGGAGTGTGGGGGGGTCACTTATTAAGCACACAGGGAAAGGTCCCATTTTCGTTAATTACTTAGATGATGGAATGGAAAACTTGCTCCTGAAATCTGCTATGACACTAAATTGGATTGGATGGCTGGCCATTTGGAAATAGAATTAAACACCAAAGTAGTAAGTCTGGCATGAGGAAAGAAGATAGTAAAAGGATACAGTTCAATTAGAGAGTGTACAAAGGAATTTTCACAGGATGTAAAATCACACTGTCCCAGAGCAAGAAGGGGCAGGAACTAGCTCTGTCAAAGCATGGTCAGAAAGTTTCGTGGAGCCGTAGTGGACCACAGGCTACATGAGCTGACAACATAGTGCTGCTATTTAAATAGGGAGCCTATAATGGGAAGCTAAAGAGAAATGTGGCAGGTGGGAAGGACCTGGTCAGGCCCTGTGATGGGCCAGTGGGAGAGATTTATGATTACTGCTGAGGAAATGGCAACCCACTCCAGTATTCTTGCCCGGAAAATCCCATGGACAGAGGAGCCTGGTGGGCTGCAGTCCATGGGGTCGCTAAGAGTCAGACACGACTGAGAGACTTCAATTTCACTTTTTACTTTCATGCATTGGAGAAGGAAATGGCAACCCACTCCAGGGTTCTTGCCTGGAGAATCCCGTGGATGGGGGAGCCTGGTGGGCTGCCGACTATGGGGTCGCACAGAGTTGGACATGACTGAAGTGACTTAGCAGCAGAAGCAGCAGCTGAATGGATAAATGAGGAGTAGTCATGAAGACTGAAAGTTAGTGAAATAGACTGTTTAGAGAACACCATCACATTAGGTTTGCATCACAGAGATACGCAAGATAAGGTACACTAACACAGTGTGTGTTCAGTATGATGCGGAGAGCAGACACCCTAAGTGGTGCAGAAAGTGGAGAGAGAGCTCCCTGGCTTAGCAACTGAGACTAGGAGCTTCAGGGAAGGAAACCGCTGGGTCTCAGGTTCTCCCCTACCCACATCAAACTTAATTTTCTGGTAATCTTTTAAATGGCAAGGAGTGATTGGGGAACATCAGTCTTTCCTTTATTAGAAGACAAACTATGATAGAGTAGCCACCACTTAGGACAATAAGAACATAATTTCTGTTGCTAGTCAAAATGTGTACTAATGATAAAAGTAGGAGTGTAATAAATACATGCTCTGTTTTCATCAGTAATTCGCAGTGCAGCTAAAGCCTTTTCCCACTTCTTTAATAAGAGACCTTGAGGTAGAAGCAGTTAGGTTTACTTTTACTGGGAATCTGGAAGGACAGACCCCTCTTGGGCAATAATAAATATGGATCATGAAGGCAGGGAAGGCCTAAAGAGGAACCCAGGTCTGTAATCTGTCCAAGAAAATGTTTGTGGTAGGGACCACTTGCCCAAGGAAATGATGTTTGAGATTGTTTTTAATCACAGTGGTGGGTGAAAGACATAGACTTAGAAATGGCCACTGAGGGACTTCCCTGGTGGTCCAGTGGTTAAGAATCCACCTTGCAATGCAAAGTTCAGTCCTTGGTTGGTAGGGGGACTAAGATCCCACATGCCGTGGGGCAACAAAGCCCTTGTGCCACAACTACAGAGAAGCTCATGTGCCACAATGAAGACCCAGCACGCCAAAAAATAAAAAGAAATGTCCACTGAACTCTTTCTCTGCACCTAGGAAAGGATGCTTAGTGCTTACTCTCAAAATTCCCACAGGATGGCTGCAAAGAGGCATCCGGTGCCCTGCTTACCCTCCTTCGAGGCATCCCTGGATCCAGAGCTATTTTCAGGGGGTCTAAGCACTGCAGGGTGGCACCTCCATCCTGCCATGCATACCTTTCCAGCCCTGACATACTACAGGTCCTCCCCACTCCCCTATTTCTGAATCTCACTGAAATAAAGTGCAGGGAGAGTCGAGGGAGGAACATGGGGTGGTCTATCATGGATCGAGAGCAGTTTGTCTATGGCTTTCCAGGCACATGCTAATCATCTAATGGAAACAGCACAGGTTTTGTAAGATGGATTTTGGCAAACCCTGAATCTGCCCGAACATTTACTGAGGGATTAGGACACACTCTTCTAAGCATTTTACAATACTGTAAGTACGCAGTACTATACATCTTTAATCAACACACAACTACAGTGTAGGTAATATTTTTATCCCCATTTTGTAATTAGGAAACTGAGGCATCAGAGGGGCTTAGTAAATTGGCCATATCATGTACTTTCCAGGGTGTATATACGGCGTGCTCAGTCATGTCTGACTCTTTTCCATCCCATGGATTGTAGCTCGCCAGGCTCCTCTGTCCATGGGGATTCTCCAGGCAAGAATACTGGAGTGGATTGCTATTTCCTCCTCCAAGGGATCTTCCCAACCCAGGGATTGAACCCGCATCTCCTGCATTGGAAGGCAGATCCTTTGCCGGTGAGTCACCTGTGAAGCCATACTTTTCAGCAGCTGAGTCTCTGTTTTCCCTTCTGGAAAGCAGAGTTAGCATCTGCCTAAAAGGTCTGGGAGGAGAAATAAAAGGCACCAAGAATGCAGAGTGTCTAGCCCAGAAAGGCCACCCCTGGCATGGATGACTGGCCCAGTCTGAGACTGGAAGTCCAGATTTTGGTTTCGACAGGGACTGCATGGACGACGGCCACGGTTGCTCACATGGCAATGGAGCACACGACACAAAATTGGTTTATTTTTGGCGTTGGAAATGCAATTTTTAATAGGCAGCCTCCAACCTATGAACACATTGTCCTCAATAGTTCATTTATAAGTCAGCTGTTCGGAAACAGAAATACATTTCCCCAGAGAAAGAAGACTGTAAATGCTTAGCTCATTAAGGGCAATTTAATCCATAAGAGTGCAGAACTTTAGTGTTAATATTATTAGCTTCTGTTCTGGGAACACTCATTCACTTAACACCCTTCTGTGATGTACCAGGCACTAGCCCAGGAGCTGAACAGAGTTATTTTATTGAAAGCATGTCGGTTGCCTCAAGGAACTTACAGTGTGATGAAGGAAATGGTCATTTGATCAGTGGTTCTAACAGAGGGTGACAGAGATGGTTTTTGACTGTGGTCAGAGGACAGGGGCAGGGTATCTGGGGTGGGGGAAGGGTGGGAAATGGTGATGAAGTCCTGGAGGAAGGGGAAGGAGTTTCCCTTCCTTGGGGTCAGGGCTGGCCCTCACACTTCCCTTTCTGTGGTCAGACCCCACTTTCTGGGCCCTGTTGCTTTTCTAAGCTCCCTTCCAGGCATCCCAAATTTCCCATGTATGATCCATGTCTGTAAGACCAAAAGTCCATTTTTTTTGTTAGTCCAAAGGAATTTAGGTGTCAAAGGGGAGATGATCTAAAAACCAAGTACGATTCTTATACCTGGAATCTAAAAAGAAATGATACAAATGAACTTACTTACAAAACAGAAGAAATAGACTCAGACTTTGAGAAGGAGCTTATGGGATAGCCTTATGGTTGCTGTGGAGAGGAGATGCTAGTTCGGGAGTTTGGGATGGACATGTACACATTACAGACACATGTACACACTGCTATGTTTAAGATGGATAACCAATAAGGCCCTATTGTACAGCACAGGGCTGCTGTTCAGTCGTCCGGTCCTGTCCAACTCTTTGCGTCCCCATGGGCTGCAGCACACCAGGCTTTCCTGTCCTTCACTGTCTCCTGGAGTTTGCTCAAACTCATGTCCATCAAGTTGGTGATGCCATCCAACCATCTCATCCTGTATCGCCCCCTTCTCCTGCCTTCAATCTTTCCCAGCATCAGGGTCTTTTCAATGTTTTGTGGCAGCCCAGATGGGAGGGGAGTTTGGGGGAGAATGGATACATGCATATGTATGACTGAGTCCCTTCACTGTCCACCTGAAACTATCTCAACACTGTTAATCGGCTCTACCCCATACACACACACAAAAAAATTGTCACTAACTTGTGATTAAACTATTACTCAGTGTCCCTAAGATCTCATTTGAAGAAGCAGATAGTTTAAATTTTTTTAGTCCTCTATATACATGTTTAAACTAGAAAGCACATGAAAATGTTCCAAAACAGCAGGGGTCACACAGACTCCTCAGCCCTGCCTGAGGACTGCCCTGGGCACCCTGTCTTTCAAGGACTCTTCATTTGCCACTGAACCATGTCCTTCAGATACTGCAAGGGTGCCTGCTGTTCTTTTTATGTTCGTGGGCTTCCGGTGTAGGAGTGGGACTGGTAGTGGAATGGTGCCTTGCCTGGGTCATCTGTAACCCAGGGGGACTCATCCAGGGTGTAGAGATATGTGTGATTTCATGACCCTTCAAACCAAAGAACTGAGGGCACTTCATGAAGACTATTCAGGAGGGGCTGGAAAAGTGCCCTGAATCCTGACAACCCTCCTCCCCTGCAAATCCCAGCCCTGTTCCCGTCACTGGGACCAACCACACCGTCAAGCAGAGATGCCCCCACTGCTGTGAGCTGTGTAGGGCCCAGGGGACCTCCAGCAGAGAGGACCAGGGTGACAATTATATAATTCTGTTAAAAGCCTCTTTCCAATGACAGGATTGAGAGGAGAGATTGTAATCCTAACTCAAGACGAGGCTCTGAAGTGCTGGGGCAAGGTGACAGGGTGAGCGGACAAGAGAGAAGTCAACCCTCCCCACTGTAATGATTGGGAAGACTCCTGCTCTGCATACAGGGGCTCCTGAATTAACTATATTGGCCTTTTGCAAATAAATCAATCTCATAATCTGAGATCTCATGTGCATGCTAAGTTGCTTTCGTCGTGTCCAGCTCTGTGTGACCCCTATGGACTGTAGCTTGCCAGGCTCCTCTGTCCATTGGATACTCCAGGCAAGATAACTGGAGTGGGTTGCCATGCCCTCCTCCAGGGGATCTTCCCAACTCAGGGATTGAACCCGCATCTCCTGCGGCTCCTGCATTTCAGGTAGATTCTTAACCCCTGAGCCACCTGGGAAGCCCCTGTGAAATCTTACTGTTCACTGATTTCTTCGTGTGTGTGTATTGATCCTTCTGTGCTCTTTACATGGTGGGTCATGCTTGCTTTTGACTTCTGGTATTCTTTTAAATCAATCATTTATATATTTGGTTGCATTGGGTCACAGTTGCTGCATGCAGGATCCTCGTTATGTCACGTGGGATCGCTATGTCATGTGGGATCTTTTGTTGCAGCACACGGACCCTTTAGTTGTGGCCTGCAGGTTTTGGAGCGTGTGGGCTCAGTAATTGCAGGGCCCAGGATCAGATGCCCCTCGGCATGTGGGATCTTAGTCCCCCAACCAGGGATTGAACCCATGTCCCCTGCATTGACAGGTGAATTCTTAACCACTGGGCCACCAGGGAAGTCCCTCCAGGTATTCTGAATATGGATACATTTATGGCTACACCTGACTCCCCAGATTATGGATGCCCAGGTATCTCGTGGAATGGTAGCTATGATTGTCAGACCACTGGGGTATTTGAAGAATCAAGCTCTTCTGCCTATACTGTTTGGACTCCAAACCAGCCCTAATCTTGACAGATCACAGACCTAGCAGTGACTTCCCACATCAGGATCCAATTCGCACCAAGGTAGCAGGTGCTTGGGGAGCTGGTGTCAATTCTGACTCCATCCCTGCCTGAACCTCTTCAGCTTCCTCTGTCGGCATCAGAGGGTCACAATGTCCATGCCGGCAGCCACTTCTCCTAATCACGACCTGGAATCACTGCCATGCTGAAAGCTGCTCTGCGCTTCAGCATCTGAACATAAGTTTGCATAATGAAGCAGCAGGTGAGAGAGCCCTGGTTGGCAGAGAGAAAGGAATTTGGCCATAATTGGCCACAATTAACTTGATGTGCTTTATAAGGAGAAATGCGTCTGATCCCTGGGTTGGGAATATCCCCTGGAGGAGGGCATGGCAACCCACTCCAGTATTCTTGCCTGGAGAGCCCCATGGACAGAGGAGCCTGGCAGGCTACAGTCCATGGGGTTGCAAAGAGTCAGACACAACTGAAGAGACTAACACCTTCACACTATAAGAAGAAAAGGGAAAAAGCAGAAATTGCTCAGCACTCCCTGTCAAGCCTGCATTGGCACCCTTGGATGTGTGCGTGTGTTTGCAGTGATGGGTGAGTGTGCCCTAGAAAGGCACATTAGAGGATAACCTTGGATATTCAAGTGCATTCCCCCTGACCTCCCCAGGGCACTGCTCCCTAGTGGCACCTCTGCCTGGGAGGTCCACGGCTGCATTGTCCTTCCTAATGCAATGCTGTTTGCCATCTTGTTCAATTGGACTTGAGGCTGCTAGGAGACATCATTAGACATCACGGCCTTCTTTCTTCAGTACCAGGATGACATGCAGCTCAACAGCTCTTTTGTACTCAGTCCAGAAAAGGCTGAGCTCCAGCTGTCTCAGGGTCTGCTGGCAATCAGTTCTTGCAAGAAATGTAACTGCCTTGTCCTCAACTCAGAGCCCACTACTGTGCTAGTGATGAGCTGGGAGATGGGTGAGCAAGTTTGAAGGAATTAAGCATCCATCTAGCACCTTTACTACTGAGGTGGTTTCTAGACTTAAACTGTTCCAGATCTCTTGGCCACAAGCACTTCAGAAGCAGTAAGTGAACACTGTTCTTGCTTTAGTTCCCTCCTAAGAAGAGGATCGAATGGGGAGAAGGGTGCACATCTCACCTCTCTAATTCTTTGCTCTTTCTTCGGAGTAGGATCTTTTCCTTTCTAGCTGGATTAAGTAAGTATGTATATTAGTTACTTCGAAGAAGGGAGAAAACATGGCGTCTGACAACATTCATTCATCCAGTTAACATTAAGTAAGTGGCTCTTAAATATGCAAGGGGCTATGAGTTCAGAAAGGCTTCCCAGGTGGTGTTAGTGGTAAAAACAAAAACAAAAACAAAACCCTCCTGCAGATGCAGAGGACTTAAGAGACGCAGATTCGATCCCTGGATTTGGAAGATCCCTGGAGGGAGGAGGGCATGGCAACTTACTCCAATATTCTTGCCTAGAGAAACCCATGGACAGAGGAGCCTGGCAGGCTACAGTCCATGGGGTCACAAAGAGTTGGACACGACTGAAGTGACTAGGTACACATGCACACACATGAGTTCAGAAACAAGGACAACAGAGCCCTTGGCTATTCCCAGATCCCGGTGAACAGAAGACTCTCCTAGGGTCCTGTGCATACACAGGTGGGTAGAGGGTCTACCCACGCCTAATGGGTTGGTGAGGGTCCTTAATCATCTCCTTAAGAATCCAAGAAGCCAGGCCAAAGAAGGTCCTATGACGGGGGCTTGACAGGATTCTGTCACCCCAGGGCCATGCCTCTAGGATGTGTCCCTTGTCCCCATGTCCATACAGAGAGTACACGGGGTGGCTGCGGGCTCTGGAGTCAGTTCTGCCCGGATCAGATCCAACCCCCTCACCTGGTTGTGTGTAACTTCAGGGCATTTACTTATCCTTGAAATGACCCTCCTCGTCTGTAGAAAGACACTGACAGTATCTATTGCACAGGGTGGGCATGAGGCTGCAAGGAGCCACAGACACGACGACTCCAACAGCTGGCGTGTAGTACGTGTTCACTGAATAGTTCAGTCACTGTTCAGTAACAAGGGCCAGGACGGCACATGTGGCTGCAAGAACCCTAGCCCCTGGCAGGGGGGCCGAGTCAGCTCTTCTGGGACCTGACCCTGAGCTGTTCTCCCCTGTTCTCTGGGGGGCTCAGATGGAAGGCAGAGGGAAAGAGGAACCAAGGATGGGTGGGACCCTGACCCGGCACTGTGCAAGATAGAGTCTTCTCCTGGTCAGGCAGGCTCATGGAGTTCCCAAGGGCTTCTTAGTGAGCGCTCGGCCTCGGTTCCCTGAAGGCAGTCACTTGTCCACATCAGTCCCTTCAGCTCCTCCATGGGCTGCCCACCCCTCCCGCATATCTCTGGTTCGGCAGTTGCCTCATCCTGAGCGGCAAGCCCATGGGGAGGTATCTTTAATATCACCTCCCTCCATTCCCACCCAGACTGGCCCCTCCCGCCCGTGTGGCCATGCACCTGGGGAAGGTAGACATGAGCAGCTCTTGGTGGGCATCTGGACCACCCCCTGGACCACCAGCCAAGACCCGTCAGCTGGGTCTTCTCAAGTTTGCCAGTCTCTCCCCCATTCTAACTGCAGGGGGTGAATCTCAAGCTCCTTCCAAGGATCCCCCAAAGCCTGTAGGTCTGAGGGGTGGGAGGAAAGAGGAGGCATAGTCCTCCAATAAATTCCTCCCCAGAGTAACTTTCTCTCACAACCCTTTTCATACATCCTGGCTGCATCCTGGCAGGTGCTGCTCAGGTGGGACCTTCTTCCACCTGGACTTTAATTTCCAGTTGGATGAAAAAGGTTCCCTGAGTGACTTTGATATCAACACCCTGCTCTACCCACCCCTTCCCCAGTGTTCACACCACAGACAGGTCTGCACGGACAGACTAACCCTGTAATGTTTACAGAGAGGACGTGAGACTCCAATCTTCCTCCAACTCTGCCCCCTGAAAGTCTGAGCTGCCATACCTTGGGGACCCTCCACGTGGGCAGCTCTGAGGATCACACTGGCCTGGAGCCACCTGCCCTTGATGCTCCGAATCAGAGCCACCCAGCTAGAGCTGGATTAAAACACCAGAGGAAATGTCTGAGGGTCTGGTCACAAAAGAGTCAGATAGGACTTAGCGGCTAAACAACGACAACCGGAGCCTGCAGAGCATGACCGGTCTCTCCATGGCTCTCTGTGACTGGCCCAGAACGGAGAACTTGACCCTGAACTGTAAATTGAATCATGGGCCCCCATGTTTTTTTGGCACCAGTGACCGATTTCATGGAAGACAACTTTTTCCACAGACAGGGGACGGTAGGGGATGGTTTCAGGATATTTCAAGCTCATTGCATTTTTGTGCACTTTAGTTCTATTAGGGCTTCCCGGGTGGCTCAGATGGTAAAGAATTTGCCTGCAAGGAGGGAGACCTGGGTTCAGTCCCTGGGTCAGGAAGATCCCCTGGAGAAGGGTATGGCTACCCACTTCAGTATCCTTGCCTGGAGAGTCCCATGGACAGAGGAGCCTGGTGAGCTACAGTCCATGGGGCTGCAAAGCATCGGACGTGACTGAGCTACTTTCACTTAGTTCTATTATGATTACACCAGCCCCATCTCAGATCAGCAGGCTTTACATCCTGGGGGTTGGGGACCCTTGAACTAATGGTTGGTCTTCCCCAGCTTCAGGCACTCTAAGGCCTGCCCTTCAACCCCTCCTCCCCGACCCTACCCCAAGCACACGCCCAGCTATGCAGAAAGCTTCCCAAAATACAATACAAGAGACTACACATGGCCCACTGAGGCCCTTGTCTATTCTCTTGCCATCGTCATAGAAAGGGGGAGAGGAATACTGGAAGAGCCAAAAGGCCGAAACATCCACAAAAGCCCAGAGCCAGTCCAGGCCACAGTTTTCACTGTGAATACAATTCTGACACCTCTAAAACTTGATTTATTTTAGGCTTGATGCCTTTGGCCACATATAAATTTTCACGGCTGCATTAATTTGTCTCGAAGGACTTGAACTGAGTAATTCTTAATAAGTCCTCAACCCACAAGCCAAGATTTCGTCAGCTTGTGAAAGCTGAGCTCCCTTGTACTGAAACACTTATTTCTAATGTTTGCTTTTAACCAGACAGAAAAGGATGTTGAAGAGCTCCCTTATTTTTCTTGGATGTCAATGAACTTCAGAGTGAAGACTCTGCTTTCAACTGTCAGCTAAATGCAACAGCTCCCTTCTCTTGGAACCAGAAATTGGACCACAAGTAAATTCCAACTTCTCTGGGAGTCCCCAGGGTCACTTGCTCTTCCCAACCTGGAAGACATGGCCCGACTGGAAGAGGCCCCATATGGAAGCCACAGGCCTTCCCTGGTGGCTCAGTGGTGAAGAATCCACCGGTCAATGCAGGACACGCGGGCTCTGTCCCTGGGTGGGGAAGATCCCCTGGAGAAGGAAATGGCAACCCAGTCCAATAGTATTGCCTGGGAAATCCCATGGACAGAGGAGCCTGGTGGGCTACAGTCCATGGGGTCGCAAAGAGTTGGACACGACTTAGTGACTAAACAGTAGCAACACTGGACACCACACAGATAAATTGAAGGATCCAATTAGTTCAGAGAAGCACTGTTTCCTCCCACTTCCAGGGCACTCAACACTTGAGTGCTACATGCAGTGGAACGTGCTTGGATTTCTGCTAATAAAAGTGTTTGTTATTTATTGCTGGCTTCTATTTCAGGCCCAGCCCAGTTCAATGCAGGTAGGGAAATTGTGGATTGATTCATCCTCGTGCTAATCTGTGTTAACAGCAATTTAAAAACAGCTATGGCTCCAGGAAGGTGTCTAACTCTCCTATATCTTGCACAGGACCACTTTGCTAAAAAGAGTTGTGCAGAGCAGATCTAGTTTACAACTGGGTTCAGGTGCTGTTTTTTTTTTCTTTCCTTTCCTTTTTCCTTCCTTCATTCCATTTTGTTTCCTTTCACAAAATGATGATTCCACTGATAGCAGAATGAGACAAATCTTTTCTCTTTTTCCAGGTAAAGACAACTTTCTTAAGTTCTGTGCGCATGGGAAAATTGCATTCCTTATGCAGCTCTGTTAAATGTCACATTCCTAATTAGCCAGTTATTTGATGCTTCAAACTCCATTGGTGGAGAAGACCCTTGAGAATCCCTTGGACAGCAAGGAAATTAAACCAGTCAGCATAAAGGAAAGCAACCCTCAACATTCATTGGAAGGAAGGACTGATGCTGAAGCTGAAGCTTCAGTACTGTGGCCACCAGAGGCAAAGAGCCAACTCATTGGAAAAGACTCTGATGCTGGGAAAGATTGAGGGCAAGAGGAGAGGGGGGCACAGAGGATGAGATGGTTGGATGGCATCACAGACTCAATGGACATAAGTTTGAGCAAACTCTGGGAGATAGTGAAGGACAGGGAAGTCTGGCGTGCTGTAGTTCATGGGGTCGCAAAGAGTCAGACACGACTTAGCAACTGAACAGCAACAATTTTGGAGGATAGAGATACACACATATATGTGCACACATATGCACACACGTACATGCATATGAGTGTGCCTTCCTATGTAACAAGGAAGATACCTTCATCATTGGACACCTGTTTGCCTTTGATGAGAAAAGTAGCACCTATGCCTGATGACCAACTAGCATCCCTTTCAGCTCTGTAATTTGAGCAGCACAGCAAAACCCAGAATATTGAGAGGGCTGCACGAATAATATTTTCCCCATAAGGGTTGTGAAAATGATACACCTTGCCAAAAACATGTCCACAGTCCCCTCTGACAATGACCTTCCTGCTCAGAGCCTGCGTGTGGAGCACACACACAGCTCACACGCTACATCTGGGGATAAACTATCAGTAATCAGGCTCAAGGACACAGCAAACGTGAGCGCACAGCAACACACGGGGCTTTTTATTGTCTCCTTAAAATGAAGCTGCAGGGAGAAGACTCCCTCTGGGTGTAAGCCATATCTTTGCAAATCTTCAGGGTGATGTAGATCTATTCTTCCTAGCAAAGAGATTAGTGGGAAGAGGAACTGGATTCCGGGGTAAGAAATACCTGCTTTGGAAGGACAGGGTTGGGTGGCTGACCAGAGAAGCTGAGTAGAAGCAGTGGGACTTGAGCGGGGGGTGGGGGGGCAAGCCCCTGAGAGTGCAGGTTACGGGAGGGTATTGAGACTCTGTGTTCACTTCCTGTGGCTCCCATAACAAATCCCTGGTGGCTTCAAACAATACAAATTTATTCTCACACGTTCCAGAGGCCAGGAGTCCAAAATCAACGGTAGGGCTTCACTCCCTTCGGAGGCTCTAGGAGAGAGTCCTTGCCCGTGTCTTCCAACTTCCTGTGGTTCCCAGGGTTTCCGTGGCTGCCACACTCTCTGCCTCTTACTCCTCCTGGCCTTCTCTTCTGTGTCAGCTTTCTCCCTCTGCCCTTCTCTTGTAAGGACACTTGCACTGGATTTAGCAGCAATCCAGGGTGATTGTAACTTGAGATCTTCAACTTAATTACAACAGCAGAGATATTTTTTCCAAACAAGGTCACCACTCACAGGTTCCAGGCACTAGAATGTGGACGTAGCTTTTAGGGGACCACCGTTCAATCCCAAGAAACCCTGACAGTATGGTAAGTCCCTTACATACAAATCTACAAGTTGTGAAATTTTAAAGATGCGGACCAGCAAGGAACCAGAACTTGTACCATCAGCGACAGGTGTAAATGAAATTGCAGCTTGCCCTCTGTCATCTATGGCTGATGACGCTTCAGCTCCACCTTCTCCCACCTCCTCCCCCTCCTCTAGTCAGTAACTCTTCCTCCCTGTTCCCTCGATGCCTGTATTGGATACCTGTTCAGCCCTTGTACGCTGTAGTAGTTGTTCTATTGTACTATTGTACTTTTCAAGGTACTGTATGATAATATTAAAAATGTTTTCTCTCTGTGTGTGTGTTTGTTTGTTTATATATTATTTGTGTGAAAAGTATTATAAACCTATTACGGTGGCTTCCCTGGTGGCTCAGTGGTAAAGAATCGCTTGCCAATGCAGGAGATGGGGGTTCGATTCCTGGGTCGGGAAGATCCTCTGGAGTACGAAACGGCAACTCACTCCAGCATTCTTGCCTGGAGAACTGCGTGGACAGAGGAGCCTGGAGGAGCCTGGAGGACTGCAGACCATGGGGTCGCAAAGATCTGGACACGACTGAGCACTCACACACGCACTGTATAGCTGATTGTGTTAGCTGGGTACCTAGGCTAACTCTGTTGGACTTACCAACAAATTGGACTTATGCATGTCCTCTTGTGGAATGGAACTTGTTCATACATGGAGCTTACTATATGGCAGAGGTGGGAGGTGAGCAACTCTACGTGGGGAAGTCACAGAAGGTCAGGAAGCAGTTGGTCATGCAAGGAGAAGAGGACAGAGGGAAGCCTGACATTGTGAAGGGGACACAAGAAGGAGAGGAAGGGGACTCTGGGCCCCTTCGGGGGAGGGCCAGTCAACACCAGGACATCTGTATCCCAGGACCAGGAGGGTGACCATTGCTAAGCTCCACTGGATGCCTCAGTCAAGACAGCCAGTCAAATCAAGAATGAATTTGAGAATCAAGAGTTCAAGGCAACCACCTGGGGACCATAAGCAGTCCTATTCTCAAATAATCCTAGAGACGTGGTGAGAGCCAACCCTGAGTAACAGAGTGGGGGCTGCTGAAGCCCCAGGGCTTTGTTTTGGATCCATCTGGATGGAGGCCACCCTGGCAGGAATGAGGGGGTGCGGTACTGGGGGCGGTGGTCCACGTATAGTGTAGACTGGTTCAGCTAGCTAATCAGGAGGCAAAGGGGCTGGTGTCCCTCCCCTAAGCCACGCGTGTCCTGTACCCAGTACCACCCCAGGGTTTGGGGAGTTTTCTTCTCCTGTCATTTCCTCCAGAACTGTCCTTTTTTCAAAAGATTTATTTGTCTGTTTGTGTCGAGTCTTATTTGTGGCATGTGGGATCTTCATTATGTCATGTGGGATCCTTCCTTGCAGCACACAGACTCTAGCTGTGGCTCACGGGCTCCAGAGTACACGGCTAAGTAGCTACTGTGCCCAGGCTTAGTTGCCCCATGGCATGTGGGATCTTAGTTCCCCCACCAGGGATTGAACCCATGTCCCTTGCATTGCAAGGCAGATTCTCAATCACTGGACCATCAGGGAAGCCCCCCTCCAGAACTGCTCTAGACCAGTTCCAACAAAAGGACCAGAGGTTTGACACCTGTGGGGGACGCCACACAATAAATCATTCCCTTATTTTGCTCAGCTACCTGAAGGCCAGGCCCAGGCCCTCATTTCTAGGTCCCAGCTAGTAGTTCATGCCTGCTGTGTGCCTTGGTGAGCTATTTTTAGTTCAGTATTCCAGGACCTAACCAAGATGGCCTGGGCCAGGCCCAGTGTGTGACAGATCAGGCTTGAGATCAGCTGTCTCCCACTGGCTCCCGGCCTAAAGTTAATAGGGCGAGAAAGTCCCATTTGTACAGGGGAAAGCAAGGCCCATTTCCGGACTCACGATCAAATGCCCCCCAAGCATCACACACCAGTGTAACTGTGGTGTAAATGCACTCCTCACCAGGCTGGGTTTCTTCCAGAATGCACACTGACACATTCGTTTGCACACCGATTTAAAAAGTCATACAGTGCCCATCTGCCAGAAGGATATGAGGCAGTTTCCAGATGCTTGTGGAACTTCTCGGGAACTCAGAAGAGTCATTGTCTAGAAAAGCCATGGAGTCCTCAGTTTTAAGAAGGCTGTCCCGATAGCACTTTCAATGCTGCCAGCGAAGATGCCTGCCCTCATTAATTAGAGAAACACCTTCTTGACATTTCAGGTAAATAAAGTTCCTGTAGTTCCCCGAGGAAAAGAACCAACAAAATACAACGCAGGCATATGTCACTCATGTGGTGAGAACGAGTGAGGTGGGATGCAGCCAGGTACCCTCAGGAGCCCATGGGCTGACCGCAGCCTCTAGTGACCTTGGCAGCCTCTGCACCCCCAGCAGGCTTCCTTCAGCCCCTGACCTCTTTCCCTGTTCCCATCCCTCTCCCACCCTCCAACCATGGCTTAAAGCTCCTGGTCACAGAAGGCCCAGGCTAAAGTCAATCTTGTGGGCAGTAAGCCTTTTCAAACCCAGGAAATATCACCCTCCATTCAAATTCATGACTCTGAAAAACTTATGAAATAAAAGGCAAATGCTAAAACACTATCTAATTATTTGGGGTGAGTTAGTCAGATAGCTAGCTACTCTTTAGTAGAGGGGAAGGATCTCACTTGTTAAGCATCAGAAAGGTATATGGGAAGGTTAGAAAGAAAGGATTAGCTGGAAAGAGCACTGGGATCTAGACATGGTGACATGCTGTTTAGGGGCTATTAGCCAGCCAGGAACATCAGAAGGGCAGATGACTTAACCTCTGCAAGCTTCAATTTTCTCATCTACAAATGAAGATATTAAAAGCACCATTACATAAGATAATCTATGTAATGTATTTGGCATTATGCCTGGTTCCTGAGAGCTGAAAAATGTTCACAGAGACATCATTGTTGAAGTTATATTAATAATAATGATAACTGTTACTATTAGAAGTAGTTGTAGCAGTCATAGCAGTGGTAGTGTATGGTGACCTGAGAAGGGATAGATTAAGCAGAACCCAAACTGAAAGTCATTAAATGAGAAGACGGGAGATTAAATGAAGAAGTGGGTGCAGGGTGTTAATACCAATCTTAACTGTGTCGTAATGTTGTCTAGGGAGACATCCTGGCAAAGTGCTTTTTAGAGGCCGACACATAGGAACTCAAACCTTGGCTCTGAACTCAAACCTTGGCTCTGAACTCAAACCTTGATAATGTAGGACTTTACAGAATCACTAAACTTTCTGGAACCTCAATGTTCTTATCTGTAAAATGGGAATAATCATACCTCATGGAAATCATTTGTGTAACATAGACGCAACATACTTAAGGTATCCAACACCCAGAGACTATGTCTTCTGTTGTCTGGCCAAGCTCTTTCGCCTCCACATGGTGGTTGGCAGACTGCGAAATGAGAAACCCATCTGGAGAGCTGTGAATATGAGAATGAGCTTTGTGGCTCTTTGTTAAGAGAAGAAAGATGTCACCAGCCCCCTTACAGCCTCCTCCCACTGGGGGAGCTGAAGGAATGTACAGTAGGGCTGCTAAATGTTAGAACTTGCAACCATTTTTAGTTATAGATGCAGTGGAATCATTCTGAATTCACTGATGTAATGTGCTATTGCAAGATGGAAGTCATCCAGTAGAAAGGAACCCCAAATTAGGATGCCATGGAAATTTAACTCTGAACATTCTGACTTTGTACCTTGACATAAATAAGACCCAGGAACATTTTCCTGCCATAAAATTGAAGTTAATTTCTTAAAATATATAGATTTAATGATGGCAAATACCTTCCCATCATCGCTCCACAATATTTACGATTTGGTCTGATTTACATAGAAGATATGTCATCTATGAGAGTCAAAACAAGTTTAGAAACCCTTCTGCACTTCAAATGTTACCTTCCCTGATGAAAATTTAATTACACTGAAAAAAGAATCCTCAAAATCACCTCATTTCTTTGCAAAGCAAAATGTTATGGCTTTGATGGCTTTATTACTTTTTTTTTCTAAATTCACAGAATATACTTCCTCTCACGCAAAGTCGTTCCCAAGACTTAGCTTTTAGTTTTGAAGGAAAACTAATAAGAATTTTGACATTTTAAGTGTACTTTCAGAAAACTCTGATTTATAATACTGCTCCTGACACTGATAGGCAGTCGTATGTTATTAGTTACTTGAATGTTTTCTATAATTATGTAAATGATGTTGACAGTTTCTGGTAGGATGCTTACCATTTACTATTTTGTCATTTGCAGAGTTCTGAAATGGATCAGATCACCATGTTCAAGCGGAACAGCTGTTAAAGGGCTCTTTTCTCTTGCTGTTTCCTTTGCCTGTCATGCTCAGTCCACTGCTCTGTCCAAGAGACTATTCAATATACTTCTCTCCTTCTTTTCCCACAGACTTTTTATAAAAATGATAACCAAGTCATGGTCACTGACACTGTGGAGCACATGGTCAAATAGGGGGAGAGGGGTTTCCTAGGTGTCCAGTAGTTAAGAATCTGCCTTCCAATGCAAGGGATGTGGGTATGATCCCTGGTCGGGGAACTAAGATTCCACAGGCCCCAGGGCAACTAAGCTTATGTCCTGAAACTACTGAGCCCATATGCCACAACTAATACTCAGTGCAGCCAAAACTAAATATTAAAAAATAGAGGCAGATACAGGTACAGGTCAGGTACAGGTCTGTAGATTACCATGTGGGAGACAAGGGTTATAACAAAGGTGCAAATGATTGCCAGGACAGAGCAGACAACGGCTAACTTCCCAGATGAGAAAGCTTTACAAATAAAGCTATCTCAAATTTGTCTTGCCATTTCAGTAGGAGTGTGGTGAGTGCAGAAGTGAGGAGAACAACCCAGGCAGGTGCAGAGGCATGTGGTTGGGAAGAAGGAGGAGGCAAGGATGCCTGGAACATAGGGTATACGAGTCTACACACGAGATGAGATGCAGTTGATGGCACACACTGGGGATCATTAGTAAAAGCTCTGAAAGCCACATCTGAAAAAAGTCACCTTTACACTGAAACAATGGAGCCACAGAGTTCTCCAAGCAAAGGTGGGATCCATCTTTTCAGAACATAACCAACATGGCATGGAGGACAGACAGGGGCAGAGCCTCTCTGCTCAAGTGGTGTGGCCCAGAACGGTATGTTCTTTCAAAGCCGCAGAAGGGAAAACAATCTCCCTCCATCTCAATTATGCTTAGCTCAAGTAGACAATCATTCAGTTGTTGCTGGATGGCCCTTGAGAGGATGGAAAACATAAATACAGTGTCCTAATGAATTCTCGGAGGCATCGGAAGAAAACAACGTGATAAAAGTGGTGGCTCCCCCAACTGAACAGCCCAGAGTGCCCTGACCTCAAGCACGTTGTGTACTGCAAAGGGACAGGGTTCCACCACCCTCTGCATGGGGACAGGCCACGCCTCTGCAATTCCCTGATGTGAGGACATGGTCCTCCGTACCTCTGCCAGACCCACATGTGGGGATGAGCCCTGCCATGCCTCTGTCACATTTGTGTTTGAGGAGGGACATGGCTTCCCTGGTGGCTCAGAGGGTAAAGAATCTGCCTGCAACGCAGGAGACCCGGGTTCAGTTGCTGGGTTGGGAAGATCCCCTGGGGGAGGAAATGGCAACCCACTCCAGAATTCTTACCTGGAGAATCTCATGGACAGATGAGCTTGGTAGGCTACAGCCCATGAGATTGCAAGAGTCAGACATGACTGAGCAACTACACCACCACCGCCAATTAAGTGTACACACCACAAAACCAACAGGTATTTAAGTATTCTGGAGAGCGTGTGCTTCCAAGGGACTTTATTTGCTATACCTGAGACAAGGGCTTCCCTGGTGGCTCAGAGGGTAAAGAATCTGTCTGCAATGCAGGAAACCCGGGTTTGATCCCTGGGTTGGGAAGATCCCATGGAGGAGGAAATGGCAACCCGCTCCAGTATTTTTGCCTGGAGAATCTCCACGGAAGGAGCAGCCTGGTGGGGCTACAGTCACAAAGAATTGGACATGACTAGTGACTAACACATACTCACATACGGCCCGCTGCAGCTAGGCCAGGTCCAGGTACGTAGCCCTGAGGGATCAGCTGTTCTCAGTCCCAGGACTGCCCAGGTTACAGAAATGGGCACAAAAAGCAGTTGTAGAAGGGAGTGAGGGGAGAGGGCTAGTTCAGATTTTCTGAGGGGATCATGATGGTGAAGGAAGGATATTGACAAAGGGACAAGGTGAGAAAGGCTTAAAACGAACGAAGTAATAGATGGATGAATATCTGAATAAATGCATAATAAATTAGGAGTTAGAATAAAGAAGTAAAAAAAAAAAAGCTTAAAAGTAAAGGAGAAGGAAATACAAGAGAGGGAATAATTTAAAAAATAAGGAAGAAAAATAAAGTGAAAAGGAAGACACCAGAGAAAGAGCTGACATAAAGAGGAAAACATCGTGAGTGATCCTTTTGTGTGTGTATACAAATATATGTGTGTATATATATATATATTCATTTTCTTAAGAAGCTTGTTCAATTCTCCATGCTTCTGAATGTTCTGATGAGTAGTGATGAGTAGATGGAGAAAGCATAACTGGAGCCTCCAAAGAGACCATCTTCTCCTTTTCCCTCTTCCCAAAGCATTTGCTCAGTGGTTAATTAGGTTTATCTTGAGGAAAGCTGCACATGTGATAAACCATTAGCTACATGTGATCTGTATGGTCTAACACAGGTCTGTCTGTACCACACAGTTTCTCCTGGGGGGTAGGGATGGGAAATAACGGTTTCTAAATCTTAAGAAAGCAGAGAGGAGGAGATCTGTGGTAAGAGGATTCTGAGGTGTCCAGAAGCTTTGCTGAGCACTCCGGGAAGGCAGCCCCTAGTGCCAGGGCTGGACCACTCCAGTTACCAGAAGTGCAGGTAACAGAGCTCCATGGAAACTGGTGGTTCCAGCAGACCTAGAGTCACAGGTGCTGAGGGTGGGTTTTGTACATCCTCACCCAGAGACCGTGGCAACCGGCAGACACGCCTCCCCCACCCCAATCATGGCACAGGCCAGCAACGAGGCCTGTGCTGGGTTTGGGGACAGCCCATTCATGGGTGTACCAACCCCCCACCCTGGACAATCATCTAGTTAAAGGGCAGCTACTTTTCTTCAGGGCACAATGAGAGCAACCCTCCTTCCCAGCTCTGGGGATGCGTGAGGGTGCAGAACAAAGGGGGAATGCGCAGGCGAACAGCCCTGGGTAGAAAATGAAGGCCTAAGGAGCCGTTGCGCTCAGTGTGGGTGCGCGGGGCAGCCCTCTAATGACACCCCAAATTCACAGCTCTGTGCTGAGCATACCCAACAACAGGAGCCCTGTGCTCAGAAAGCCGCTAACACACCAAGCCCCTCATTTGCAACCCAGAGCCTGCTGGCGCGACCTTTCACAAATGAGAAGGCGAACGTGCAGTGATATTATTTCAGTGGGGACACTGATTTCTGCTCCTGCGTCCCAATTTAAGGAGTCATAAGAAAGAACGGTCGATTTTAGAGATTTAGAAAATTAACAGGTCCGTGAGAGCTCTGAGTGCGGCTCAGGACGGGACCAAGGGAAAAGAGGGGCGGTTTCAAGTGGCGCTCTTACCTTTTTGTCACTCAGGCCGGAAACCTGGTCCACATACTCCTCTTGGATCATGAAGGCAGCTAAGTTGGCAGTGTAGCTGGCCAGGAAGATGACGGCAAAGAAGGCCCACACGGACACCATGATCTTGGACGTGGTACCCTTGGGGTTCTGCACGGGGACGGAGTTGTTAAACACCAGACCCCACAGTAACCAAATAGCTTTGCCAATGGTGAAAGATGGGCCACCTGGCTCTGGTGGGACAAAAAGACAAGGACAGAAGATAAGAACAGACTCACTGGTTCCATTTAAACCTACAAGTACATAGGCTGATAAATTCCTGCTCAGACTGGACACCAGCCAGTGAAGCCCCAGCCCTTTCATAGCCCTTTCTCAACTGCTTTTTCAGTTGAGAGTTCATGTCTCACTTCTTCTGGGGCCCTCCAGAAGGCAGAAGAGAAAAACCAGAGGCCTGGGATGTGTGGGGGATCTTACTCCAACCAATGACCATAACTCAACCAGGACAATGGAGGAGCCAGCTTTCTGCCTTGATGGACGGAAGACCATTAAGATCCCATCAAAACTGAGTAACAAAGGCAACCATCCCACTGTGGTCACCTTTGCATCCTCATTACTGTTGTTTTTAAAATCTGTGTTTGTATCCATCAAGAAAGCAATGAAACTTCAAAGAAGATGAGCAAGAACCACGCAGGGTCTTTTCTGCCCGTTGGTCACAGACCTCCTCCAATTTTATTCGCTGATACTGCTTTGAATGCAGCTGATCCTGATTTTTCTGGAGCATCTTCTAGCACTCAGCAGTCAGTCTTTCAAAGACAATCTTGACCTCATTCCCATGCCAACACCTCCCACCTGGTTGCCTTCAGCAGCGCCTGCCTTTTGTTCTTACAAGAAAACACCAGGAGGCCCAGAGAGTGAGCTGCAGATCCCTGGCTTGGCCACATGAATCTAAAGGCAGAAAGGTAGGCTGTCTTTGTCCTCCACCCAAACTTTATGTAGCTCATGCAAGGCTTCTGCCCATAAACTTATTGTGACCTCTCTGCTTTCTCTGCTTGGCGATGGTGAAACCTTGCCTGCTCCCTGTGTCTGCTGGCAGTTTCTCTGCTTCAGAAACGAACATCTGCACACACAGTTTTACAGCACATTAGCACAGGTCTTACGATGCTTTCTGCGATCCTTTGAGTATCTGCTCTGCCGCCTAAATCATCAGTGACTACACATGTCAGGCCTAAGATCTAACTGTGCGCACACATCTCTGTGTGTGGACCTTATTTCATGGAGCAGATGCATATTGAAAGAGTTGTGTCCAAATCAAAGTTTTGTACACTGTAAGATGCCCCAAGGGGACTTGATATTTAAAGTGGCCCTATGTTGAATTCCTTGGCGAAGACAAGCATCCTTTGGCAAAGTGAGTCATTGTAAGTTCTTGCTTTGAATTTGGTGTCTGAATATTTGCTGCTTTGATTTTCTTTGCGGGTTGGGGAGGGTACATGCTGGCTTCGGTTCTTAACATCGCCAACATATGTAGGTACTCTTGTGCTTCTCCAATGTCTCACTTGTTACTAATTGGGATGGGGAGTAGTCACGGCTTTTGGGTGACCTTCTGGCACAAGCGGGAAGCACTTGACTATTCTGTATGGTGGAGATGTTCAAATTTCCAGCCCAGAATGCATACCCCAGATGAGAATGTAGGTGTGCACCTGGAAATCCTTCAGTGCAGGAGTGGTTCATAGCCTGGACTGTGAATTCAGCAGAAGCACAAGGGGAGGTTTGACAAAATATCGCTGCCTGGCACCCCATCCCCAGAGATTCTTATTAAATTGGTGTGGGGTGGAGTGGTTATTCTAACATGCAACCAAGGTACAGCACTGCTGTTTTAAAACATATAGTGGTTCGAGTCCCACTCTGGACTTGAATATTGAATATTCAGAATATTAGAATGTGAGGTCTTTGCATCTTTAAGTGCCCTATAGTTAATGTATTAAGAATCTCTCCTCTTTGAGGCATAATTCCAGGATAAAGTTCACATTGTGGATGGGAAAAGACTCAGAGGAGACATATTTCCTAATCCTGGGGCTCTCAGGAAGTTTTAGAAGAGATATTTAGAAGAATCCCAGTAAAACTTTGTGTGAAGTCTCACAAATGCCTTAAACACTTGGTGGACCTTCATAGCCAGGAAGATGGATGCACCACCCTCAAGAGTAGCTGTGGGTGAGAACTGTTTTCTCCTGGCCATTTTATTTAATACCCAAATCTCTACCTCTTGACAGAGTGATGTGAGCTGCGGACACATGCTGTAGAGACCAGAGGTGATCCTTTGGCTGTGGAGAATTCTTTCAGTCACAACTACCCTGGCATGTACCCTGGGGTGACCTATTTTTTCTTTTCTTTTCTCTCTCTCTCTCTCTTTTTTTTAACCATTCTAGATGTTTTATTCTCTGAATTTGGAAAATTCTGAAACTACTTCTAGCCCTTGCTTTCCCATGATTCAGTCCACTTTTTTTTTCTTATTCTTGATACATGCATCTCATCTGCCTTGTTAGCCCATCTGATCAGACAAACTGCTTATCACAGCCTAAGGTTATCACAACAGTTTCCTCTAACACGGTTATGTTACACGTATCTCCTGCCAGCTCTGCTCTCACTCACCCAGGGGTGGAACTGGGCTTGGGGTCAGGCTTAAGCCGGGGAGGGGACACACAGATTCAAACTAGCATCTTAACCGGAGTCTTTCTAACAAGTCACCAAGAGGACGACCTAGAAGACTGGGGGTTAGGGAGGAGGCAGACAGCAGGTGAGGGGCACAGAGATTCAGAGCCGGGAACTAGGAAAAGGCAGACATGCCGCGGATACAGCCGCCTTACCTCTGCCGTCAGCGAGGCACCTGTTGTAACCCACGGGGCTAAAGTACTCGAAGACAAAGACGGCCACGGCCGAGACGATGAGGAGCATCACAAACATCATGACCCACACGTCAGCGCTGAATGGCTCTGGGGAAGGAGAACATCAGCACTCACGATTAAAACAGAACGAACGGGTCCTGATTTAGTCCTGTGTTCCTTCACTCCATGCCAGGTGTCTCTTTGGGAAACACAAACCACAGGTGTGTGTTCCTTTCAGAGAGCCAGGGCCTGGGTTAGGGAGGAGTAAGAGGCTGTGTCTGACTATTTCCATTCCCCTGATAGGCACGTGGGAATTTATTTTCTTTCAAACATGTGAGAAGGACAGCCTCTTGCCTGTCCTTTTTGAGACTGCAGAGATAGTTTCTGCCATGATTAGACCGATATCTGGGTTTTCGGTAAACAGTGGAACTAGAATAAGTATTGAGGTGGCCAAAAAGTTGGGCTTCCCCACGGGCTTAGTGGTAAAGAATCCGCTTACAGTGTAGGAGCTGCGAGTTGTGGGTTTGATCCCTGGGTTGGTAAGATCCCCTGGAGGAGGGGATGGCAACCCACTCCAGTATTCTTGCCTGGAGAATCCCATGCACAGAGGAGCCTGGTGGGCTATAGTTCATGGGGTCACAAAGAGCTGGACACGACTGAAGCAACTGAGCATGCACTCATGTAGCCAAAAGGTTTGTTCTGATTTTTCCATAACATTTTACAGAAAAAAATGAACTTTTTGGCCAACCCTACACTAGACATGGAGTGAGTGAGTCCTGTGGGACCCACTCTTGGTTTACACCCTTATCTATACACCCCACAGTGGGACCTAGGAAAGCTTTCAGTAACATTTTCAAGCCTTGTGGCCAAGTTCATTCTCAACAAACTCAGTCACTCTTGGAGGCTTGAATTGGTTCAGTAATACTTAAGTACAATGACTGACTCCCTTGCCTCCTTGCCTCACTTCTCTTAAACTTTCCTGCCTAGATTGACTTTTTCAACCTGCTTGGATATGGTAATATTTTATTAGATATCGTTAGTGTATGAGACTATGTCAATGTTAAAAAAAGTCAATCTAAATTAAATATCAGTATCTACAACACTGGGAATATAGCAAATAACAGAGGAACATGATAATTAACAATACAAGCACAATCTAGTTCTTATTTCCGGGTGACAGGGTTGATGGGACAAGACCAGGCAAGATAGCAGGAATGTTCTACACTTGCTTTCTTTAATTTCTTTAATCATTTTTGGAGACTCTTTTCCAGCTGATCTAAATCTCTCTGGCTCAGAGGTATCCAGTAATTGAACACTGAATTCCAGTAGCTCTCTCTCTGCAGGCCTGTGAAAAGGGACAATCACTCTTCAGTCCCACAATACAATGCTCCCTCAATTGTGCCTCAAAATAGTTCTGGCCTTTTATAGCTGTCACATCACATTGTAAACTCCGAGCTAAGTGAATTAACATGCTGTTTTCTCCATCTTCCACATCATTAATAAAGATGAAACTGAAAAGGGGGAAAACGGACTGGAAATTCAAAAATATTTCCTTAACTTTGAAATCTACTTTACTTTTGAACTCCGAAGGGAATTATAACAGCCTGGTCACTTAATTAATTTAAAAAGAACCTTGATAAGGCACATTCCAACTGTGAAATGCAAAACCTTTCCATGGTAGCCAGAGATGTGAGGGTGGAAGGTACATTTCAAAGCCTCTAGACAGTAGAGTCAAACCAGTCAAGCCTAAAGGAAATAAACCCTGACTATTCATTGGAAGGACTGATGCTGAAGCTGAAGCTCCAATATTTTGGCCATCTGATGCTAAGAGCTGACTCATTAGAAAAGACCCCGATACTGGGAAAGATTGAGAGCAGGAGGAAAAGGGGATGGCAGAGGACGAGACGATTGAATGGCATCACTGACTCAAAGGACATGAATTTGAGCAAACTCTGGGAGATAGTGAAGGACAGAGGAGGCTGGCATGCTGCAGTCCATGGGGTCGCAGAGTCGGACACAACTGAGCAACTGAACAGTAAAAAAGTGGAGTAGAAACCCTCTCCTCCTTGGTTCTGACTGACTGCAATCCTACTCCAAGCTCACTTTGCCCAAGATTAGGGAATAACTGAGTAAAAGCACTGTCCCTAGGCTTTCTTCCCCCTCATTAGGCCCAGGGCAACTTTCAGTACATAAAACACACAAAATATCTGTACTGGTCTACACAACTTAGTTTCTATCTACATTACATAGTTTCTACGGTCCTTTAATAATGGCCCTTTCATTATGGATTATTATACGTATTTTACAGAGCAGTGAACTAAGACTCAACGGTCCCAGCCCTTTGTAAGTTCATACTCAGAAGGTGGCAGGGCCAGGTTATAAACATTGAGGGCTTCTGAGGGCAAAAGTCTGTGCTTTTCCATTTAAAATCACATCTTAGTCCCAGCCCACTGGACTGGTTCCTGATTTAGGAGTTGAGCTCTGAAATGGCCTGACGTACTAGAGCACAGGCTGCAAGGGCAGCCACATCTAGACTTTAATCCTGGATCTGCTCCTTACTAGCTGGGAGACTGCTGGAAAATTACACAAATGAGATTCAGTTTCCTAAGCCATAAACTGGGTATGTTAATAGTGCCAATGAAATAATATAATCGAAATTGGTAGAGCGATGCCTGGGCCTTCACATAATAAGTGTTCAATAAATATTGACTTCTCTTACTCCTGTAATTAACTGGCTGTTCCTCCTCCTCCACACACACACACCCCGCCTGGCATTTCTATGTCATCCTAGAGCTACACTGAAGTGCCACTGGGTCTTCTAGTTCAGAAATTAAGGTTAGTACTGGGCTGACAAGGTGAGAATTACAATATGGTTTATTTGTATCTTTTAATGTTTCAATTACCCTTGTAAAGGAGAAAAAGCAAATAAAATAGGTAAAATTGCTCTGAGGATTAATATACTTGGTGTGTGCTATCCAATAACATTTCACATAAAATTGGCAGGGTGAGAGTTGCTTTACTGTGAGTAAGAGGTTAGTTGAGAAATCTGAGTAATTATAGAAAAATTCTCTGGAATCTGTAACTCTGCCTTGGAGTATGTTCCTTCAATAATTCCCCCCAGATTGGAGCTGAAAGAAGTGTTAGTCACTGTCTATTCTAATATCCACACAAAAAAGTATTAATGCCCTTTAGAGAGACGGTGACTTGCCCAAGGGCCTTCAGCTTGTTTAGGACCAAACCAGCTTCCTATCTCCTAGTCAGTGGTCTGTTTTCAAGGTGATATTTTATTTTCCAATCTCTTGCTCTCACAGTCCCTGCAAAAAAATATGGAGTATGAGCTCACAAAAGACCTCATCTAATTGAAATCTTGGCCTCACCTCACCCAGTCTTATATCATATGGAAGGCTTTTGACACATAAGTGATGCTGGAGAGTGAGGTACAGGTTCCTATGGAGAAGAGTGGGGGACAGGTTAGGGTCAGAATAGCTTGATTTGGCAGCCTCTGAAAATTAATATGAAGGCAGAAAACCTTTTTTTTTTTTGGTAGCACTGAGCTCCATTCTTGAACATAATTTGAAATAAATAGGTATTTGAATGATATCCAGAATTAGAAGTTATTAAAGCAGGAAGCAGCTTCAGAGATCAGCTAGTGAAAATGCCTTCTTCTACGGATGAAGGCTGAGCGCCAAAGAACTGATGCTTTCAAATTACGGTGCCTGAGAAGACTCTTGAGGGTCCCTTGGACAGCAAGGAGATCACACCAGTCAATCCTAAAGGAAATCATCCCTGAATATTCGCTGGAAGGACTGATGCTGAAGCTGAAGCTCCAATATTTTGGCCACCTGATGCTAAGAGCTGACTCACTGGAAAAGACCCTGATGCTGGGAAAGATTGAAGACAAAAGGAGAAGGAGGTGGCAGGAGATAAGATGGTTAGATAGCATCCCTGACTCCATGGACATGAATTTAGGCAAACTCCGGGAGATAGGGAAGGACAGGTGAGACTGGCCTGGCGTGCTGCAGTCCACGGGGTCAGGGAGAGTAGCACGCAATTTAGCAACTGAACAACAGCAATAATGGATGAAGAAACTGGGTCCCAGCAGGGAGCAAGCTTGTTCTAGGTTAAATGACAGGAAGTGGCAGGAGTGGGACTCAAGTAGGACCCCTTGCTACCGGTCCTGCATTGTTTTTTGTTTTTTGTTTGTTTTTGTTTTAATAGGGAATGATGCCTTCCAATTTTTGAGGGTGTTCTTCAGTTTCCATGTTGGAGAAAGATGAGGTCCCCACAAGGAAATCCCTGGCTGAGGGAAGCTCCTGGCAAACCAGCTCCTGACTGAGAGAGCCTGGCCTGTACCTGTTCTTCATTTCCTCTACCTGTCCCTGCATCCATATTCTTGACACCTGCAAGCCCATCACTCACCTAAGAAGGCAGAAGGTGAGACAGTCCCATTGCTGCGTGACACCATGACGCTGATGCCAGTCTCTATGAAGGGCACGGAGAAATCAACCACCTCCGATCGCTCCTCATTGATGGTCAGCGACCCCACTGCCATGTAGGCCCTCTTCATGACCACCTGAGGAAAAGAGGTGCAAGGCTCCAGTTAAGAGTGCCCAGGGAGGTGAAAGATCAACATGGGGAAAATATTCTGGGCCCTAGAGTGCTTCCCTTTGTATAGTGGGAACAGTACATTTCATTTACAGTCATCCCTCAGTGCCCCCAGGTACCAATACCTGCCATGGATACCAACACCTGAGGGTCTTTAAGTCCCACAGTCAGCCCTCCTTATCTTCAGATTCCACCAACTGCCGCTAGTAAACAGGACAGGATCTGTGGTTGGTTGAATCTCAAGATGCAAAACCCACAGGTAAGGAGGGCCGATGATGTATTTATTGAGAAAAATCCATGCATAAATAGAGCCACACAGTTTAAACCTATGTTGTTCAGGAGTCAACTATACTATTTTGTATTTTCTAGATAACTGGGGGGTTGTGGTGGTGGGGTAGCGGGGAGGTTCCCTGGTGGCTCAGTGCTAAAGAATTCGCCTGCCAATGCAGGAGACGAGAGTTCGATCCCTGGGTCAGGAAGATACCCTGGAGAAGGAAATGGCAACCCACTCCAGTATTCTTGCCTGGGAAATTCCATGGACAGAGGAGCCTGGCAGGCTACAGTCCATGGGGTAGCAAAAGAGTTGCACACGACTGAGAGGCTAAACAGCAGCAGGAAGCTGCTGTATAGTGTGGGTAGCTCAGCTTAGAGCTCTGTGATCACCTAGAGGGGTGGGATGGAGGGTGACAGGGAGGCAGGAGAGAGAGGGGATATAGGTTTACATATAACTGATTCATGATGTTATACAGCAGAAATGAACACAATATTGTAAAAGCAGTTATATTCCAATAAAAAATACTGATTGTGAAATAAGCATTTTTTATATTGGATGAAGTAAATGAAACATGGAAACGGCCCTTAACTCCTGACACTCACCTCTCCAATCATACCATTCCAGGTTCCATTGATTTTCTTCCCATGCTTGCCGTTGGTAACCAGGTAAAGATCATATGTGAACTTCACAGATTTAGAAATTTTCTTAAGGATATCAATACAGAACCCCTTGCAGCACTTTTTGATGTAACCTGGCTCCTCATCTGTTTTATTTCTAACCGGGCAAGGAACAAAAAACAACAAAAACCAGACTTTTATACAAGAGGCAAAATATTACCCTTTGCCATTAAAACTTCAACCACAAAGCAGGCACCCTTTCACAGCTCAGCACAATTTATATCAGGCCTGAATGAAGACATAAATCAGAACACAGAACCAAAATAATCTCATTATCTCATCACACTGGACCATGTTTTCTTATAATTTTCAATGTTCCTTTGAAGTATAAAATGCATTGGGAAAGTACAGATATCCCAGCACCTTAGAGGCCTCTTGATCTCCCTTCCAGAGCCTTTCCACCCTCGCCAAAAACGAACCAGTATCCTGACTTCTAACAATATAAGATTAGTTTTACCTATTTCCCAAAATGTTTCTAAATCTCACAATGTCAGGACATGCTGACCGGAAAAAAAACATCTTTCAAAGCCAATGTAAATTTAAATCTCCATGAACTTGAATCTCATGGCAAAGCCTCAGAAATGATAACAGGTTTAGCAGCAATTCTCCCGGGTCATGATCTGGATAGAACCAGATGCCAGGCCACAGGGCTGCCAGAAACCCCATCACTCAACAGTAACAGGATTCAGACATGGCGCCCAGTCGATTCTGTGTCTCGGATCACAGCCTGGTGCCAATGGCTGGGGCCAATCTGACTGTCCTGGGCTCCACTCCCTCCCCAGAGCCCCGGGGAAGGTGACATACTCGGAGATGATGCGCTTTTGGCAGGGGACCGTGTTCCTCATGCAGGTTCCACTCAGAGGGTCCACGCTCTCCACAATGACGAATGGGGCTTCCTCCAGTGTTACGATGCTCAGGTGGTCATCCTCCTGCTCTTCTGTCTCAGGACACATTCGGGGCCACACGTAGTACTTCATCTGCAGGGACTTGTCTTTCCACTTCCCTACCTGCACAGGGGTAAAGGAAAGACTCAGAAACCACTGGCAGAGACAGGGTGGCCTCTCCTGGCATCACCCAGTCAGCTGTTAAATGAAGGTCAAAGATGCTGGCTTTGTCCATAGTAGAGAGACGGATCCTTCTTAGACCATGTGCTAGGATGAGAATACTGTGTCTGGATCTAAGGAAGGCTGCTGCTGCTGCTGAGTCGCTTTAGTCGTGTCGGACTCTGTGTGACCTCATAGATGGCAGCCCACCAGGCTCCCCCACCCCTGGGATTCTGCAGGCAAGAACACTGGAGTGGGTTGCCATTTCCTTCTCCAATGCATGCAAGTGAAAAGTGAAAGTGAAGTCGCTCAGTCGTGTCCGACTCTTTGCGACCCCATGGACTGCAGCCTACCAGGCTCCTCTGTCCATGGGATTTTCCAGGCAAGAGCACTGGAGTGGGGTGCCATCGCCTTCTCCATCTAAGGAAGGCAGGATGTTCATTTACTCACCCATGTACAAAACGTGCAAAGAGGGCCTGCTATTGCTGGATATGCTGCTAAGGCCAGGGCTCAAAGAAGCCCTGCCCTCATCAAGCTCACATGGAGTGAAGGAGTCAAAGTGTAATCAGATGTTTATGGTGCCCAGTGACAAGTGCAAAAACTGATGCCTGCCCAGTGCTGGGAGGAGGCCAGAGCTGCCCGCCTGGAGTGCCTGCCGGTGTTTTCTCCTTAACTGTAGTGAGGAGTGGGATGATGACAGCAGAGGATACTTCTGGAAAGGTTAACAGAGCGACTGGAGCAAATAATCCAGAAGGATGTGTTTTGGCCTGTGCCAGAGGTCCAGGGGGAAGCCATGTGGACAACTGGGTGGATCTGAATTGGAATAAAACAGTGAGTCAGGATGAAAGACTAGAGCACAGCTTGCCTGGGGACGGGAGTGTGGTCGTGGGGGTGATGAGTGTCACAGGCCAATGCAGATGGCACCTGCTGGACTGGGTGGTGCCCCAAGGGGAATCAGAGAGGTCTCTCTGTGAGCTGTCACATGTGGCCGTGTGCCCCACACTCCAGCATAAAGGTAGGTGCCCCTGGCATCAGGCACATGGTGGCCCTGCTGCCAGGCACTGGGAGAAATGTGTGGGTTCCATTCCTTTATAAAAGAGCCGTTCATTCCTGTTTTTATAATAGAATCTGCACGCCTTGTTGGTGAGATTCTTGCTCTCACTCTATCATTGAATTTACTGAAGAAAAAGGAAACACCTTTTAATTTTCTATAACCAAACATCTTCAATTAGCTCCAGGAATTATAGATGGCAAGTTCCTGCATTTTCTCAGTCTATAATTTGCTCCATGCAGCAAAGCAAATTAGTAGCACAGGTGAGGCTCCAAAACTACAGAACGACTTAATTTACGAACCTCGGAAACCAACAAGGAGCAATAAATGGGCAGGACTGCATACACTTCCAAGCAAACGGGCCTAGATTTCCACATTAATACAAAACTCAAAGTCACTTCTTCGTTTCTGCATTTGTCTACACCTCCGTTTCTGCCTAGTGCCTCCCTGCTGCTGCTGCTGCTAAGTCGCTTCCCTAGCTGTGGCTTATCCCTCCCCCGAAAATGTCTGCTGGGTATTGCCTACTTGCATGCCCAAGTTAGGCTATATAGCCACTGCCTCTGTTCTGTGTCATCTAGCATGGGCAGTGGCTTGGTGGCCTGGCCTCTCTTGTTTGGCATTAACCTTGATGCTCGTTTTCTTCCAAGAGTGTCAGCCACGTTTCACATCTGTTCAGAATTAGGCCCTGAAGCAAACCTGGCTTCCCTTTACACATCTAGTCTCTTCCATACTGCTGGTACCGACTGTGGTGAAAGTTTGCCTTTCTCCATATTGCTAAGACTATTCATTTCTAAAACGAAAATGTCCAAATAGCTTTATATTGCTAAGACCACTTATTTCTAAAACAAAAATGTCCACGTGGAGATCTTAATAATGTCTCTTGTGTGTGATATGGGGGAGGTGGGGCTTGAAGAAGGGAGGCCCCAGCGCTGGGGGGGCCGATGACATTGGGTCATGGCCCTGTCCAAGCAGCCCTAGTTACCCCAGTGGCCAAACTGACATTTTCTGCATGTTCCATTATGTGAAAAAGATTGGGAAGCCCCAAAGTATCTATTTTTATTTTTTCACTGCTGCTGTGTTACCCCAATAGTCTCCCTGAATTTTCTTCTTTAAACCCAAATGTATTCTCTTCTATCTTTTTTGCTAGTCCAATGGTCTGGAAGCCTATTTTGGGATCCCTGTGAGCAATATCAAACCTCACATAATGTGTTGCTAGCATCCACCATGGACACTGCTGCCAGATGGATCTTCTTAAAACATCGTATCATCATATAATTCCTATTCAAAAATTTCAACAACCTTCCACAACTCTCAGGATTGTGTCCAGGCTTCTCACCTAGATGGTTGAGGTTTGGGCGTTGAATCTAATCTATCCTGGTACCGTTTAACTTCATTATTTTGAAACATACATCTCTTGTTAAAATCAGAAAAGGAAGTCAGTTTAGGAAGTTCACATAGGTTAATCAGGAACAGGTTTCAACAAGTTGCCTGCATTTTCTTTTCTGACAGCTTCGCTGTATCGGTGAAACAAAAATGCTGCAGACATAGCATGCTGGCAAGTTTTTTCATGAAACTTGTGAACAAGAAGGTATATAATTCAGATCCTTATATACCTGATAGATTTGAAAGGAGTCTAAAATCTACACCCAAAGAGAAAAAAAATACAAGATCGTTTAATGAATCAATGCTAACACAGAAAGAGGTCTCTAGCAACATGTCTGGAGACTCTGTGTTTAGAAGTGGCCTGTATAGTGTTTCAGAAAACAAAATAAAAGTCATGCTCACCCAGTTGCAGATAACACACTAGAATGGATAGAAGATAGACTGCAATGCAGAATTAAGGCAGGAAGCAACACAAATTTACTGGAATCATGGATTGAATGAAATGGAACAAAATTCAACAGTATTTATACTAATGTCTAGCACTCAGATTTTTTAAAGCCACTGTACAGTACTGAAAAGGAGCTATTTCAAGGAACAGCAGTCTACATAAGCTATTACCATGAAAAATGGGATATTTCCAGACTTAGAGCGTTCAGCACACAGGGCGAGGGGAGGGAGTAGGTGATCCTACCCTGCTCTGTGTGTTTATCATATTACAGCTGGAGAGCTAGGTTCTGATCCTGCAGTTCTATGATCCATCGGTTTTCATTTACTATTTCATTCTCATTTCCCTAGCAATCATGTGCTCACACGGTCTCCTCTAGCACTCTTTTCCCCAATTTCCTGTCAAGCTCACTGGATCACATCTGTGCTTCACTTCAATGCAACACAACTGACATCAACTGGCACATCAGTTCTGTGCCAGGCACTCAGTTACGCGCTCGAGAAAATAACACTGGTGATGTTTACTGAGGGCTTAGTATGTGCTGGGTACCAAACACATCCAGGAATCTCATGAATCGTCACAGTGAGCTTGTGAGTTGGAGGCTGCAATTTAAGGTCTCATTTTACAAGTGAGAGCAGAGGGTTCTGATGACTTGCTCATGGTATCAAGGTAAGTGAGCACAGTGTTGGCTCTGAAGCTGACCAGCCTGACTCCAGAGCCTGGGCTCCCACCCACCACTGCTTCTAGGAAAATGGACTGCTTCTAGGAAAATGAAGGAGTAAGACATGGTCCTTTGTCCTTCAAGGACAGTCTCCTGGGGAAAGACACTGTGCTAAGTTCCTTCAGTCATGTCTGACTCTTTGAGACCCTATGAACTGCAGCCCACCACGCTCCCCTGTCCACAGGATTCTCCAAGAAAGAACACTGTAGTGGGTTGCCATGCCCTCTTCCAGGGGATCTTACTAACCCAGGGATCGAACCTGTGTCTGTTATGTCTCCTGCATTGGCAAGTGGGTTCTTTACCATTAGCTTCATCTGGGAAAGCACTCAGTCAGTTCAGTCGCTCAGTCATGTCCAAATCTTTGTGACCCCATGGACTGCAGCACACCAGACTTCCCTGTCCATCACCAACTCCCAGAGCCTGCTCAAACTCATGTCCTTTGAGTCAGTGATGCCATCCAACCATCTTATCCTCTGTCATCCCCTTCTCCTTCTGTCTTCAATCTCTCCCAGCATCAGGGTCTTTTTCAGTGAGTCAGTTCTTTGCAGCAGGTGGCCAAAGTATTGGAGTTTCAGCTGCAGGATCAGTCCTTCTAATGAATATTCAGGACTGATTTCCTTGAGAATTGACTGGCTTGATCTCCTTGCAGTCCAAGGGACTCTAAAGAGTCTTCTCCAATACCACAGTTCAAAAGCATCAATTCTTCAGCGGTCAGCTTTCTTTACAGTCCAACTCTCACATCCATACCTGACTACTGGAAAAATCATAGCTTTGACTAGATGGACCTTTGTTGGCAAAGTAGTCTCTGCTTTTTAATATGCTGTCTAGGTTGGTCATTGGTTTTCTTCCAAGGAGCAAGCGTCTTTTAATTTCATGGCTGCAATCACCATCTGCAGTGATTTTGGAGACCCCCCAAAATAAAGTCTCTCAGTGTTTCCATTATTTCCCCATCTATTTGCCATGGAGTGATGGGACTGGATGCCATGATCTTTGTTTTTTGAATGTTGAGTTTTCACCCAACTTTTTCATTCTCCTCTTTCACTTTCATCGAGGCTCTTTAGTTCTTCATTTTTTGCCATAAGGGTGGTGTTATCTGTGTATCTGAGGTTATTGCTACTTCTCCCGGCAATCTTGATTCCAGCCTGTGCTTCATCCAGCCCAGCATTTCTCATGATGTACTCTGCACAGAAGTTAAATAAGCAGGGTGACAACAATCAGCCTTGACGTACTCCTTTCCCAATTTGGAACCAGTTTGTTGTTCCATGTCTGGTTCTAACTGTTGATTCTTGACCTGCATACATATTTCTCAGGAGGCAGATAAGGCAGTCTGGTATTCTCATCTCCTGAAAAAATTTCCACAGTCTGTTGTGATCCACACAGTCAAAGGCTTTGATGTAGTCAATAAAGCAGAAATAGATGTTTTTCTGGAACTCTCTGGCTTTTTCTATGGTCCAACGGATGTTGGCAATTTGATCTCTGGTTCCTCTGCCTTTTCTAATCCAGCTTGAATATCTGCAAGTTCACGGTTCACATACTGTGAAGCCACAGTTGGAGAATTTTGAGCATTACGTTGCTAGCATGTGAGATGAGTGCAACTGTGTGGTAGTTTGAATACTTTGGCATTGGCTTTCTTTGGGATTGGAATGAAAACTGACCTTTTTCAGTCCTGTAGCCACTGCTGAGTTTTCCACATTTGCTGGCATATTGAGTGCAGCACTGTAACAGCATCATCTTTTAGGATTTGAAATAGCTCAGCTGCAATTCCATCACCTCCACTAGCTTTGCTCGTAGTGATGCTTCCTAAGGCCCATTTGGCTTTGAATTCCAGGATATCTGGCTCTAGGTGAGTGATCACACCATCGTGGTTATCTGGATCATGAAGATTTTTTCTGTATAGTTCTTCTGTGTATTCTTGCCACCTCTTCTTAATATCTTCTGCTTCTGTTAGGTCCATACCATTTCTTTCCTTTATTGAGCCCATCTTTGCATGAAATGTTCCCTTGGTATCTCTAATTTTCTTGAAGATATCTCTAGTCTTTCCCATTCTATTCTTTGCATTGATCACAGAGGAAGGCTTTTTTTTTTTTTTTAATCTCTCCTTGCTGTTCTTTGGAACTCTGCATTCAAATGGGTATATCTTTCCTTTTCTCCTTTGCCGTTTGCTTCTCTTCTTTTCACAGCTGTTTGTAAGGCCTCCTCAGACAACCATTTTGCCTTTTTGCATTTCTTTTTCTTGGGGATGGTCTTGATCACTGCCTCCTGTACAATGTCAGGAATCTCCATCCATAGTTCTTCAAGCACTCTGTCTATCAGATCTGATCCCTTGAATCTATTTGTCACTTCCACTGTATAATCATAAGGGATTTGATTTAGATCATACCTGAATGGTCTAGTGGTTTTCTCTACTTTCTTCAATTTAAGTTTGAAGTTGGCAATAAGGAGTTCATGATCTGAGCCACAGTCAGTTCCTGGTCTTGTTTTTGCTAACTGTATAGAGTTTCTCTACCTTTGGCTGCAGAGAATATGATCAATCTGATTTCAGTATTGACCATCTGGTGGTGTCCATGTGTGGAGTCTTCTCTTGTGTTGTTGGAAAAGGGTGTTTGCTATGACCAGTGCATTCTCTTGGCAAAACTGTGTTAGCTCTTGCCCTTTTTCATTTTATACTTCAAGGACAAATTTGCCTGTCATTCCAGATATCTCTTGACTTCCTACTTTTGCATTCCAGTCCCCCATGATGAAAAGGACATCTTTTTTGGGTGATCGTTCTAGAAGGTCTTGTAGGTCTTCCTAGAACCATTCAACTTCAGTTTCTTCAGCATAACTGGTTGGGGCATAGACTTGGATTACTGTGATATTGAATGGCTTGCCTCAGAAACGAACAGAGATCATTCTGTTGTTTTTGAGATTGCACCCAAATGCTGCATTTCAGACTCTTTTGTTAACTATGAGGGCTATTATAAGGGCTACTATGAGGGAAAGACACTAGCTATTGATGATAGTATCAAGTCAGGCTTTTCTAATTACCCTAATAAAAGGTATTAAAAAATTACTCTGGGATTCAGAGTAGAAGTGACTATTTCTGAAAGTGTCAGGGAATATTTTGACCAGGACCCTTTCTTAAAGCTGGGCCTTGAAATGGAAGTGATGGCTTAGTGGATGAAGAGCAGTTTATCTGCTGAAATAAAAGCAAGAACAAAGATGCAGATTCCTGCAGATGCTTCATGTAGAGACTAAGGATGGCCCTTCACGTGTGTGGAGAGGAGTGTTGGTCTTGCTCAGTTCTCTTCCTTACAGATCCACTTCCCTCACAGAGAAGATCACTGTTCCTCCTGACACGCAGCTGGCCTGCACCCATCTCTTCCCAACTCACTGCTCGATGGCTTCAGGTTGGTGGTTTGAAACTGGCCGTGGGCACCATGAAATTGGGGCTTCCTCTGCCCACTCCTAGCACCCAGATATGTAAACACATGGGCTTCCAAGGTGGTTCAGTGGTAAAGAATCTGCCTGCCAGTACAGCAGACATGGGTTCAATCCCTGGGTCAGGAAGATCCCAAAGTAGCACTCCTCCCCCAGTATTTTAGCCTGAAAAATTTCCATGGACAGAAGAGCCTGGCAGGCTATCATCCACAGGGTTGCAAAGAGTCAGACATGACTGAGCGACTGAGCAGGCATGCCTTGCTCACCCAGACCCCCAGACGTTAAACATTTACCAGCTCACCACTGCCCAGTGTAACTAAATCATTATTTCACACTCTTTACTACCTCCTTTAGTGACTTCTTAGATGCCTTGTCTCCCAAATGAAATTCTGAACATGTCCCTAAGTATTACTATGACCGTGGACAAATGTTTATAACTCTCTAAGCCCCAGTTTCCACATCTGTAAAATATGGAGTAATTTCTAGGTGCTTTCTATATATTCTCATGCTCCCAAGATCTCTTTAGGACACAGGCTCCCTACTACATTCCCATCTGATGAGAGACCAGTAAAAAGGTGTTCTTAGAGATTATTTCCTAAAGGGAGAGAAGTATCTGACCTGTGTCTACAGAAGATTAGCTTGTCTTACAGTTGTGATTCTCTTTTCTTGATTGTTTCTTCAAGGATGATGACAGTGGGAAGGAAATTAACAAATTCCTTTAGGACTGAAAGGAGAACCAGGTTAAAAAAAAAAAAAACAAACACAATTCTGCTATGAATATCAGATTTGCAACACCAATACACAGTACTCATGTTTAAGAATGTGTTTGCTGTTTGCTGTTGTTTTAGTTGCCAAGTTGTATCTGACTCTGCATCCCATGGACTGCAGCTGACCAGGCTCTTCTATCCATGGAATTGTCCAGGTGACAATACTGGAGTGGGATGCTATTTCCTTCTCCAAGGGATCTTTCCAACCCAGGGATCAAACTGCATCTCCTGAATTGCAGGCTGATTCTTTACTGCTGGGCCACCAGGGAAGCCCAAAGAATGTGTTTAGTTACCACAAATTGTTGGGTTAAAAATGTTACAGAAAATCCCAAATGAACTTCTTGGCCAACCCAATAGTTACCTCAACTTCTTTGTGAAGCAAGACTGTTAGAAATAAGTAAACAAATAAAGTTAACATAGGGACTATTTATGTGGAAGAATAAGGTATATTTTAAGCAATTCTTTCAAGAGAGGGAAAGTATGGTGAAAACATTATAAATGGGTTGTGAAAGTAAATTCAGAAAGAGAAGCCTGAGATTCTGAAAGGAAAAATCTTGAAGTCTTTTCTAGGATGGTTGAACCAGCATGAGTATATCATCTTGGAAATGCAGAGAGTAGGAGGAAATGAAATAAACAGGAAATATTTCAGAGAAAATCCAGTGAGAGAAGCCGAATGAAAAATTTATAGTCAAGGAGTAAAATATGTTCAGGAGAAAGAAAAATCCTTAAGAAATAATGAAGAAAATGTCTGTAAAGCGCCCTGAATTCCTCAGAGGGCGGCACTAAGCAAACATCATCTCCACAAACACATTTAACAACAACATCTGTCTATAAAAAATGCAGTTCCCTGCCACACTAACATATCAGAAGATCTCTGGAGACCTGAAATCATCTTCCTCAAGAGGAAAAAAAAAAATCTCTGATTAGTTTTCGCAGGGAAACACAAAGTCATTTCGAGGGTTTGTGATCAGTTCTCACAGTACAAGCTGAACACCTGTTCGGCCGGGGAGTCTCCTCAGAAGAAAGTCTGCCTCACAAAACTATAGCATGTTATACCAGCCTTCCCTCAGGAAAATTCTAGAACCAATCTGTGCTGATTTGAAACGTCAAAGTCTTTCTTCTGCTTTAGAGTTCCTCCACCAGCAGCAGTGAAGGTGGCAGCCGACGGTACCCTGGGACACACAGGGAATATATTCTTCCTGGAAGTCCCTGGGTCTGTCCCCTGGGAGAATGTGCCCTTGTGGAGAAGGAGAAGGGCCCAGGCAGGGCTGCTGTGAAGGCTGCTGCAGTCCCTGCTCAGAGAGCAGAGGGCATTGCTCTTCCCTGATGCCCTCTTTCATCTACAGGCAAAGTCATCTCTCAAGAGTCTGGAACAAAAGCACTTATTAGAGCCTCTTTAAGCGTCAGAGGTTATTTTTCCCAAATTGGAGCATTTTTGTTTCTGGCTGGAAATGACATCTGGATCTAACACTAAATGCTCGCTGCTTATTTGAAGCCTTCTTCTGACTGTTGGAATGCAAAATTTCAAACTACAAGGCATTTCCCTGGGCAAGTGGAAGCGACTGGCATAGTCCCTGCCAGGCGATGGGAAATCTGCACCTCCATCCCATCCCAAGGTGACGTCCATCAGGCAGCTGTCCCTGACCTTGGGTGGGGGTTGCCCTGGGGCAGGCCTGAGACTCCTAACAGGATAGAAATCTGAGGAGAGCAGGGCACTCCTGTTTCTCCTCCCCTAAAGCTATACCAACTCACTGGAAAAGACCTTGATGCTGGGAAAGACTGAGGGCAAAAGGAGAATAGAGTGGCAGAGGGTTGGATGGTTGGATGGCATCACCGACTCAATGGACATGAATTTGAACAAACTTGGGGAGATAGTGAAGGACAGAAGAGCCTGGCATGCTGCAGTCCATGGGGTCACAAAGAGTCAGACATGACTTAGTGACTGAACAACAACAAAGCTATGCATCTTAGCTCTGAGGATTTTCAAAGGTTAAGTATCTGATAACACTTCATTTTGCTCAATATTTTCTTCCCTTCATTCCTGGTAACCAAGTGAATTTCTGGTGTATAACCATTCATTCTCTGTATTCACACAGAATACACAGACATTTGAGGAAGGAGTATATGTGAGTATGTACGTGTTTTTCCAAAATCAGATTGTAGTAGACACGTCTCTGCAGATTTGCTTTTTCCCACTTAATTATATGCCATGGACTTCCTTCCAACGCAATGGATGGCAGACCTAATTCCTTTTAATAGCTGCACGCCTGCGTGTGTGCTTAGTCGCTTCAGTTGTGTCCGACTCTTTGTGACCTTATGTACTGTGGCCTGCCAGGCTCCTCTACCCATGAGATTTTCCAGGCAAGAATACTGGAGTGGGTTGCCATGCCCTCCCCCAGGGGATCTTCCCGACCCAGGGATCGAACCCACATCTCCTGCGTCTCCTTCACTGTAAGCGGATTCTTCATGCTCAGTCACCAGGGAAGCCATTTAGCTGCACAGTACTTCCTAATAATGAATGCACCCTAATTTATCCAGTTATACCTTTACTGATAAACATTTAGGGTGTTTAACCAAAACACATGGTACGTATCTTGGTATACCCAAAGCATTGATTCCTAGTAATACAAAAGCAGAATGAAAATGTGCTTGATGTTGCCAGGAAGAATACTTTACTAAAGGTTTAGAGTGACTGAAATTCCCATCAGCAAAGCACAAGAGTGCACCTGGCTAACATTCTTGCCAGCACTAAGTTGTCATCCCTATTTAATATTTGTTAATCTGAAGAATAAAAAATGGGATCTAACTGCTCTAATTTTCATCTCCTTGACTCGCAATGGGCCAGAGCACCTTTGCACACCTGTTTCGATTTTCCTCTTTAACCTTCTGTTCACATTTTTCACCCATTTTCTATTGAGTTGTTTGTCTTTCCTATCTATTCATAGGAAGCTGTGATATACAGCATGACAGGAACCTTTTATACTTGAAATATTCTTTGTACTTGAACTCTTATTCTGTTGTAACATTTGTCTTCTGACTGTTTTTGGTAAATTTTTAGGCACAAAATTTTACTTTTGGTTTTTCTTTTGAAGTAAAGTATGACCAACCTAGGCAGCATATTCAAAAGCAGAGACATTACTTTGCCAATAAAGGTCCATCTAGTCAAGGCTATGGTTTTTCCAGTGGTCATGTATGGATGTGAGAGTTGGACTGTCAAGAAAGCTGAGCACAGAAGAATTGATGCTTTTGAACTGTGGTGTTGGAGAAGACTCTTGAGAGTCCCTTGGACTGCAAGGAGATCCAACCAGCCTATCCTAAAGGAGATCAGTCCTGGATGTTCATTGGAAGGACTGATGTTGGAGCTGAAACTCCAATACTTTGGCCACCTCATGCAGAGAGCCGACTCATTTGAAAACACCCTGATGCTGGGAAAGATTGAGGGCAGGAGGAGAAGGGGACGACAGAGTATGAGATGGTTAGATGGCATCATCAGCACAATGGACATGGGTTTGGGTGGACTCTGGGAGTTGGTGATGGACAGGGAGGCCTGGCGTGCTGCGGTTCGTGGGGTTGCAAACAGTCGGACACGACTGAGAGACTGAACTGAACTGAACTGAACTGACTGCCTCTTTTAACATATCATGTTTGATTCCATACTCTTACTTTAAAAAAAATTTACCTCCTCTCATAGCATTTTTTTGTTGTTGTTGTTGTTGTTTTTTAATGTTTGGAAGTGTTATTTGCAATACTAATTTAAACATAGAGCCAGGAATAAATAATAAAACAACTAACATTATAGGATGAAATATATATGCTATGAACCCTGACAATGGAAAATAACTAAAAGGGACTGGGAAGAAATATAAAAGTACAAATTTGTTTTAGGAGTGACTCTAGAGTATAGCATAAGTTGGCTTTTGCTTTACAAGCCAACCTGAAAGTCTTTATTAAGAACTAAATTTTGCTCATTTATATTAATTAATATGATGTATTTGGCTTTGTTGCTGTAATATTTCAGTTTTTACTGTTGTTTACTTTTAAGGATAGTTGACTTACAATACTGTATTAGTTTCAAAGTGACTCAGTTATATTTCTTCAGGTTATATTCCATTATAGGTTACTACAAGATGCTGAATATAATTCCCTATGCTATAGGTAGGCCCTTGTGGCTTATTTTATGTACCGTAGTTTATTCTGTTAATCCCATGCTCCTAACTTGTCCCTGCTTCCCTCCCTCTCCCCTTTGATAGCCACTGGTTTGTTTTCCATGTCTCGTCCCAGTGTTCTTTGTTCCTCCGTTCTGCACGAGCTTTTTCTGTACTGTGTGTGGTAGCTTTGCTTTCAGGGTTGTACAATCTTTCCTCCATCATCTCCCTCCCTGCTTCTCAGACGCTCTGCAGTCTTCCCAGCTCTCCTCGGGCCTCAGGACCACCACGATGCTGTGCCTGGCCACCCAGCCCAGAGAAGAAGCTCGATGTAATCTTCCACCATCATTTTGTGGGTCAGCTGCTCCCTTGGGCAGTTACATTAAAATGTTAGCTATAGTTTGATTCACAAATTCCTTTCTCTGAATGTATCTTTAAGCACTGGAGGGCAGAGACTATATTATTGACCTCTTTCTGTCCCTTGTACTGGCTTGAACAAGTGTATTCTTGGTAAATTATTGACTGTGTGTTCTTGGTAAATCATGATGTCACTAGGAGGAAAAATATTTCATATCCTCAGAAAGCCCCCAGCGGTAGATATCAGTGCAGTGCTCTTCCATGGAGAGGCTTTAGGAGGTAGGAGGTGCCCCACATACTATGTCTCTCGATTCTGTCTCTAGATTATAAAGGTGCCCTGGACAGACTCAGTCCCATGTGGATGCCTGTACGTACAGCCACATTACCTACCACATACATCCTCTCATCATGTGCATTCTCAGCGATGTCTAAGATCTGGAAAGCTATTGTCTTGAAAAAAATGTTAGAAAATAATTTCCATACTCAAATTTGATCTGTGACTGCCCTGATCTTTGAAACTTACTAAGCTGGGAGTGGGGGCTCTGGACGCACACACCCATCCAACCTCTCTTGCCTGGCACATGCGTGTGTCTCCCAGAGGCACCGAGAGTCAGTCATCATCACAGGCCTCAGCTGCTCTCCCCGGCTGACTCCAGCCCCTCGGAGAGATCCCGGGGTTCCCTGGGGTTTGTGCAGACCCACTGCTGCTGCTGGTCGTGGCTGTCTGCCATGGTAGTCCCTGTTCTCCCTGATTTCTTCCTCTATCTCTCCTGCTCTGAGAGTGAAGGCATGGAGAAGTGGCATGCTGGGGTAGAATCTGGGTCCAGGAATGGAAGGTGCTAATTCCCTCGGCACCAGACAACAGGTATGGTCATTTCAGATAACACCATGAGGAGAGATTGTGATGGCATTAGAGTCACTGTGGCTACTCTAGGTTAGGCCTTGTGCCAGGCACCTCACAGACTGATGGCATTCCACTAGCACCAACTCCCAGATAGGTGAGTATTGTTATGAAAAACTGAGGCTCATCAAGGGTCTAGGTATAATGGTCCTCAACCTTTTTGGCACAGGAGTAGTTTCGTGGAAGACGATTTTTCCAGGGACGGGGGTGGAGGGGGGATGGTTTCGGGATCATTCAAGTGCATTATGTCTATTGTGCACTTTATTTCTATTATTACTATATCAGCTCCACCTCAGATCATTCGGCATTAGATCTTGGAGGTTGGGGACATCTGGTTTAGGATGTTATTGCTGATCTGTTTGACTCTGGAAGCCCAAGTTTCTTGCATAATGCCGTGTTGCCAGGAGACTATTTCTGACCTCCTTACTCCTTCCCTTCTGTGATTCTAGGAGGGAAGAGTCTGGAGAAGAGTCTGTTTCAGCTCCACAGCCTCCCACTTTCATCTCAGCCCCGCAGAAACTGGGGTTGACAGTTGTGTCTGAAGACTTTACACCAAGTGTCAGCCCAAGTCTGTTGGGAGTGGGGGACATCGACAGGATTGTGGCAGGTGGCTGTGGGAGGCAGGACACAGGCAAGCTGTGTGACCTCTGGGAAGTAATTTCATCTCTGGGCATGGCGTGTGGTGATTTTACACAAGCAGTATTTGCTATTTTTCTCCTTTTCCCCCTCCTCGCTGTTACTATCACTCTTGTTCCCAGAAACATCAGTGCAGCTCCTCAACATGACCGCTCTCCTCTCAGAAACATGGTTTCCCCCATGCAATGGGAAATGTTAAAGCACTCCAACTTCTCAAGTCCCCAGCTTGATGTGTTTCAAAATGTCAGAGTAAACTCTATGCAATTTTTCCAGTTTCACGCAATATTTTCATTCAGGTGCAAATAAAATAGATCATGAGAATAAAATTGCTATGATCCTTCTAGGTTTACCTGAGGCCTTGAACCCAATGAATGCCATCTAGCCAGGTGTTCCTCTCCCATAAGCCCCTCCCTGGGGCAAGATGGATAATTTAGAAAAGATAGTAATTCTTTTAGATCAGAGGATATTGTAAATAGTTTGCTAAACAGGCTCAAATAGGCTGAAGGGTACATCATGTTTTCCTCTGGTATCTGATGCCTTCCTGCCCTGAGGGTTGGAAACTTCCCAAGTTGACTATTGCTCCTTGGACAGCAACCCTCGGAGTCCATTCCAGGACTCAGAGGGGCTCAGTTACCGAGACCTGAGCTCCACCTTCTCCTCTGATCCACCTTTCCCCTGCCCCCCAAAAGGCCCCTCTTCCTGAACATCAAAACTGAGTCCTGAGCCATCTCCTCTTGAACTTCATCAGCATCAAGCTATGTCCCACCTTCTCTAAATCAACTTTCTCCTGTGTCGTGGGGCTCCAGACATGTGTGCAACACACCCAAGGCTTTGGTTGCTTGAGAACACATGAACATGGATGCTGACGGACTGACTAACATATGAGGGTGGATTCATGACCTGCTGGGGGGACTTGGCTACAGGCTTTAATCATGGACGTTACTTACCATCAGGTTCCCCTCTTATTGCTACCTTGACCTTGGATTACAAGCTGGTAGGATAGAGCAAAAGTCCACAGTGCCAGAAGGTTTTGAATGTGGCTTCCTGGACTTGAGGGCTTCCCTAGTGGCTCAGATGGTAAAGAATCTGCCTTTAATGCAGGAGACCTGGGTTCGATCCCTGGGAAGGGAAGCTCCCCTAGAGAAGGAAATGGCAACCCACTCTAGTATTCTTGCCTGAAAAATCCCCATGGACAGAGGAGCCTGGCAGGCTACAGTTCAAGCAGTCTCAAAGAGTCGGATACCACTGAGCGACTAACACACTCCTAGATTTGAGAGCTGACTTGGCAAGGTCTAAAGTGGTATTTCCATAGGCAAATATGTGTGCACTCAGGCTTTCACTTACTTCACTAGTTCATTCTAATTCACCATCTTAGTTAAATGCTTAGGCATTGAACTCAAAAAGGCCTAATTTGAGTCCTGGCTTTGCTTGTGTGTGACTCTGGACAAATCACCTAACCTTTTAAATTCTGGGTTGTAGATATCTGCTAGTTTGTCTGCCAATCAGCGATCTCCTGCCTGAACCTCTCCCCCATCAACCCCCTCTCTCTCTTGACCCCTTTTCTTAGCTCAGTCTCTCCTTTTGTGAACTGCCCCTTCCTCAATTCCAGCCACGTGGTTCTCTGAGAGCTGCCATGTTACTCTATCTCCCAGTCCATCCGCTGACTGAGCTGTAAACATCTCAGGGGCCAGGAAGCAGGCTGTGTCACCAGTGACAGGCAGATCCCACCGTCATTCCTAAATAAGCACTCCTGTCTGGGACCAAGGACAAGCAGGACCAAGTTCTTGGGTATGAGAAGGGCCAATCAATAGGGAACCTGAGGTCAAGTCTCACAGTGACTTGTGGCTGCATCCACTATTGGTCTCCAGGCCTTGGGCTGGGGGTAGTTTGGATAATCACAGGGTCTCTACTTGCAGACAATCTCACTTGGAAGGTTCTTTTACCCATTGGCCCACATGCTAAACTGTGCTTCCAGGTCCAGTTATTTTCATTCCTTTCACCTCTGTTTCTGTTCTCCATGGACTCTGCCCACAAATCCTTTTCCAGGATCAACAGCTCATAACCAGAAGCTTCCAAGAAGATCCCTATATAGAAGTTTCAAAAGCCCAGGAACAAGATTTGAATTCAGGCATTCTAACACCGGAGTCTTCACTTTTACCACTCTTCCGTATCAGGGGTGCCCAAACCCCAGGCCACGGACTGTTACCAGTCCAGTTAGGAACCAGGCTGCACTGCAGGAGGTGAGCAGCAGGTGAGACAGCGAAGCTTCATCTGTATTTACAGCTGCTCCCTATTGCTCACATTACCGCCTAAGCTCCGCCTCCTGTCAGATCAGCAGTGGCATAATAAATGTAACGTGCTTGAATCATCCCGAAACCATCCCTGCCTCCCTCTCTCCTCCAAGTCCACAGAAAAATCATCTTCCATGAAACTGTTCCTTTCCTTTTTCCTCTGGTATTTATAATCTAGTTTCACATCATCTGCTAAAGGCCAGGGGGATGCCTGGTCTCAAAGCAAGAGCACTTGGCCAGGAGTGTGGAGACTCATTTGGGCTCTACATCTAAACAGCTGTGTGACCTTGTCCCTTAACTTTCTTGAGCCCGATTCTCTATCTGTAAAATATAAGGGTAACAATATTTACCAAAATTCCCCGATTAGGGCTCAGGAGAGACAAACATAATATGTGTGGAGATGTCCTGAAACTGACTATTCCTTGCAAGTAGAATGTTTTCTATTTTCAAGCAGAAAATACCCAATGTTTAGAGATATTTATTTAGAGTTTATTTACACTGAAGATGGGCTTCCCAGGTGGCGCTGAAAGTGAAAGTGTCAGTTACTCAGTCATGTCCGACTCTTTGTGGCCCCATGGACTGCAGCCCATCAGCCTCCTCTGTTCAGGGAATTCTCCAGGCAAGAATACTTGAGTGGGTTGCCATATCTTTGTCGAAGTGGCACTAGTGGTAAAGAATCTGCCTGCCAATGCAGGAGACAAGAGACTCAGGTTTGATGCCTGGGTCGGGAAGATCCCCTGGAGAATGGATTGGCAACCCACTCTAGTATTCTTGCCTGGAGGATCCATTGGACAGAAGAGCCTGGCAGACCCCAGCCCATAGGGGGGCCTGTGAGTGGGACATGACTGAAGCGACTTAGCATGCATACACACCTACTCAGGATGTGCCAGTCTCTGGGTTAAGTGGTAGATTTGGTCCCTGGTGCCCAAAAGGTTGGGAACCACTGCTCTATATTGCCTCAATTACTGGATAAGACATACAAGAACTATATCAGACATGTAGTAATAATGCTCAGTTAATGGTAGTCATGCAATAGCAACCCACTCCAGTACTCTTGCCTGGGAAATCCCATGGACAGAGGAGCCTGGTAGGCTGCAGTCCATGGGGTCGCTGGGAGTCAGACACGATTGAGTGGCTTCACTTTCACTTTTCACTTTCATGCACTGGAGAAGGAAATGGCAACCCACTCCAGTGTTCTTGCCTGCAGAATCCCAGGGACGGGGAAGCCTGGTGGGCTGCCATCTATGGGGTCGCACAGAGTCAGACATGACTGAAGCAACTTAGCAGCAGCAGCATGCTCAATTAATAATTGATAACTGATACTCAAATAATAATGCTCAATTAATGGTACTAATGCTTGCTCCTTGGAAGAAAACCTATGACCAACCTAGACAGCATATTAAAAAGCAGAGACATTACTTTGCCAACAAAGGTCTGCCTAGTTAAAGCTATGGTTTTTTCCAGTAGTCATGTATGGATGTGAGAGCTGGACTATAAAGAAAGCTGAATGCTGAAGAATTGATGCTTTTGAGCTGTGGTGTTGGAGAAGACTCTTGAGAGTCCCTTGGATTGCAAGGAGATCAAACCAGTCAATCCTAAAGGAAATCAGTCCTGAATATTCATTGGAAGGACTGATGCTGAAGCTGAAGCTCCAATACTTTGGACACCTGATGCGAAGAACTGACTTACTGGAAAAGACTCTGATGCTGGGAGAGATTGAAGGCAGGAGAAGAAGGGGACGACAGAGGATGAGATGGTTGGATGGCATCACCAAATAGATGGATATAAGTTTGAGCAAGCTCTGGGAGTTGGTGATGGACAGGGAAGCCTGGCGTGCTGCAGTCCATGGGGTCGCAAAGAGGTGAACATGACTGAATGACTGAACTGAATGGTACTGATGCAGAATAGCCTACTTGCCCTGCTCTTAGACAGTCCATGTCCTGGGGGCCCAGAGCAGCAGCAGGATGGAAGACATGAAGCAGAAGCAGCACCACCATGTAGAAGACACCAGCTCCTCATGGAAGACCTCTGGAAGCTAGAGGCGATTACACTGCTCTTCAAGTAATGTTTACTGAACCAGATCCTCGATCGCTCTGCCCTTGGCCTCCTGATGAGTTTCTTCACACCCTCCATCATAATCCTTCTCTGAATTTGAAATGTATTTAATGTTTAAAGACAAGGTTATTTGAAAATATGCAAGCATCTACCCATAAATCTTAGACACACAAGGCCAGAACGTCTATCAGGTACATCTCAGGGCACTAAGAAAAATGACGCCAGTGTTGCACGTTGACTGAACTAACCAAACCAGCAAAATCGAGGCCTCATGCAAATCTTCAGGAGCCAAGGAATAAAATGGCCAGGGCTGGAACAGGGCCTCATCAGGGGAGGCTGCGGAGAGCTGTTTTCAGCACTGCAGGCTGCTTGTGCACAAGAGCCGAGAAGAAAGTAAAAGGAGGAATTCTGGAAAAGGAATATATTGCCTAAGTATAATGACAATGTTTTCCAGACCACAAATCTGGGTGTAAAGTCTGATGATTATGAATGTGTTTTCAGGGACAAGGAAACAGCAGAGTTGAGAGCGTGATCATTCAGGAAATCCAAGGCAGAAGGTTGTGAATATATGTGAAAAGAAACAAGGCATAAACATTGAAAAGTCACAGAAAAATAACAGAAGCAATAAGGGAGCACAATTAGAAGAGGTCAAAGTCATTGAAAATGTATTAAAATTTCTAAAAGACTAGACCACAGAGAAAGGAAAAAATCTTGAAGATGTGTATTCAAGAAGGTCCCTTAGAGAATTCACAGAATGGTTTGCTCACAGTTCACTAAGGCCATGCACAAGAAGACAAAATTCTTCATTAGAACATTTTAAGGCTGTGGAGGGTCTACCACCTCTCCTTAGCCAGAAAAAAGTCCCTTTTGTAGACAAGCATGGGCTTCCCTGGAGGCTCAGATGGTAAAGAATTCGCCTGCAATGCAGGAAATGTGGGTTTGATCCCTGGATTGGGAAGATCCCCTGGAGAATGGAATGGCAACCCACTCCAGTAACCTTGCCTGGAAAATCCTATGGACGGAGGAGCCTGGTGGGCTATAGTCCATGGGGTCACAAAGAGTCAGACACAACTGAGTGACTAACACTTTCCAACTTTTCACTTTCATACCTGTTACATATGTAGAAAATAGCTTTTCTTTCCAGAATATTCTGGACTATGCTATCCCAAACTTGGATATCTGAAATCACCCCTTTTCTCACTGAAATGACTTTCCCCAGCTTCACAGGGTAGAGACGGCTGGAAAGAATCTCACTCGGGCCTCCATTCTCAGATATTCTATCACTTGCCTGGGGTTCTGGATTATTCCTAGCTGGTCTCTGCCCTCCTCCAGTCTTACCTCCTCCACTTGGCCCTAGATTTCTTAATATACAGATCTGATTCCATCCCAGCTCTTTACAAAACCTCTCAGTGCCTCCTCATTCACCTAGAGAAAAGTCCCTGACCTCCTTGGAAGAGGATGCATTATTTCCCACACTTTGCCTTTCCCATTCCTACTCACCCTCCTTCCGTCCCTCTCCCTTTCTCTCTCTCTGTCTTTCTTGCCTTCACACCTTCTTTTTGGCTTACCTCTTCAAGATTCCTCACCTCGAACTCTGATAACAACACACTACACTCTTTCCTAATGCCTTCACTCATGCTATAATATTCTCTACTTTAAACCCCTGCTCTTCTGGATGAAAGCCACATAGCCTTTAGGATTCAATTTATATAGTATCAAGAAGCCTTTCTGCACCACACCTCCAGGCTGGGTTCAGGGGTTATGGTATCCTTCTTTGGTACAGCAAGTCCCCTACATATGGAGGAGTTCTGTTCCAAGAGCATGCTCATGAGTCCAACTTGTCCGTAAGTCCAACACAGTTAGTCTAGGTACCTAACACAATCGGCTATACAGTATGACCTGTAATATAGGTTTATAATATTTTTCATACAAATAATACATAAAAACAAACACAAAAATATGAAAATATTTTAAATCTTACAGCACGCAAAAGCACGACCGTTTGTAGAGGATGTACACATGTGACAATGTATGCCAGACACGTGAACTAACTTATGTGACTGGACACGTGAATACACATTTGCATCTCTGAAAGTTCACAACTTGAAGGTTCTTATGGAGAGGACTTCCTGTACTCTCTAAATGCTCTGAGCAAATCTTAATCACTGAACTTGCTATAGGATACTATATTTATTTGCTTATGCGTCTCTTCTGCTCCAGCAGACTATGAGTTCCTTAGTGGCAGAGGCTGAATAATATTTCTTTTTTCCTGAATACCCAGCATAGAGAATAGTATCATCATGGGCACTCAGTAAAAGTTAGCTGAATGTAAAAGTGAATAGGATTTCAAAAGGAGAATCCGCTCTTGGTAGCTAATAAGGGCTAATGGAGATAATACTAATATTTACTGAGCATTTACTATATGTCAGGATCCATGCTAAGCAATACACACACATTATCAAATTTAATTCTCAATATAATCTTACAGGGTAGATACTATGTTTATACCCACTTATGGTAGATGGTTGGGCTACCCTGGTGCTTCAGATGGTGAAGATTCTGCCTGCAATGCCGGAGACCTGGGTTTAATCCCTGGATCAGGAAGACCCCCTGGAGAAGGAAATGGCAACCCACTTCAGTATTCTTGCCTGAATAAGTCCATGGACAGAGGAGCCTGGCAGGCTATAGTCCAGGGGGCTGCACAGGGTCAGACATGACTGGGCAACTAAGCAGTAGCAGCAGCACGTGGGCGTCAGTGGTGCCCAGTGATCATATGTCTCAGGAGCCATATGCCCTTGTGACCTGCTTTGACCAAAAGGAGACCAAAAAACGTGACGTGTAAAGATTTGACAAATGACAGTGCAGAGGGTCTTTCCTTATTCGAATATTGCTGACAACCCTGAAAAAACTTGGACCAGCTTCCCTGAAGGTGAGCAAACGCACAGAAAGAGGTTTAGTCGACAGCCAGTTCCAACAGCTAAGCACAAGTGAGGCCATTTTGGATTACCCACCCTCAGTTGAGCCACCTGAATGCATCAGATGAGTGATACACGGACCAAGACCACCAAGCTTATACCAATCCAGACTCTCCCAAAGAATGACGAGTAACAAAATGGTTATGGTCTCAGGGTCACTAAGTTTTGGGTGGTAGTTACATAGCAGAGGTTATTAATGGAAATATAGCCACCTCTGGAAAAATGCTATGATCGCAAGCAAAACCAGTGGAGAAGATAAGAAGCAAGACAAATGGAGATAGAATTAAAAGACAAAATAGCACGAAGTTCTTTGGAGTTCTTTAATAAGTACAGTGCTGACGTAAGTCCTTCTTAATTGTAGTACTGTTGGAACAATGCTAAACATAGAGTTGGAAAACCTGAATTTCAAGCCCAGCGCTACTCCTGACAAGCCCTGTGAATGTGACAAATCACTCAACCTCTTGGAATCTGAACTTCTTTATCAGCAAAGTAGAGCAATATGCATGTATACATATTTCTACAGGGCTGGTGGAAAAATCCAAAGTATATAACAAACTGTCCAAATGTGAGTATTAATGTGATTGAAATTAGTTAATAACTTTGGTTCACAACAATGACTAACAATTCACCCCTGAGCCAACAGAAGCAGGGGGGACAGTGAGGGAAATTTGGAAGTTAAACTGTCTTCATGTTTCCATGGATCAAATAATGTTTCTCTGGTAGGTATTTCAACACCTTTTATATTAGTGCTCTCTTTTCATTTTCTTGTAGAAGGTGGTCTTTGCTATCTCATGAAACTGTTTTCTTATCACTGGGTGATAACTGATCTCAAAGCACTTGGCCAGGAGTGTGGAGACTTGCTCGGTCTCTACTTCTAAACAGCTTTGGGATCTTGTCCCCTAATCTTCCTGAGCCTGATTCTCTACCTGTAAAATATGAGAGTAATGACATTTACCGTAGCTCCCCCACTGGGGTTCAAGAGAGACAAATGTGATACTGTGTGTGGATATGTCTTGAAACTGACTATACCCTGCACAATGTCAAGGCGGCAGCAAGTAGAAAAAGCCCGATGATTAGAAGTATTTATTTATTTAGCAGTATTTGTATTGAGAAAATGCCCAGGCACTGGACCATGTGGTAGGTTTTGCAAGGGGAAAATGGGGAAACTGACATTTTGAGATGCAAGATTATTCGCCTGTGTCCACATAATTAATAAGGGCCTCCCTGGTGGCTCAGACAGTAAAGAATCTGCTTGTAATGCAGGAAACCCAGGTTGGATCCCTGGGTTGGGAGGATCCCTGGGAGAAGGAAATGGCTACCCATTTTGATTCTTGCCTGGAGAATCTTATGGACAGAGGGCCTGGTGGGCTACAGTCCACAGTGTAGCAACGAGTCAGACATGACTGAAATGATGACTTAGCATGCACACACGCACATAATTAATAAACGGCTGAACTGGATTCAAATCCTAATCGGCCTCCCTCCAAAGCCTGGCCTTCTTGTATTGTTCTGGGCAGCCTCTAGATGGAAACTTCTCAGCCCTGCAGGAAAGCAAGACTATTGGCCAGGTAGTTCACCCTTAAATGGGGTCACCAGCTTGTGGCTAAAGAAACAGATGATCAAAAAAGTGCTGGGGGAGAAACGGCCTGTTTACAGACACAGCTTAATTAATTAGTCAACTCAGATGAGGCAGAAGAGGCCAGTTTCCAGATGCCTAACACGCAGGATTAATTAGCAGAGAGGCACCAGTCCCCAGCCCTGGATTTCTGTCCAGAGCACGAGGTGGGATTAAATGACTATATTGCCTCAGTGCGCCTCTGTGTGTGTGTGTGTGTGTGTGTGTGTGTGTGTGTGTGTGTGTGTGTGTGTGTGTTAGTCTCTCAGTCGTGTCTGACTCTTTGAGACTCCATGGACTGTAGCCCACCAGGCTCCTCTGTCCATGGGATTCTCTAAGCAAGAATACTGAAGTGGGTTGCCATTTCTGACTCCAGGGGTTCTTCTCAACTCAGGGATTGAACACCGTCTCCTGCATTGCAGGCAGATTCTTTACCACCTGAGCTACCAGGGAAGCCCCCAGTGCCCCTCATGTAACTTAACTAAAGCCACTTGACTGGAAAAAATTAAAAACCCACTTCATTGAGAATGATAATCAAATTGAAAAGGCTCCACCAACTAAAGCTTCAAGTGTAGTCCAGAAAAGAAAGCGATTTCCAGTGTTTCTAGTTTGAGACAAAAGGTCAGAGCAATTCCAAATCTGCACCTACTAAGGAAATAAAATGGAAACATCCTAATTCCTTCCAAGGGAAGCCACCAGTTCACTGCCACTATCTGCATGGTTACAGTGGAAGTGTGGGAAAAGCTAAAGCACCCAGACCACTGCTTCCATTTTCCAGTTCATTTCTGCTTATTTAAGGGATATTTCATGTTGTGCTCAGTCGTGTCCGACTCTTTTGTGACCCCAAGGACTATAGCCCGCCAGGCTCCTCTGTCCAAGCAATTTTACAGTAAAGAATCCTGGAGTGGGTTGCCATTTCCTCCTCCAGGCGATCTTCCTGACCCAGAGATTGAACCCAAGTCTCTTGCCTCTCTTGCATTGGCATATGGATTCTTTACCACTGTGCCATCTGGGAAGCCCATTTAAATGATAAAGGGTTGTTTAGGAAAGAGGGATTTACTATACTTACTTGAGTTACAGTAAATATAAAGTACAGCTATCCTTTGATATCCATGGGATATTGGCTCCAGGACTGCCTCCTCTCCTCCCATCCCCAGGACCCAAATCCAGGGATGCTCAGATGATCAAATCCCTTATATAAAATAACATAGTACAGTTAGTGCTCAGATCCTCAGATACAGTGGGCCAATTGCATGTGTGAAATCTGTTGGGATCACAACAAAGGCGGAATGGGTCAGCCTAGGGGAATAAATAATATGGAGTCAGTGTTAAACGCCATGTGTACTGTTTGGCTCTCCTGTGACCTCATGAGTCACAGTCACTTTCCAGGAATGAGTCCCTTCTCTGCTTCCGCACTTACCATTTCCAAAGGGTTCTAAAAGTGCTCCTAATTCATTGTTTATGCTTCTGTCAGTGAATTTCCATGCATTCTGCAGTTGTTTGGGACTTGTCCTCTGCCTAATTAAGCAGAGGAAGTTAATGAGGTATGCAGGGCATTTATGTCACCCAGTGAATAGAACATAAAGTACATGGGGAAAGATAGCGAGGGGTCAGGGGAAAGAGTCAGGGAGGCTTGAGAGTTGGGACTGGGCTTAGCGTGGAGGGATGGAGAGACCAGGTGAGATTCCATGACAGGGTGGAGGTGGTAAGGGTAGACTCTTAGATCTGGAAATGATCTAGAGAGATTCAGTGCTTTTCAATCAGGCTGTATGTGAAAATCACCTGTAAAGCTATTAAAATGGTGATCCCTGGGACTTTCCTGGTGGCCCAGTGGTTAAGACTTTACCTTCCAATGCAGGGGTTTCGGGTTTGATCTCTGGTCGGGGAGCTAAGATCTCACATGCCTCACCGCCAAAAATCCAAAAAATAAAACAGAAGTAGTATTGTAACAGATTAAATATTTAGCCCCATAAAAAAATGCTGATTCTTGGGCCCTGTCCCCAGCCTCAATCTTGGAATTTCAGGCTGTAGTCTAAACATAGTATTATTAACAATCTCCCAAGTAGATTCCCACATGCACCAAGACTGAGGTCCACTCATCTATGGTGAGATGGCCGGATGGTGTCACCGAATCAATGGACATGAGTCTGAGGAAACTCCGGGAGACGGTGAAGGACAGGGAAGCCTGGTGTGCTATAGTCCATGGGGTCGCAAAGAGCTGGACACGACTTAGCAGCTGAACAACAACAACAGCATCTATGGCAACCTCTTCATTTTACTGAGGGGGACACTCAGGAACAGACATGGGGAAGCAAAGGAGAGAGCCAGTGGGGGCCAAAGGTGGTGGTGGACGTTTCACTCACTTGCCCTGAGCATCCTCACTCTGCATCTACAGATTCGATCTGGCTTTAAGGGAAAGGCATTTCTCAGAACCTGGGATCCTTCCCTTTGTCAGGCTGTCACACTTGGGCATGCCTTTGTTAACAGGAAGTGAAGCTGAGGGAATTTACACCAGTGATGCTCAAAATGTATGAGCTCAAAATGATGAGGCTCCACATGGCAGCCTCATCAGCATCACTTGGGAGCTTGTTAACAAGGCATGTTCTCAGGCTTCACTCCAGACCCCATGAATCAGCAACTGTGGGGGCAGGGGGTGGAACCCAGAAATCTGGGTGATAACACACACTGATGTTAAAGAATCACTGATTGAGAGCATCAGTTTTCAAAAGCGGGTCTTTAGCGGCAGGAAGTAGAGTGGGTGCGGATAGCAGTAAGGGGCTCATGAGGACACTGACCCCTGCAACTGAGGATGAAGGATAGTTGGGTTTTCTTCAGATGGATCATGGACCGCATGGTAAAACACATAATGTCTGTCTACAATGAGGATTTTGATATTTACCATGTGTCACCTGCCTGGCTACAGATAACTGGTGAAAATAAAATGCCTTTTCTTCCCTTGAAGAGCTGTGATGTCAAACTGATACATTCCTGCTTTGATTAAAGCTCCAGTTTTGCCTATGATAGGGGTTATTTCAGTACCCTACCTGCTGTTAACTTTAGTATTTCTATATCAACCCATGATTATGTCTCATAATAGATAATAAGGAAATTCATATAATAGTAAAAAGATAACATTTTATCTGTTCATACCCAGTCAATGACACCAGCACTCATCCCCAAATACCCTCCCCAACTTGTTTCTCATCCTCCCTTGGCTCAGGGCCCTTCTCAGCGCCTACCACACAGCTGTTGACAAGAGGAATGTGCTGAGATGATGGAAGAGCCAGGCCACAGCAGATAATCCATTTAGGGATAATAAAAAATGTGTGTCACACTTCGCTGACCATGTCAGTTCTGAGCTCCTGTACATACAGAAGAGATCCTTCATCCCCAAGATGGTTTCTAAGCAAAATGAAAAGCCCATATGATTTGGCCATGTTCCTACTCATGTTTTAACTCACTCTACAATAAAACGTAGAGATAAGCTCTCTGACCGACACCTCTTTATTGATCACGTGGGCTGGGCCAGGTTGCGTGTGAGACCCCGTGGGGGATATAGAAGATGCTTGACACAGACTCTGCTTTCAAGAAGCTTACAGTCATGCCCCGGAGTCCACTGGGAAATGGTTCCAGAGTCCACCAAAGACACCATATCTGTGAATGCTCAAGCCCCTGAGTTGGGCCTCACATCTGCAGGGTCCACATTTGTGGGTTCAAACCACCCCAGTTGGCTGGATTCAATCCTGGTTGAATCTGAGGACACAGAACCCAAAGAAATGGAGGGCTGATGGCACAATAAAATGGAGGAAAAAGCAATACACGTACTGAAAACCACCTTACAGCATCTGGTGTATCAGCTCTGTAACAAATAATCTCTTAAGTGTTTTATAACTCCAACACAATAGAATCCCATTTCTAATTCACGTAACTGCACTGAGGAGGCCGGAGCAGCCTCCTCCATGTAGGTATTTGGGGCCAGTGGAGACTCTTCCATCTTCAACAGGAGGCTTTCAAGATCCCCATGGAGGTGTTTCCCTTGCAGCCAGACAGAGACAGAAGGAGCAGAGTTGAGTTTGTGGGGGAGGATTTTATGACACCCATTGCTTCTGTTCATGTTGCATTGGTGGGCCATTAGTCACAAGGCCACACCTAACTATAAGAGAATCTGGAAAAGAGAGTCCAGTTGCATGCCCCAAGGTGAAGAGCAAACACAGTTTGGTAAACAGCGACACCCTCTGCCATACTGAGCATGGCTGGGGAGAGTGTGAGGCTCAGGTGTAGGGAGATTGGTAAACGCTTGCTCTATATATGATAGTCTTGGTTTGTTGCTTCCCATTTTCATGTTTTATTTTTTTAAGTTAATTAGTTTACTTTAATTGGAGACTAATTACTTTACAATATTGCAGTGGTTTTTGTCATACATTTACATGAATCAGCCATGGGTGTACATGTGTCCCCTCTATCCTGAATTTTGAAGATCTCAGTATCTGTACTTATGGCTATTTCCTGGATTTTCCCAGACCTCTAGGGAATACCATTCAGTACAGTCTACACCAGGGATGGGTATTGTTATGATGCTTCTTGATATCTTTACATCCCTCCTTTCAGCCAGTAACTCAATATTTAATGCCAATGCTTGAAAAACACTTTGGTGTTGGCACTTATCAGGAAGTGATGGATTTCATTTTGGTGCCTGGGCCAAGAGTGGTCCAGTAAGGCAGGACACTGAATGAATGTGTGTTCTGGGACCTGATGGGACATTAATGCTAAAAGGAGATTTAAAAATTCAGAGGCAAATGGCATTATTTCATTCTTTTTAAAGGCTGAGTAATATTCCATTGTGTAACTATACATATTCTTTATCCATTCACCTGTCGATGGACATTTAGGTTGCCTTCATGTCTTGGCCATTGTAAACAGTGTTGCAATGAACACTGGGGTGCATGTCATTTGCAGCAACATGGATGGATGTAGAGATTGTCATATTGAGTGAAGTAAGTCAGAGAAATAGAAATATCATATGATATCCCTTATATGTGGAATCTAAAAGAAATTATACAAATGAACTTATTTACAAAACAGAAGAGACTCACAGACTTAAGAGAACAAGCTTATGGTTACCAGGGGGGAAACTGGGATGGATGTGTCCATATTGCCGTATTTAAGATGGAAAACCAACAAGGCCCTATTGTTAGCATAGGGAACTCTGCTTAATGTTATGTGGCAGCATGGATGGGAGGAGAGTTTGGGGGAGAATGGATACGTAGATTCATGGCTGAGTTCCATTTCTGTCCACCTGAAACTGTTACAATATTGTTAATCAGCTATATTCCAAAATAAAATAGAAAGTTAAAACAGAGTGTAGAGAAATATGAGAAAACGAATCTCTTCACATGGAAGAGTGAAGGATGATGAAACAGTCTGCAGGACTAAAGAGGGACTGGAAATGGAGAGAGGGCCATTTGCACTTTTTCCTGTTTTCTACAAAGAAGGGAAATCAATAGACTCTCCTTAAGAGCTCCCTCTGGGCAAAGACCAGATACCTATCTCATTTTTCCCCCTCGCTACCCTGCCAGCACTTTCCCAGACACCACTTTATTAGCTCAGGGTACAGGGAGGAGCAGAAGAAGATGGAAAAGCAGCACACATCTGGGCTTGCAACACCTCCCCCCACCTGCTGCTTTTCTGCAAAGATAATTGTCTAATTGGAATCAACAGACACTCATCGTCTGCTGCAAACAGCAGATGTAAGTAGTCATCAAAAGATTGAGTGTGAGCACAGAAGAACTGGCAAATGTGTGAACCTGGGCTCTTTAACTTGGTGCCCTGAATATAGCCATTTGCTTGCTTTAAATAAGACATTCTGCTTCACCTAGACAGTGGCAGGGAGGAAATGAGTATGTGCTTGAGTTCCCATGCATTATGCTGGGGAAGATATTTTACACCTTTGGCATTTGATGGTGGAAACGCAAGCTCAGGAAAAAACTTTCATATACCAACAATTAGAATACAAGTTTTGTTCATTCCTTCATTCAACAACTATATACCACTTAGGACACAGGCATTTTTCTAGGTTCTGAGGACAGAGGTGAACAATCCACTCCCTGCCCACCAGAAGTTTACACTCCAGTGAGGGAGACAGACAGTAGGCAAGCATATAATAGAGGGTCAGTTGGAGTGACGTGCTACTAAGAAAATTAAATGTGGGAAAGAGGAAGGTATGTGATGCGACACAGGGTGGTCAGGGAGGTTTTCTCCAAAGAGGTGGCATTTGGGCAGACACTTGTATGCAGTGAGGGTCCTGTGAATACCTAAAGGAGGAGAACTTCAGGTGGAATTCTGAACAGGCATCAATCTTGCAATGGCATCTTCCTTGGAGTGTTTAAGGGGCAGGAAGTTGGCCAATATGACAGGAGCTGGAGAATCTGATGGAAGAGTGGCAGGAAATGAGTCTGGTGGGACCATGTAGGGAGGCTTTGGACCATCTGTGTTTGATGGACAGCTGTTGCAGGGTTCTGAGCAAGTCACTGACATGAAATGTTCTGTTTTGAATGTACCATTGTGGCTGTTACATAGAGCACTGACTCTGGCAGCAAGAATAGACGGAGATGTCAAGTGAGGAGATGGTGGTGAGTTTGACCATGGTGGTGTAATAGAGGGAGTGTGAATTGGTTAGTTTCAGGATACATTTGGAAAGTAAAGATGACAGGACTTGCTGACACATGATATGAGATGGAGAGAAAGAGAGGAACAAAGATGACTCTGAGGTTTGGGGTCTGGACCATGGGTGAATGATGATGCCATCTATTAAGACCTTGTACAGTTGAATATTACTCAGCCATAAAAAGGAATGAAATAATGCCATTTATAGCAATACAGACAGACCTAGAGGTTATCATATTAAGTGAAGTAAGTCACACAAAGACAAATGTCAAATGATATCACTTATATGTGGAAACTAAAAAAAAATGATGGAAATGAATTTATTCAAAAACAGAAATATATCCACAGACATAAAAAATAAACTTATGGTTACCAAAAGAGATAGCAGAGGGGGTAGGGGATAAATTAGGAGTTTGGGATAAATATGTGTGTAACAACATTGTAAATTAACTGTACTTCAATAAAAAATACAGGTCATGGACAAGAAATTAATGCGTTCTGAAAGCTAACAAGGAAAGGCAGGGCGGCAGAGTCATGCACAAGAAAAGGGGCTAAGTTAGAGACTTGGGGGCACAGGGATGGCTTCCCTGAGCAACTGAGGTTTAAGTTGAAACCTGGGGGAAGAAATTCCATGCATAATTATGCTCACACTCCTCTTTGTCTATTTCTGGTCATGACACTCGTGGCCCACACTGAGCAGGTTAAAAAAGATACGTGCATAGAAAAGGACAATGAAAAAAAGAATTGTGCATCTGTATATAAATCCTTAGGAAAAACATCAGTGAGTCCTTTTCAATGAGATGTTCCAGCTTTGGTAAAGTTCTGGCATCTATCCGTGAAAGGAAATGTCAGAATTTCCATACATTTTGCATCTGCAGCAAGAAATGGTTCATGGCTTAGTCAGCATTTTCTCAAAACAATAATCATGGCACGGAGCCTTATCTAAGCTAAGAAACCATTATCCTTCATAACCTAAGTGTAAATGGGACCCTGATGAGAAGGTTTACTAGTTTTCCTCCCTGTTTAGGTCAGTAGATCCTTAATATACATAGAAGCTGGACATATGAAGATGCCTGTTCACATAGTCCATCAAATAAACATTTCAGTACTCTTTTCCTTTTCCATTCTACTTTGGGAGCCAAATCACTGAAGTCCAAGCAGCATCAGTAAATTATATCACTAACTCAAACAGAGTTTGTTTAAGAATTGAGGCCAAAATGATGTCACTGGCCTGTAAATAAGTATACAGGTCTGACTGGCAAACCGGACTTAAAAGACACAAGATCAGATTTCCCACTGAAATGGGAAGGAAGGCTTCTACTCTTCAGAGAGACCCGCTGTCATCTTTCCACTGTCCCAGATGGTGAGAGTTATGTACTCCTTGACCTGAGCCAAAGACGATGTAAGAGAAAATAAAGGGATAAACAAGATCTGCCCAAGGAAACTGAGCAAAAGCCCATCTCCAGTGACTTAAGTACACAAAACAAACTTTCCAGACAAGGACAACTCCCTTGACCCTGGAAAAAAAAAAACAACTAACAACAACAGAAACCTCAAAAGAAACGAGTACTAGGTTTTCCACAATACTGGGAAGTGACAATAATAGATTTAAAGGACTTGAACTCAGTGATGATGATTTGTTTTTTTTTGGTAAGGAGTAAACCAGGGCCAAGATACGTCCATAGGCATATGTAGAATCCCGGTGGATGAACACTGATAGACAGGCATATGCAGGCAAAAGGAGTTATTGGCAGAGGCAGTCAGTGGGCACTGACACTGATGAAAGAAAGTAACATCTTGGAGGGAAAGTCACGCTTTCCAAAGACAGTGGAGCTGAGCCTTGTAGCTTTCAGTCTAGTCCTCTGTCAATAGCACAAGAAAAAGTGAAAAAGTGAAAGTGTAGTCGCTCAGTTGTGTCCGACTCTTAGTGACCCCATGGAGTGTAGCACGCCAGGCCCCTCTGTCTATGGGCATTCCCAGGCAAGCATACTGGATTGGGTTGCCATTCCCTTCTCCAGTGGATCTTCCCAACTCAGGGACTGAACTCAGGTCTCCTGCATTGCAGGCTGATTCTTTACCACCTGAGTCATCACAAGAAAGGGTCTTCTTAATTTGCAAGTTAAACACATCTCCAGAATGTAGGAGTCCAACTCTTTTTATGGAAAGGTCCTTGAACTCTCATTTCATAATGGTCCATCTTTCATAATACCAGTAACAGAGCATGGATGTCAGCCTTTAACACTGAAGAACCACTTGGCAAGTGAGAGTAGAGTGAGCTTCTTGTAAGTCATATCACACTGAGAACTGAACTCCTGGTGACCACAGGATGGCAAGCCCCATCCTACCTCTGTCTATGAAAAGGAATGAGTGTGAATTTTCTGGGCATAGAACGTGACCCCTCTTCTTTCCCTACTCTTGACTCCCCTGCTTATGACAGGTGATGGTGAAGGGAGGCATTCTCTTCCCCTTTGTTGTACCCCCAAGGGAAGGAAACAGAAAGTGAAGGATAGCATTTATGGAATACCTCCAATCTCCCGTACCTGAGGAAGGTCTACATACTCAGCCAGGTAAGTTATATTTTCTCCTTTTTACTGAAGAGAGAACTGATGTTCAGGAACATTGAGTAACTTGCCCAAGGGCACTGAGCCAAAAGTTGCAGTGTCAAAATTCAAACCCAGTTGACATCCCAAAAGCCACAATTCTTCCCAGGGAAGGTACTCTGGTTCCTTTTTTTTTTTTTTTTAACTTTTTTGGCCACACCCTGTGGCATGTGGGATCTTAATTCCCTGACCAGGAATCAAACCTGTACCCCCTGCACTGGGAGACAAAATCTTAATCACTGAGCCACCAGGCAAGTCCTGGTTCTGATCACGCCTATCCTACTCAAGGTCCCAGCGAAATCTCAGGAACAATGCTCCTTGATCCACACACGTGGCAGCCAGTCAGCAGCAGATCCCAGTACCAGAAAGTGCCTTGGATGGGTCATGAAAATAAAAAGATTCTGCCACAGCAGAGGCAGTAAAAGCTGCCACTGTGTTCACAGAGAGGGAGGTGGTTTGCCCTAATACCAGTTAACTCCTGTGGTTTTGGGCAGTCAGTGTTAACAGCTTTTTCATATCTGGAAACCATTAATAGGTCACTTCTCAATGTTCCAGTGTCCCATTTCCTTTTCAGTTGCCACACGTGTCCAACAGATACTCACCAGGTTCTCTTTAATTCCTGTGGAGTCTGTAGTTTTCCACGGGATCCAGTTCTCTGGGGAGACTGGAAAAGTGCAGTGCGTCTTGGAAGAAGGAGGTCTTGATCAACATTTAGAACGTGCTTGTCAGACACACACCACATCCTCTCCTGGGGCTTCACACCTCCCTCTCCTCATTTCCCTGAGGCCTCCTTTCCCTCCATTTCTTAACCTATCTCCCCCTACCATATCTCCTTCTTTCTATCCCTGTTCTAGTTTTCTCTCGTCATTTTCTCTTTTCATCTTTCTCTCGTTCACTTTTTAAATTTGCCACAATCGTTTCTTCACCCTGCTCCTCCTCTTTTATATGTTTAGGGGCCAGTTAGTTCAGTTTTGGGGCTTCCCAGGTGGCGTAGTAGTAAAGAATCTGCCTGCCGATACAGGAGACATGAGACTTGGGTTTAATCCCTGGGTTGGAAAGATCCCCTGGAGAAGGAAACGGCGACTCACTCCAGTATTCTTGCCTGGAGAGCCCCTGCAGACAGAGGAGCCTGGTGGGCTACCGTCCATGGGGTCGCAAAGAGTCGGACACAACAGCACACGCACAACAGCAGTTGGTTTTAAAAACACAGGAATTGATGTCACACAAACCTGGTTCAAAAACTGGGCTTAGACTCAATGTTCCTCCAGTGTGACCCCATTCCCCCAGTCTTCCCACTGGTAAAGTATGCTTATAAATGGTATTCATGTCTAGATCTGAATATTACACGAGATAATCTGTGTAAATTCAATTCAGGGTTTTGCAAGGAAGTAGGACAAAACCCCCACTTCCATCCCGTCGGCTGCCCTGCTGTTGTGAATTCTGCCCTTCTCTCTGTTCCTCTCCTAGCTGTTGTCTCTGCTCCTGGCTCAGAATCCAGCTCATCTTGTCCCCCTCACTGTGTTATAGGCTCCCTTTGGCTGACTTCTCTATTCTGAGTCCACCCTTACGTGGGAAGAATTAGACATCACGGAATACTGCACACAGACAAAGCGTTCAAGCACTTCAGTGACATGCTGATTTTAAATAATGGTGAGACCAACAATATTAAATACTTCTGGACCATTCTGAATTATCTGTAAAAAATGAGGAACTTAGAATCAAAGAATGGCCAGGTTGCCCTATACCCGCAGGAACCAAATTGTGTAACTGAGGAGTCTACCTTATAGGTTAGGGCGACAGTCACTACCTGCCCAGATAACGAAGATAATGGTTTTCTTCTTCTTTTTTTAGCTAAAGGTTTTAAAATTTGTGAGCAATATTAACCACTGGCTCTTACTCCAGATTACTATTTGGTGGACATAATTCTATTATAAGAAGATCAGTGCAGGGCATAAACATCCTACAAAAACTTCAGACTCCATTCTCCTTTCCATAAAACGTAGGATCCACAGATAGACACTGACTTGCATTGCTGCACATGGTGACCTCTGTAACCATGTAACTTCATGCTCCACAAATGCATCGTGTTTATTTCCAGGTTCTCTGTAGCCCACACACCTTCTGGTAGTTCTCAGCCCAACCTGCCAAGTCCATGTCTCAGAGTTTTCTTGTCTTTATTTTCTCTGAGTCCTCGACTTCCCTCTGCCCTTGTCTTGGCTGAACTTCATCCTGTTAGCTTCTGATTACTTGTCCAATTTGTTGAGACCATTTCCAATTCTAATCGCATCCCCCAAGGCTTTAGCCTCCACTTTAGATTCAGTCTCATCCACGAACTTAATGAGTATGCTGTTGCTGCATCCAAGTCATTGATGACAGTCTTAACTAGAAGTGGGTCCAGGGCTGGGCCCAGCACAAGACCTAGCTTTAATGTGTTTACTTGGCAAGAGAAGTGTACGTGCAGGTGCTTTAATGATGTTTAGAAAAGAGAAGCCTCTCTTCTCTTCAGAATCTGGGGTAGACTTTGTGACATTTTTGGCAATTCAAGTCGGTAATTTAACCTTACAAGTCAAATTAAATATCAAAATCATTGCTTAAAACATAACTTCCGTTCTTAAAAAAAGTCTCATTGTTTTGAATGTAGAATTCAGTACCTAGTTTCACTTTTCTTCCCTGGGAATCAGTCATTCACACCCTCTGCCCTGCTGAAGGGGCCTTGGGTGGGGAGGGCAAGGCCCTGGTTCCCAGTTCCATCTCTGCCATTCAGCATGTGACCTTGGGTGAATTACCTAACCTCTGCCAGCCTGGACTGTATCGTCATCCGTAAATGAGGGGCTCCCATCAGATGCCTGCAAATGTGCCTTCCTGTCTGAGAGGCTGTGATTCTCTCGTGATGAAGGGCCTAATTATTCTCAGTGGCAAATTGCTACACACATTCTTTGATTATACACTTTTCCCATGACACGTATATATAATGCTACAACTCTGAATACATTTTAGAAGTAAAATTTAGACTAGCTCCAACATCATCTGGAATTTATCTGCCAGAAATGCATGTTTATCTGCTTATGTGTGCCTTCTCCGTGCATTCTCAAGTACTTGAATGCTAGGTATGTATGAGGTGTGCCCTGATGCTTGCCATTTCTTTGTGACATCACTGATAATCAATACAGGAGTCTCTTTCAGAATTCCCACTTGAAGAAGGAGGAAGCTGAGGCCCAGATTCGTTGAGTGACTGTGTAAGGCAACAAAACTTGCTTGTGGCAAAGCTCAGGCTTGAACCTGGATTTCTAGGCTCTTTATATATATATATTTCATCCTCACAACCTTCCTATGAGCAGTTACTATTATTGCATTTTAAAGATGAAGAAACTGAGGTATGAAGCAGTTAAGTAACTTAACCATAGATAAAAATTTATGAAGTTTCAGAGTTAGGATTTTTGACTCTGTCTTCTGTACTCTTTCCATTTGGCATGTTCCTTTTCAACATAACTTATTGTTCAAACTCAGTATAGTATCTGCATTAAAAGAAAATACCATCGATTATTTCAGCAATCAACTAAAATGCTTCCCTATGTTATAGAGGACCATCTCTCTTTTTCAATGATGAATGACCACTTAATTTAGGTGGTGGAGACAACGTCATTCTGAATTTTCTTCCACTGTACTCCAGTGCTCTTGCCTGGAAAATCCCATGGATGAAGAGTCTGGTAGGCTGCAGTCCATGGGGTCGCTAAGGGTCAGACACGACTGAGGGACTTCACTTTCATCTTTCACTTTCACGCATTGGAGAAGGAAATGGCAACCGACTCCAGTGTTCTTGCCTGGAGAATCCCAGGGACGAGGGAGCCTGGTGGGCTGCCATCTATGGGGTCGCACAGAGTCGGACATGACTGACGCGACTTAGCAGTGGATATATAAATTATTTTAAGATATTTGACTCTAAGTCTGGAAACAATAATTTTTAAAAAATCAAATTCTTGGTACTAAGTTCATCACAGAAATAAACAATTTCCTCCTCTTTCTCCCCAATCCCCCTTGCCTCCACCTCCTCCTCCTTTTTTTCATCCAGACCTTGACTTTTCTTTTCCACAGTTACCAGATTGGGCTCCAGGTAGGAGGAATGATGTCAACAGCACCCTTTCCTGACCTTCCGTAACATTTCTACTCTCCTATTCACTGATTTCTCTGATTCACTTGAATTTTCCCTGCAAGGCAAGTTCTACACAAATAAATATTTAAACAGCAGGGAAAAGGTGGGAGATATCCATAGGCCTTGTTGTGGAATCCAGGAAAGAGTAAAAAGAAAGACCTATATTTGAAAGGAATGATTAGAAGAAACTGGAAAGTATCATTTCGCCCCAGAAATTTGTGTTCTTCTAATCAGTCACCTTAAGACACTGAGAATTGTTTTTTCAATTCCTCAGACAATGCTCACTAATAAACAAGGGAACAGTCTGCAGTGGCTGTTCTCCAGAACAAAAAACAAGAACATGAAACAGCAGCAAACCATAAGAGGTTAATGATTTGAAGCTCCTCTCTCTGGAATTACAAAAGAATAATCCAAAGAAATACATGTAATGTTTCTAGTCAGAAGCTTATGAATAGAAGCTGCAGTCCATGGAGTCGCAAAGAGTCGGATATGACCGAGCAACTGAACGAGATTCTCCAAACATCTCAGTGTGTCTCCCAGACAGGAAGAAAGGAACTGATATTTTTTTCATATGTTTTACATAGATTATCTCACTGAATCTTCACCATAACTGAATGTGGGGTGGGGGGGCAGATATTATTTCAGCAGATACACCCTAAGGTGACTCCTACTGAGTAACCTCGTATAATCTCCTCCCTGAGGGCTTGTTTCTAACCAGTAGAATATGGCAAAAAGTGGCAAGATGCTCCCTCCTTGGTTGCTGCTGCTAAGTCACGTCAGTCGTGTCTGACTCTGTGCGACCCCATAGAAAGAAGCCCACCAGGCTCCCCCGTCGCTGGGATTCTCCAGGCAAGAACACTGGAGTGGGTTGCCATTTCCTTCTCCAGTGCAGGAAAGTGAAAAGTGAAAGTGAAGTCGCTCAGTCGTGTCCGACTCTTAGCGACCCCATGGACTCCAGCCCACCAGGCTCCTCCATCCATGGGATTTCCCAGGCAAGAGTACTGGAGTGGGCTGCCATTGCCTTCTCCCCCTCCGTGGTTAGGTTACGTTAATGGCAAAGGTGATGTAACTGTTACTTTCATGACTATGTTATGTTACATAAGATTTCTTCTTTACAGATTAGAGGGAGAGACTCTCCCACTGGCCTTGAAGAAGCACACAGCACGCTGCCAACCTGCCTGTGGAGAAGACCATACGGTTAGGGGCCTCTAGACCACACCCCGCAAGAATCTCAAGCCAAGCAGACACAAGCAAACGAAAACAAAAGTGTGAAAGTGTTAATTGCTCAGTCGTGTCTGACTCTCTGCGACTCCACGCACTGTAGCCCACCAGGATCCTCAGTTCATGAAATTCTCCAGGCAAGAATACTGGAGTGGGTAGCCATTTCTTTCTCCGGGATATCTTCCCAACCCAGGATTGAACCCAGGTCTCCTGCACTGGGGGCAGATTCTTTACCATCTGAGCCACCAGGGAAGCCCACAAGCAAATGAATCCTGCCGACAAAACAGAACAGGCTTGAATGGGATTCTTCCCCATTCAAGCCTTCAGATGGGAACACGGCACACCCAATATCAGGACTGCAGCCTTGTAAGACCTTCAGTTCAAGACCCAGTTAGAGACATCCCTGGACTCCTGATCCCCAAAACTGAGATAATGAGTTTACCTCAACTAAAATCACCAGATTTGTGGGAATTTGTTCCACAGCAGTAGAAAACTACTATAATTCCTCTTTCTATTTCATAGAAAAGAAAAGCAAGCTTTGAAGACCTAAATATGCAAGCTTTTGAGAAATTAAGTGACTTTGGTCAAGGTTACAAAGCCAGTGAACAGCAGAACTCATATTTCAACTTAAGTCTCAGTAAAGCTAAAGGTCAAATGCTTTCCAATACAGCATGATGCCTTTCCACACTTTTCTTCTCATTCACTGGCACTGTTGATGAAATATCACCACATTTGGCCTATGATATGACCTCTGGCGGTTATGAACCTCTAGTGGGTATGGTCTTGAAGTTTAAAACGAAAGACCTGAAGTATAATAGTGTGTTCCTTGCCTCCCTGGCCTTGATGTAGAAGAACACTGCTTACTCTTCACCCTTGAGGGAGAGGAGAAGGCCAAATGGGGAAGCTTAGAATGGAGGAGGCTGTCTGACTAGCCCCAGAGAGAGAGGTTCTCACCCACTCAAAAGGGAATTAAATAAATGTTCTCCAAAAAAGAATGGCTCCACCTAGGAAAAAAAGCTCTGAGAATCACAATAATGAGTTTCCCACCAGGAGTACCCCGGAGGCAGAAACCTGGGGCTGATGAATAAGGTTCAGTCAATGCTGGGTAACAATGAATCCCGCAGCTTCACTTCAATAATGTTTGGCTTGGGTTGGATGAAAGGACGATGGCAGGAGGCTGACTTTGAGTTTGACAAGTCAAGGAGCGTTGGTTCAGATATCTTAGGGGCTGTTTGTTTGATGTGGATTATAACAGCTGAAATTTCATTGGTTAGGCTTGACTGGGCCTGTCTGCTGTTGGGCAGAGTTGGACTGTACTTTATATGTGCCTTGCTTAAATTACTGGAACTGTAATAAACTAAGTGTATCAAAATCTTGACATGCCAAATTACATGGGAGCACAGAGGGAGCAGCATAAATCTCAGCTCTCCCCAACCCATCAAAATGCTCAGTTTCTATAGCATAGCTTCAGAAAGAGCTCAACAAACAGTTAAGAACCTATCCCATGCCAGGCCCAGGGCTGGGTACTGTGAGGCGAACAGGGGTGAGACACAGCCCTAACTACCCCTGCCCAGAGTCTATAATCCAGTAAGATAGAGAAGGGTGTACATTAATAACTAAGCAGACTTCCCAATGGTTGGAACTGGTCATCTCTAGAGCAGGCAAGAACAAACAGCACTGCCAGCCTCTGCTCTAATGTAATCAATTAGGTAACACTAAGCCACTTGGAAGGCCAGGTGTCTGTGTTAGTCGCTTAAGTCATGTCCAGCTCTTTGTGACCCCATGGAGCCCACCAGGCTCCTCTGTCTACGGAATTCTCCAGGCAACCATACTGGAGTAGGTTGCCATTTCCTACTTCAGGGGATCTTCCTGACCCAGGGCTCGAACCTGGGTCTCCTGCATTGTGGGCAGATTCTGAGCATCTGAGCACCCTGTATCTGAGCCACCAGAGAAGAGAAGACCAGGTAGCAGGTATGAAAGGCCTAAGGGACAGGCTGTCATTTGCTATGAGAATTCCTAGAATTTCAGATTCCCACCCACTGCCTCGAAGAAAACAGCCTCTTCCTGGATGAAAGATCTTATTGCAGGGACCTCCTATGACAGCAGGCAGGGTCTAGTTGAAAAGGGGTGTGAGATCAATGAACACTTCTGGACTTGATCATCTCCACCTTCCAAGAAAAAGGCACGCATAGGTAGTGAGTACTTCAGAATGCAGATAACAAAGCCCTGACCTGGAGGATCTGATGATTGAGAAAGACTAAATTACATGCTAAGTAAAAAACCTAAGAGGCACAGGAAACGTGGGAGCCTTAGGGCTGAATGTCCTTGTGAGTCCAGCATTCTCCTTTAACTTATTAGGATATTGGTTTTAACATAAATGCCTTGTGTGGTTGACTTCACAAGGGAGAGAAGAATAAGAGATGAAAAATAAATAATCCGGGGAGAGTAACACAACAGACAGCCATACTAGCTTTCATTAAGCACTGGTTTGAAAAGTCCCCAGAAGAGGCTGTTGGGAAAATATTCTGAAAGAAGAAGCCCATCTTCCTCATCAGCTAAGCTGCCCTAGTCATTCAAACCTCTGGCCCTCTGTTTTCTCACTTGTAAACTAAGGGGTTAGAGACCTGTTCTGAGTACTCATCTAGTTCTAATAGTTGAACATTTACATTTACATGTGGATGAGAACTATAGGATTAAGGATTCAAAAATTATGCATGTTATTATGGCCCTTCTTAAATAACCAGCAATTCCCTTCTGGGAGGCTTTCAAAGGTGCTCTCTGAGCCTTCACCATGAGCCACGATCTGTGATAGAAGTTCTTCACTCTGGATTCTCCCGATTGATCCTTAATTCAAGAACTCCCCTTACAAATAAAGCAGAAACGGTCACCTCAGTCACCTTCTCAGTGAGGACTTCTTCAGCTACTTATCTAGAATTTCGAGCCCTTCCCTGTTACACTTCAAATGTCCTTCATTCACTTTATCTCTTTTGCATTTATCTCTATCTAACACACTGTATGGGCTTCCCCAATGGCGAGGTGGTAAAGAACCCCCCCCGCAGTGCAGGAGACACGGGTTTGATCCCTGGGTCTGGCAGATGCCCTGGAGGAAGAAATAGCAGTCTACTTCAGTATTCGTATTCTTGCCTGGAGAATCCCATGGACAGAAGAGCCTGGCAGATTACAGTCCGAAGGGCTGGAAACAGTCAGACACAAATGAGAGACTGAAAACAACATACAGTATAATTTACTTAGCTCCATTGTTTTCTGTCACCCATCTATAAAGGATACTCCATAAGAGCAGAGATTTTTGTCTTTTGGGTTTATGACCAAACCTTAGTGCTAGAGGAATATATAAGAGCCCGGTGCATCAGTTCAGTTCAGTTCAGTTCAGTGGCTCAGTCGTGTCCAGCTCTTTGCGATCCCATGAATCATAGCATTCCAGGCCTCCCTGTCCATCAACCAACTCTGGATTTCACTCAAACTCATGTCCATCGAGTTGGTGATGCCATCCAGACATCTCATCCTCTGTCGTCCCCTTCTCCTCCTGCCCCCAATCCCTCCCAGCATCAAAGTCTTTTCCAATGAGTCAACTCTTCGCATGAGGTGGCAAAAGTACTGGAGTTTCAGCTTTAGCATCATTCCTTCCAAAGAACACCTAGGACTGATCTCTTTAGAATGGATTGGTTGGATCTCCTTGCAGTCCAAGGGACTCTCAAGAGTCTTCTCCAACGCCACAGTTTAAAAGCATCAATTCTTCGGTGCTCAGCTTTCTTCACAGTCCAAATCTCACATCCATACATGACCACTGGAAAAACCATAGCCTTGACTAGACGGACGAATGTTGGTAAAGTAATGTCTCTGCTTTTAAATATGCTATCTAGGTTGGTCATAACTTTCCTTCCAAGGAGTAAGTGTCTTTTAATTTCATGGCTGCAATAACCATCTGCAGTGATTTTGGAGCCCCCCAAAATAAAATCTGCCACTGTTTCCCCACCTATTTGCCATGAAGTGATGGGACCAGATGCCACGATCTTCATTTTCTGAATGTTGAGCTTTAAGCCAACTTTTTCACTCTCCTCTTTCACTTTCATCAAGAGGCTTCCTAGCTCCTCTTCACTTTATAAGGGTGGTGTCATCTGCATATCTGAGGTTATTGATATTTCTCCTGGCAATCTTGATTCCAGCTTGTGCTTCTTCTAGCCCAGCATTTCCCATGATGTACTCTGCATAGAAGTTAAATAAGCAGGGTGACAATATACAGCCTTGACGTACTCCTTTTCCTATCTGGAATCAGTCTGTTGTTCCACGTCCAGTTCTAACTGTTGCTTCCTGATCTGCATATAGGTTTCTCAAGAGGCAGGTCAGATGGTCTGGTATTCCCATCTCTTTCAGAATTTTCCACAGTTAATTGTGAGCCACACAGTCAAAGGCTTTGGCATAGTCAATAAAGCAGAAATAGATGTTTTTCTGGAACTGTTTTGCTTTTTCGATGATCCAGCGGATGTTGGCAATTTGATCTCTGGTTCCTCTGCTTTTTCTAAAACCAGCTTGAACATTTGGAAGTTCACGGTTCACATACTGCTGAAGCCTGGCTTGGAGAATTCTGAGCATCACTTTACTAGTGTGTGAGATGAGTGCAATTGTGTGGTAGTTTGAGCATTCTTTGGCCTTGCCTTTCTTTGGGATTGGAATGAAAGCTGACCTTTTCCAGTCCTGTGGCCACTGCTGAGTTTTCCCAATTTGCTGGCATATCGAGTGCAGCACTTTCACAGCATCATCTTTCAGGATTTGAAACAGCTCAACTGGAATTCCATCACCTCCACTAGCTTTGTTCGTAGAGATGCTTTCTAAGGCCCACTTGACTTCCCATTCCAGGATGTCTGGCTCTAGGTGAGTGATAACACCATTGTGATTATCTGGTCATGAAGATCTTTTTTGTAGAGTTCTTCCATGTATTCTTGCCACCTCTTCTTAATATCTTCTGCTTCTGTTAGGTCCATACCCTTTCTGTCCTTTATTGAGCCCATCTTTGCATGAAATGTTCCCTTGGTATCTCCAATTTTCTTTTTTTTTTAATATATAAATTTATTGATTTTAGTTGGAGGTTAATCACTTTACAATATTGTATTGGTTTTGCCATACATCAACATGAATCTGCCACAGGTATACACGTGTTCCCCATCCTGAACCCCACTCCTACCTCCCTCCCCATATCATCCCTCTGGGTCATCCCAGTGCACCAGCCCCAAGCATCCAGTATCATGCCTCGAACCTGGATTGGCAATTCATTTCATATATGATATTATACATGTGTCAATGCCATTCTCCCAAATCATCCCACCCTCTCCCTCTCCCACAGAGTCCAAAAGACTATTCTATACATCTGTTTCTCTTTTGCTGTCTCGCTAATTTTCTTGAAAAGATCTCTAGTCTTTCCCATTCTGTTGTTTTCCTCTATTTCTTTGCATTGATCACTGAGGAAGGCTTTTTTATCTCTTCTTGCTATTCTTTGGAACTCTGCATTCAGATGCTTGTATCTTTCCTTTTCTCCTTTGCTTTCCACCTCTCTTCTTTTCATAGCTATTTGTAAGGCCCCCCCGTCGCCCCCCTGCAGATGGCCATTTTGCTTTTTTGCATTTCTTTTCCATGGGGATGGTCTTCATCCCTGTCTCCTGTACAATGTCACGAACCTCCGTCCATAGTTCATCAGGCACTCTATCTATCAGATCTAGTCCCTTAAATCTATTTCTCACTTCCACTGTATAATCATAAGGAATTGATTTAGGTCATACCTGAATGGTCTAGGGTTTTCCCTACTATCTTCAATTTAAGTCTGAATTTGGCAATGAGGAGTTCATCATCTGAGCCACAGTCAGCTCCCGTTCTTGTTTTTGCTGACTGTATAGAGCTTCTCCATCTTTGGCTGCAAAGAATATAATCAGTCTGATTTTGGTTTTGACCATCTGGTGATGTCCATATGTAGAGTCTTTTCTTGTGTTGTTGGAAGAGGGTGTTTGCTATGACCAGTGCGTTCTCTTGGCAAAGCTATATTAGCCTTTGCCCTGCTTCATTCTGTATTCCAAGGCCAAATTTGCCTGTTACTCCAGGTGTTTCTTGACTTCCTACTTTTGCATTCTAGTCCCTTATAATGAAAAGGACATCTTTTTGGGGTGTTAATTCTAAAAGGTCTTGTAGGTCTTCAGAGAACCATTCAACTTCAGTTTCTTCAGCATTACTGGTTGGGGCATAGACTTGGATTACTGTGATATTGAATGGTTTGCCTTGGAAATGAACAGAGATCATTCTGTCATTTTTGAGACTGCATCCAAGTACTGCATTTCGGACTCTTTTGTTGACCATGATGGCTACTCCATTTCTTCTAAGGGATTCCTGCCCACAGTAGTAGATATAATGGTCATCTGAGTTAAATTCACCTATTCCAGTCCATTTTAGCTCGCTGCTTCCTAGAATGTCGATGTTCACTCTTGCCATCTCCTGTTTGACCACTTCCAATTTGCCTTGATTCATGGACCTGACATTCCAGGTTCCTATGCAATATTGCTCTTTACCGCATCGGATCTTGCTTCCGTCACCAGTCACATCCACAACTGGGTATTGTTTTTGCTTTGGCTCTATCCTTTCATTCTTTCTGGAGTTATTTCTCCAAGGATCTCCAGTAGCATATTGGGCACCTAACAACCTGGGGAGTTCTTCTTTCAGTATCCTATCATTCTGCCTTTTCCTACTGTTCATGGGGTTCTCAAGGCAAGAACACTGAAGTAGCTGGCCATTCCCTTCTCCAGTGCACCACAGTCTGTCAGACCTCTCCACCATGACCCGCCCATCTTGAGTGGCCCCATACCCAAAGGGCAGCGGTCGAGAGGAGCAACTCCACATCCAAGGAGTGGTGGCTGCACGGGTGCAGGAGGGCAGAGAGGAGCTACTCCACTTTCAAGGTCAGGAGGGGCAGTGGTGAAGTGATACCCCTCATCCAAGTTAAGGAGCAGCGGCTGCACTTTGCTGGAGCAGCCGTGAAGGGATATCCCACGTCCAAGGTAAGAGAAACCCAAGTAAGATGGTAGGTGTTGCGAGGGCAGACACACTGAAACCATAATCACAGAAAACTAGTCAGTCTAATCACACGGACCACAGCCTTGTCTAACTCAATGAAACTAAGCCTGGTGCATAGTAGATACTTAATAAACTTTTTGAGTGAATAAATCAATGCAAAGAATGCCATTTAACCTAAAGGGTTTATATGGCCTTTTACTGTCTGCTCTTTTATCTACCAAATATTTCCAAGAAGATGAGGTCATTCCACTCAATAAGGGGAAAGTCCATTTTGAAGCACATCCACCAGTGGCAGAGAAAAGGGAATGAGAAAGATAGCTGGAGCATATTGCTCATCTCAGAACCCTTGAGCTCAGCTGGCGTAGACCTCCTAACCCACGGTAGGGACAGGACCCAGGCCAGACTAGCATGTGGAAGACAAGAGAGAGGACGACAAGACTGAATTCCTCATGCAAGGAGAAAGGGTGACATGGACCCAGAGGTATGCAAACGGACCCAGACAGAATTCAGGCAGACGCACAAGTCTTCGGCAGTGACTCTGTCCTCCAATAAGATGGGCTTTGTGATCAATCAAATTTGTCATGAACCATGTGTAGACAAGTGGGTCTCCAACATCTTTCCTGCAACCCAGTGGAGAGAGGAGCCTAAGAAGTTTAATATCTTTTGAGAGAGACCGAAGTGAGAGAAGAGGGGAAAGAAAGATATCTCAGGGCAGATTTTCTCAAGCAGTGGCAATGCAGCTTTACATTCTCCAATGAGTCAAGCATATAATGGTGGCTCAGTGAATGCTAGTGAATTGGAGCACTGGTGTTGATTTTATAGGCATTAACAGAAATTTTGTGACTAAAATAAAGGCCAGCATAACATCCATCCATTTCACTGGGCTTTAGGATCTATTGCTAACTTTCCTCACTCTGACCCTAACTTGTTAATATGACTCTTTCCTACTTCCCTACCTTTCTCCTATCCATGCTCGAAGCTGTTCTACATCAGAAGTTGCTTCGAGTGTAAGGAGATGCCGTTAGTGCCCATGCAAACTCTCCAGGAGGTTCAGACAGACCCACGCTGCTCTGTGACATGATATTCTCATGATCCTGAGCTAGTTATTTAACCCCCTCAGATCTAGGTTTTCTCATCTATAAAACAAGGATTATATTTACCCAATGAGAAGTTGTGTGGATTAAATGAGGTCATTTAAGATCATTTAAGATCTCATTTACTTGTTTGTTTAACATTTACTGAGCCTTTGCTATGTTCTGGGCTGCATGATGTACTAAGGACACAGAGATTAAGGACTCAATTCTTATTTGGCAGGAACTTGCAGTCAGGAGAAAGACACACTCAAGCAAGCACATCAGGAAAGACACACATCAGCAAGCACAGTATAGTGTGATAAGCGTATGGATGAAGGTACGTATCAGTTGGTCCAGGACAAACATACTCAGTTTGTAATCTACCCAGAAAGAAAGTCAGGAAAAGCTCACCAGAGGGGGCAACTTCTGTCATTAAGAGTTAGGCAAGTGACTGACTGAGATCTTTATCCAAAAATTAAGACCAACTGATTAGTTGGCCCAAGCTAAAGGAGATCAGTCCTGGGTGTTCATTGGAAAGACTGATGCTGAAGCTGAAACTCCAATACTTTGGCCACCTCATGTGAAGAGTTGACTCATTGGAAAAGACCCTGATGCTGGGAGGGATTGGAGGCAGGAGGAGAAGGGTACAACAGAGGATGAGATGGCTGGATGGCATCACTGACTCAATGGACATGTGTTTGAGTAAACTCCGGGAGTTAGTGATGGACAGGGAGGCCTGGTGTGCTGTGATTCATGGGGTTGCAAAGAGTCGACATGAGTGATCAACTGAACTGAACTGAACTGAAAAAAAAAAAAAAAGAGTTAGCCAAGTGGAAAAGTCCTGAGACAGGAAGAGGGAAGTTGACCCTTCTAGATAAAGGGAAAAGCAGGTTAAGAGAGGGAGGTGAGAGTCTGGTAGATTCAGAGAACCACAATCAGTTTCTTGTGGATAGAGCATCAGGTTTAAGGGGAGGAATGATGGAAAATGAGAATGAAGAGGCTGGCGGGAGTTTGGGCCAGAACATGAGAATCAAAGCTTCTCAGAGTAGCCTTGAGTTTTCATCTTGATATCACTGGAGCGCTAGGGCAAAGTTTGAGTCAGGGAACACAGACATGAATAATTTTATGTTTAGAAAGATCCCTCTAACACTGTGTGAAGGATAGATTAGAATAGGACTGGATCAGAGTCAGGGAAAGGAGGAAAGTGCACTGACCCATGCAATAAATGACAAGAGAAGACAGAAAGAGAAGCAGCCAGATACGAGGGGGATAGACGAGGAAGAGAAATAACCCAGAATGGTTCCCAGGTTTCCACCTTGATAACTGGATAGATGGTGGTGTCAGTGTTGATGCGAGAAGAGAGGAGGAGACGAGAGTTTTGGTTTTGGTGGGCTTGAGGTCTCTGTGGGATGTAAGACTAAAGGTGGGGATTTCCCTGGTGGTCCAGTGGTTAAGGCTTTGCCTTCCAATGAAGGGGGTATGGATTCGATCCCTGATCAGGGAGTGAAGATCCCACATATTTTGCGGCCAAAACACCAAAACATAAAATACCATAAAACATAAAAGAGAAGCAATATTGCAACAAATTCAATAAAGACTTAAAAAAATTGGTCCATGTTGGAAAAGAAAAAAGACTAAAGGTGGTTGGATACATAAGTCTAAGTCTGGGTTCAGGAGAAAAATCTGGGTATAGACATTTTTAAGTCATCAATTGTAGACACAGGTTGTCCATAACATCTGTGTAGATGAATCTGTGAAAGAATGAGAGGATTAAGGACAGAACCCTGGATGTACACAGTGAATATGGGGTGGGAAAGTGAGAACAAGTGAAAGGCAAGCCAGTAAAGGAAGGAAACACAAACAGAGAGGAAGGCACAAGAATGAAAGAGGGGTCACCAGAATCAGCTCTCAAAGAGAGGTCAGAAAGGAAATAAGTGGATTAACTGCACTGAGAGCCAGGAAGTCACAGTGTCACTAGGGAAAGGCCATTACAACGGGAGCACATTGTATAGTATGACAAGTGTTGGAAGTGAGACAACTTCCATTCTGCTCATTGGGTATATACAGTGACAATATTGTGACTTTATCTTTGAAATAAGTTTATCTCTTAAAATTTTCTTTAATTAAAAATAATATTCTATGTTGTTAAGAACATAACATGAGATCTACCCTCTTAACCTTTTGAAATGCACAATACAGCAGGATTGGCCACAGGTACAATGTTGCACAGTGGATCTCTAAAACTTTTTCATCCTGCATTACATAGACTTTATGCTCATCGGTTAGCAGCACCTCATATGCCCTACCCCCTGGCCCCTAGCAACCACCATCCCTCTCTCTGAGTTCCATGAATGTGGCTATTTTAGAGCCCTTACATAACTGGAATGATGCAATGTCTGTCCTTCTGTGACAAAATAGTCACACCGTTGAATACTGCAGATTTCCTTCTTTTTTAAGGGTTGAATAATATTCCATTGTTTCAAATAAGTGTGTCTCATCCAGCGACAGCAGGTGAGTTTTGTCTATGACCATTAACTGGTCATGTGCATTGTCTGTCAGTTCCCCTTCTCTGCAGGATAGGTCTATGGTTCTTTTACCCAAAAATTTCTATCCATTGAGCCAGACTTGGGACTAGGTATCTGCTTTTGTCAAAAAATGATCAAGAAGACAGCTGCACAATTTTGCGACTTCCTTCCTACATCCCCTACTCTCTGATGCTCAAAACACCAAGGGGCTACACCTGTGTTTCCAGCACTTTCGCTCCAAGGCCCAGAAGCAGAGGAACACTAGGCTTCTGGGCAGCCCGCACTGCTTGAGTGGCTCAATGGGAACCCACAGATAAAAGGTGTGAGGGAAGAGGGAGATGTTATTTCTGGAATTATCATGGTAAGAGGTGTAATGAGAAGCTCACTGCAGGGCTAGAGGGAAAGAAGAAGGAGGTGGTGGCCAGGAAAAGCAAAGCTTCCTTGGGTTCTTTACAGAGAAGTTGTAGGAAAATATTTGAAAATGTGTGAATGTTGAGAAATAAGTAGAAAACTGAAGAATGAAAGGCTTCAGTGCTGGTAAACTAATCCCATTTGCTTGTTTGTATGCAAAAAGACCAAAGAGAGAATCTTGACATAAAGCACATCTTTTAAGAAATCTGTTGCTAACACTTTACAGCTGGGGGTCTCTGCTTAAACTTTCAGACAATAGCCTTGCAGGGTGATGCCCATGGGAAGATGGACAAGGCAGCTTAGCACTGGCTCCCCCAAACTGCTTGCTGCCCATGAGTCAACTGGTTCTGTTTCTGACAGTTTATTTTCGTTTTTGCTGAGTTTCTGTAGACAACAAGTACTGACTGTGTTCTCTTCTGAAGCTGAAACTGCTAAGGGCTCTGGAGTTTAGTTTTGGCCATCCTGCTGGTGTGTTTTGCTTTTCTGGGCTGGAACTGTCCTGAAACCTAAGGTTCTGGGATTCCTGTCCACTCATTACCATGGCAATTATAAGAAAATGAGGCTAGGTCTGCCTCCAGTTCTGCAAAGCCCAGTCCAAGGCTTAAGAACAGGTCTTAGGTGAAGGATGACATTCTAGCCCAGGTTCTGGTTATTTATCTGCAAATAAGAGAAACAGAAGCTTCTAACTGTCAGGATGGCAGGAACAACAAGGAACAATATTTTGACCAAAGAAATGGAATTGGGAATGTCAGCCTTCTCTTTGAGGGTTGAAATAAACAAGCAACTCCCTAAGTTGGGTCAGTTGTTTTACCAGCTTAACTGGACTACACTCTCTTCTGTAGTTGGAATCTAAGTGCTTCACAATGTTGTGTCAGTTTCTGATCTATGTTGTTGTTCATTCGCTAAGTTGTGTCTGACTCTTTGCAACCCCAAGGACTGCAGCATACCAGGCTTCCCTGTCCTTCACTATTTCCTGAACTTTGCTCAAACTCATGTCCATCGAGTAGGTGATGCCATCCAACCATCTCATCTTCTGTTGTCCCCTTCTCCCCCTGCCCTCAATCTTTCCCAGCATCAGCATCTTTTCCAGTGAGTCAGCTCTTTGCATCAGGTGGCCAAAGTACTGGCGCTTCAGCTTCAGCATCAGTCCTTCCAATGTGTGTATATATATACCCTTTTCCTCTTGAGCCTCACACCCCACCTCCCATCCCTCTAGCTTGTCGCAGAGCACCGAGCTGAGCTCCCTGTGCTATACAGCAGTTTCCGTTAGTGATCTACTTTACACACAGTAGTGTATACATGCCAATGCTACCCTCTCAGTTCATCCCCACTCCCCCGTATCCCTAAGTCTGTTCTTTGTGTTTGCATCTCTATTCCTGCTCTTAAAATAGGTTCATCACTACCATTTTTCTACATTTCATATACTCTTAAGGATAGGCTAGAAATGAGTGGGGTGTCAGTTACATGTAACCAGCAGGCATAAGATACCCAAGGTATTCAAAACCCATACAGTTCTCATCTCTCTCTGTACAAGCTAGCATGTGGGCCAAATACCCTCTTTTCTCAGACTTGCTCTCCTGACCGGACTTGGCCCAACCAGTGACGATTATATTCAATGCCTGAGGCCAGAGCAAACATGCTGAGCACCTTTGGCAAATATGCAGCATGAGGCTTGAATTTCAGAGCAGTGAGAACTGATGGGGCAGGAAACAGGCATCAGGACACATAGAAGCTAGAGCGTTAATCCATACTGCCTCCTGCCCCACCAATGGGCCATGAGTGGGACTAGATCTTTCCTTAGGCTACATGTAATGGTGTGTGGTAGTCAATACCATCTCTGGAGTCTGACTGCCTGGTTCAAATCCTGGCTCCTCCACCTATTAGCTGTGTGACCTTCAGAAAGCCACTACACCTCTCTGGGTCTCATGATTTTTTGATTTGTTGCTTTGTCCCTAAGTAATGCTCCATACCAATGCTGTGAAGACTACTATGAGTTAATGTAAGTGATCCGCTTAGAACAGGGCTTGGGCTATGCTACTGACATATTGCAGAAGTGATAGCTATTACTAACTGTTATCTGTTAGCCAGGGCTCTTGTCTTTTGAGAATTTTCTTTAGAAGAACTGGCACAGACTAGGGTTTTGACTCCCAAAGTCTTCTGATTTCTTCCCTTCATTTCCCCTGTTTTCTGTCCTGGGTGCAGTCTATACTATTCCTTACCCCTTTTGAGAAATGTCCACCCTTTCTAGCTTCTCTTGTGGTGCCGATCCTTTTCCTCGGTTCTCTCTTGCTTTCTCCATCTTTGTGTCCATTTTCCCTCACTCTCCTTTCTTGGAGAACAAATCCAGCACACGGCAGGCACTAATTAAAAATTCATCCAACCAATGGTAAACCAGAGCAGTAACATACAATTTAGTCTCAGAATACAATAGTGACTTCAAAACATATAAAGGAAAAAAATACCCTATAAGTTATTTCTAATATTGAATAAAGGGATCTCAGAGACAAGTGATCACTTATCAAACAATATCCAGAAACACAAAATAAAGATAAGAAGAGAAGTTTCCAGTGGGTGTGTGTGCAACCATGACACTTACATGTAGGCAACGCAGCCACCCATGCCTCTTCCATGATGGAGACACAAACAGTCAAACCTCATAAGGCAGACCATCAAAGCTTTCCCCCTAAGTGCTCAGGAGCCAGGTCCCAAAGAAGCCTGCCCTCCACCATTATTTTGTCAATTACTAAAAAGAGAAGCAGGGCAGTGGAAAAATTCAACCCCACTTCCCAGCTCCCATCCCAGAAAGGTGGCCGTTAAGAAAGCCTACGGAACTAAGGACAGAGCTGCCCCACCTAGGAAACGAAGTTCTAAAAATAAGCAATTCTTACAACAAATTAACAAATAAATAGACACCATTAAAATCATGGCACAGTCAGAACACTGTGGAAAATCCAAGTATGTACTTGAAACCACAGACTGCCTGAACTAGAAGGGATCCTGGGGATTCTTGCTTTATAGATACGGAAACTGAAGCCCAAGGACCTTAAGCGACTTGTCCAAGGTCATGCAGTGATGGAGGTGGAGCCAAGTCTGGACAGGCCAAGGGGAATGGGCTTGCCTGTATCTGGGAATTTAGGGCCCACTGGGGCTGGACACCCTGCTTGAGGCAGACAGCAGCGAGGAGCCAGAGAAAGAAAGCAAGCAGGGAGGAGAGACTTCCCTGGTGGTCCAGTCAGTAGTTAAGAGTCCGCCATGCAATGCAGAGGACGCTGGTTCGATCCCTAGTTGGGGAACTAAGATCCCACAGGCCGCAGGGCGACTAAACCCACGTGTCATAACTAGAGCGCCCACATGCTGAAACTTTTGAACCCCATGCACCGCAACTAGAGAGTCCATGAGCCGCTACGGAAGATCCCTCGTGCTGCAATTGGACCTGATGCAGCCAAATAAATAAATACTTTTTAAGAAAGAAAAGGGCAAGGGAAGAGATCAGGAACTTCCATGCCAGCAGACTGGTTTCAGAGATTCAATGAGAGTTGAGGCCAGGATTGAAAAAGTAATGCAGCGAGGAAATGGAGCCACAAAACCCACCAGGCAAACCACTTGCTGTCCTGGAGCGAGGAGTTATTAAATACTGTCGCGGAGATTTGGGGATGTTCCAAGACTCGGCTCTAAAGGACCAAATAGCTTTTTCATGTTCTGAAAACCACTGGAGCTCTCCTAGAAGAAGGGCCCAGGTGCTCATCTATTATTGAACATGTTTAAAAAGGCATTTAGGAAAGAGCACCAGGAGACAGATTTGCAACTACAGCGGCAGTCCCAGGAGGGCTGTGTTTGCTCAGAGGAGGAGCAGAGTTCACATTCAGTGATACAGGGAGAGCCAACACGGGCAGGTGGCCCGGCGTTCTTGGAGCACCTGTTGGTGTCCCCCCTCTAGCAGGTCACTTGGAAGTGAGAGATGCAGGAGGCAAACCCTGAAAAGGGCAGCCCCCTACTGCTAAAATGCTCAGACCAATGAGCCATGGCCAAAATCTTGCACCTTATGTGTCAATGATGGGGGCGGGGGTGTGGGAAGACGAAGGGGTGCATTGATGGGAGAGGGATTTTTGTAACGTATATCTACACACACAGATTCTAATTAACGAGATAATACCTAGCACCAAAAGTTATGTGATAAATAAATAGATGAATAGAGATGGTTAGGTAGCATCACTGACTGCATAAGCATACATGACAGAGGATGAGATAGTTAGATAGCATCGTGAACTCAATCGACATTAATCTGAACAAACTTTGGGAGACAGCGAAGGACAGGGAAGGCTGGTGTGCTGCAGTTCATAGGATTGCAAAGAGTTGGACAAGACTTAGTGACTGAACAACAACAATATGTAGATAATAGATCAATTAATGGCTTGATAAATATTTAGTGATATATTTTCTATCATATTTTATTTCTTATATTTTAATGATATATATTTACAGCATAGCATTCACAACATATTGTTAAAGGAAAGCATGCATTGCAAAACAGGATGTATAATATTATCTCAATTTTCTAAAAATACACACTTACATTTATAAAACATTTATAATCTGGAAGAGCATGGTGGGAAAGACTGGAATAATAGAACCCAATATATAAATAGAAATTATCTCTGGGTGATAGAATTTGAGGTGAAGTTTATGTTTTTCTTTATATTTTTCTCTATTTTGTGTACTTTTTCTCAGTGAACAACTGCTATACTTTTGGATCAGACATAAACAACAAGTATCAGTACATAAAAGAGAGGTTTATTACTAAAGATGAAATGAGATTCCTTGGGTTCTGAAAAAGAGATCCTCACAACTTTGTGCGCAATACATTTAAAACCACGGTTTCCTCCTCTGGGCTTTCACATAAGTATAGTCTTAAGTAGCCCAAGCAGTCATGGGGAGAATAAAAATATACGTAGGGATTTGGAGGGTCTCTTTAGTGGCTGCCTACTATCATCACATTCTTCCCTACATTATACCTGTGTGATATTCTCAACAGCATGCATTTCTTGAGGACAGAGTGTCTTGTTTACCTTTATTTCCTCTTAGCACCCGGTACAGAGTCCTTTGCAGAGAAGCCCTTCAAAATACGTTCGCAGAACTGAACTGAAGCCGCGTGATAAAGGAAGTGGTAACTGAATACAGGAAGGAAAAGCAAAGCCTTCTGGTGGACTTTGAGATTCTGCTCTCACATGAAAAGAAGAAATGCCAGTGGAGATCCAAGAAGAAAGGTTTGTTTATCTGAACTTTGCAGAGTAGAGGAAAATGCTGCCTACTCACCATAGTTCTTTGGATATAGGAAATTCTGTTCTGAGATGGGAGCATCTCTCACTTCTGGGGTGGAGTGGGGCAGGGGGCCCGGAAATCTTCAATTCCTCGTCTCCAGGACAGAAAGAAACCGAGCACCCTCCTTTACATCCTTATTTAGCACTTGCAGGAAGATCAAGATACCCCTGCCGATACTGCCGATACCGTCATGATGCCTTACATCCTGAAAGCTCAGAATCTCATCTGAGTGTGGCTCTTTTCCTGCCTGGACAACCTCAACCTCCTTTTCCCCTGACTCTGCTGACTTTTCCTTTCTCTCTGCATTAGTTTAAGCGGACTAGCATAACGGGAGTCATCTTGCTCTCTCCCTACACTCAGACTCTGTTGCTCTGTCTTTAATCGCTATCGGGTTTCTGTTCTTAAGATGTGACATTTCCCCTACCTTCAATTCTGATTTCATTTTTCCTCTTCCACATCTCTTTCCTTTCATTTGCCCACTGCTTTCCTTCATTTTCTTGGTCTCCTGGCTGAGATTTCTCTCTGCAGAAGCCTTCTTTCTTTGCCAGGTACATGTCCTTGGATCACTCAAATTCCCCTTGAAAGCTCTTGTCTATGAAGCCTTTCCAGGATATTCATCTAGGTAGAATTATTTGTGACTTTGCCAAGAGAAAAGACAAATTCACACATGCCTAAAACTTTTAAAGACATTAGAAGTTTATATTTCTGTATTTCATTGTCTGATGAATAGAAAGCCCTTTAGACAGGTAGTGTCTTTTGCCTTCTACAATTCTAAGGTGAATTTGAGGATTCAGTACAGTCCAGAACTGTGGATGCGCTGTGGGGCTGATGTGTTTTTAATACAGCGCTCAGAATTCTCAGCTGCCCCCTAGGGACCACAAGGAGAATTGCAGCAAGCAATCAAAGGGTTGCGTCCTCTACATTTTTACCCAATTCCTTAACCCTTAATGTACCCATTTTCAAGCCACATGTTTTAAATTTTAAGCAGGGACTGCATCTTTTCTGAACTCATTCCTGTTCTACGAGTTGCAGACTCCAATGGCTGCAGGAACTAGGCAGACTGTTAATACAGGGCTGGACCCCAGAGGGCTGCATTCAATTGATAGCATGTATTCCTGGGGTTTCCCAGGTGGCACTAGTGGTAAAGAATGCAGGAGACATAAGAAACATGGGTTCCATCCCTGGGTAGGAAAGATCCCCTGGAGGAGGGCATGGCAACCCACTCCAGTATTCTTGCCTGGAGAATTCCATGGACAGAGGTGCCCAGTGGGCTACAGTCCATAGGGTCACAAAGAGTCAGACATGATTGAAGCTGCTTAGCAAGCATGCATTCCATTCCAAGGAGTGTCCACCCCTCAGTCCCAGCAGAATGTGAGCCCAGGGTGGCCACTCTCCTGATTTTCTAGGAACCCACAAATCTGGAGTTTCAGGGTAATCTATAAAAGTTTAAATGGTAGAGCCAATTTAATCTTCAATACAACACCCCAGGTCACGTAGAACATGTCTATGATCCATGTTTTACCCATCCTGTGATTTATTACCTTTCCTAAACATTCTCACCAAGTCCTCATGTCGTGTCACACTGTTAACACAGGGTCAAATGGAGACACCTGATGGAGCGAAATAATTGACACAACAGCCCAAACAATGTCATGTTCACTTGGAACAGTAGGTTAGGGTACGTGAGTAGATGCAGTTCTTAGCATTCAAAGAGGGTTAACACTTATCGACTCTTTGGAAAAATCAAGCATAAAAAGTGGAATGTTCATAGCCCAGTGTGTCAAAATTATAAAAATTCATATCCCAGTTCTCTAAAACTGAGTAGTCATTTGGACTCTGTGGGAGAGGGAGAGGGTGGGATGATTTGGGAGAATGGCATTGAAAATAATACATTTTAAATAAGTCCCAACCCAGGGATTGAACCAGAATCTTCTGCATTGGCAGGCAGATTCTCTACCACCGAGTCATCCGGGAAGCCGCTTTGGGGGCTGGTGTCACGTGGTTGAGAGCCATTGTACCCAATCTTACCACCTTAATGGCACTTGATATTATTTGAAGTGATGACAGTTACTTATTTGTTGATGTGTTCGTTGTTTCATCTCCTCACCAAGACATAAATTCATTGAGGGTGGGAAATTTATTGATCTTATTCAGTCCTGTTTGCCCCACACCTGGAATAGTGCCTAGTACTTAGTGGGGCCTCAGGAGATATTTCCTGAATGAATAACCTCAGACAATCAGCCTCATATCCTGGAGTTCTGTATCAGCAACTGAAGACCATGAATAATTCAGAATCTCCTGGAGTGAGAGGTACAGGCCTTAACTCTTTCCTGCTGGGCTTCTGGCTCTATCTTTAACTTTGTGGAGGGATAAAGATTCAGATTTATTTCAAAGTCAATGGCTGGAAAATAAAATGAGAACAGAGAACAGTGACAAAGTGGCAGCATTCAATACCCATTAAGTGGGCATTTCTCCTTGCGAAAAGGCAACATCTGTGGTAAACTACCGCTGTGTTTTATAGGTCAAAACTCAGATTTTGGGGGTCTCATCCCTGGAGCTGCAGACATAGGACCTGAGAACTTCCGTTTCAAGTAAGTTCCCGGTGATGCTGCTGCTGCGGGCTGGGGACCACACTTTCAGAACCACCGGTACAAACTGTAAGACACTATTCAGGCGTCAACTGTTACTACCATTCACTCTCCACTTCACTGCCATCCCCTTTACAGTCAGCCCTGACTGGGACTTATCTTTGAACATAAACCACCGTCCCTGAGGGAGGAATTCCTTTCACACTTGTGGGTCAGCCTACCTGCTGCACAGTAAGGAAGCCATAAAGGAGAGATCGGCTGTTCTTTACTATCAACCACAAAGCGGTGGTTTATTACAATGAAACCAAAGCTAAGGAGATCACAGGGCACAAGGACACATTATATATGAGGTTTCAGGAGCAGTCACAACCGCCTAACGTGGTTTGGTGGTTATTTAATGGCTACTGAGAACCACAAGGTCCTAAATCGAAGCTGAACATGTTTCCAACCCCCACTTCGGGGGCGACGAGCCCAGCACGGACTGCTGTGCTGTGCTGTGGACTCTTCAGGTCAGCTCAGTTCAGTCGCTCAGTCGTGTCCGACTCTTTGCGACCCCATGAATCGCAGCACGCCAGGCCACCCTGTCCATCACCAACTCCCGGAGTTCACCCAGACCCACATCCATCGAGTCAGTGATGCCATCCAGACATCTCATCCTCAGGAGTCCCCTTCTCCTCCTGCCCCCAATCCCTCCCAGCATCAGAGTCTTTTCCAATGAGTCAACTCTTTGCATGAGGTGGCCAAAGTACTGAAGTTTCAGCTTCAGCATCATTCCCTCCAAAGAAATGCCAGGGCTGATCTCCTTTAGAATGGACTGGTTGGATCTCCTTGCAGTCCAAGGGACTCTCAAGAGTCTTCTCCAACACCACAGTTTAAAAGCATCAATTCTTTGGCGCTCAGCCTTCTTCACAGTCCAACTCTCACATCCATACATGACCACAGGAAAAACCATAGCCTTGACTAGATGGACCTTAGTTGGCAAAGTAATGTCTCTGCTTTTCAATATACTACCTAGGTTGGTCATAACTTTTCTTCCAAGGAGTAAGCGTCTTTTAATTAAATGGCTGCAATCACCATCTGCAGTGATTTTGGAGCCCAAAAAGATAAAGTCTGACACTGTTTCCACTGTTTTCCCATCTATTTCCCATGAAGTGATGGGACCGGATGCCATGATCTTCGTTTTCTGAATGTTGAGCTTTAAGCCAACTTTTTCACTCTCCTCTTTCACTTTCATCAAGAGGCTCTTTAGTTCCCCTTCACTTTCTGCCATAAGGGTGATGTCATCTGCATATCTGAGGTTATTGATATTTCTCCTGGCAATCTTGATTCCAGCTTGTGCTTCTTCCAGCCCAGTGTTTCTCATGATGTACTCTGCATAGAAGTTAAATAAGCAGGGTGACAAGATACAGCCTTGATGTACTCCTTTTACTATTTGGAACCAGTCTGTTGTTCCATGTCCAGTTCTAACTGTTGCTTCCTAACCTGCATATAGGTTTCTTAAGAGGCAGGTCAGGTGGTCTGGGATTCCCATCTCTTTCAGAATTTTCCACAGTTAATTGTGATCCACACAGTCAAAGGCTTTGGCATAGTCAATAAAGCAGAAATAGATGCTTTTCTGGAACTCTCTTGCTACTCTTTTATTAATTAATAAGACTCAATTTTTAAAAATCCCTGTATAAAACGTTGTTCAAGAATGAAGGAAGAACGTGTATTCATTGCCAGTTTATCCTCAAGTGTGTCAAGGATTCTATGTGTTGCTTCCTAGCTATGTCCTTTTAGCAACTAAGGCCAAAATCCAGCCATGTTCTTACATGTGCATGTGGATAATTTTTCTTCATTTTCTTGTTTCCTAGAACCCAATTTCAGTTGAAAACTGGCTTAACATATGTTCAATTATACTTCAAAGACAAACTCATATGAAAGAGCTTAGATTTGTGGCTACCAAAGGCAGAGGTTGTGGGTAGGTGAAACTGGATGAAAGCAGTCAAAAGGTATAAACTGCTAAGTGTAAGATAAATAAATCCTAGGGATGTAGTATACAACACGATAAATATAATTAATGCCACTATAGGATATATATGAAAATTGTTAAGAGACGAAATCCTAAGAGTTCTCATTAGCAGAAGGACTTTTTTTTCTTATTTCTTTAATGCTGAATCTATGCAAGATGACGGATGTTCACCAAACTTATTATGGTCATCATTTCATGATGTATGGAAGTCAAATCACCTTACACTCACACAGGGCTGTCAATTTTATCTCAATAAAATGAGAAGAAAAAACATTTTCAAGTAAAGAACAGTGAACACCTGCACAGTGCCTGCACCTGATACTGTGCTAAGAATTTTAAATGAGTTAAAGTTTGTTTGATCCTTACAGCAACAGTTTGAGGTAGGTGCTACCATCCTTCCCGTTTTATAGATGAAGAAAGGGAGGAAAGGGATGAGAAAGCTGAAGCAACATTTATTTACACTGCTTTGTTTGATTCACTGATTTAGGCAGAGGGGGAGCAAGATATGATGCCTCTCAGCTTTTAACTATGCCCCAAAGGACAAGTTCAAGAATCCAAGGTTAAGGAGAAAGCATAAGACAAGACATGCAGCCATAAAAGTACAGGAGGTTGGGAGAAGGTGCTATCACAATTATGCTGGTGTGTAGACTCAACACAGAGAGGTAAGGAGGAAAGAGGAAGGAAAAGGAGGGCAGTCCTGACTCTTTGACTTGGGAACCGGGGGTCAGTAACACCCCTTGCCTTCTGGAGGCATGTCCCAAATTTCACTCAAGAACTACTCTTCCAATTTTTGTAACATATGTGCACCATTTCCACTATTTTAAATGTAATATATGAAATAGCCTTCTTTTAAAAAATATATTTATTAAAAAATTGGTATCATTACTGTGAATGTAAGACAAATGTTACTTGCCAAAGACAGAAGATAACTATAAAAATAAATAGGACTTCCCTGGTAGTCCAGAGGTTAAGAATCCTGCCAATACAGGATACTGTATTGGGACTGGGGACTGGGATTTGATCTCTGGTCTGAGAAGACCCCAGGTGCCTCAGGGCAACCAAGCCTGTGCACCAGAACTACTGAAGCCCTTATAACCTAGAGCTTGTGCTCTGTAACATGAGAAGCCACCGCAAAGAGAAGCCCTCTCATCACAGCTGGAGTAGCCCCTGCTTGCCAAAACTAGAGAAAACCGACACACAGCAACGAAGACCTCTCACAGCCAAGAACAAATTTACAAACTTTTAAGTAGATTATTTAAATTAAAGAATACTCATTCGTCTTAACTTATGTACCACAGTGAAACTCAAAATCACACTTCGGGAAACACTGAAGTGGCAATGATGAATCACAGATCAGTGGTCTCAGCTATCAAATTGGGCTTCTACTTTCTCTTTGATATATTTGTACGTATTTTTCTCAATGGATCTCTAGCTAGCTCTACATAAGATCCCCAATCTCCTCTCTCTTAGCTAGTTGAACTCATAAAATATTTGGTTGATTCTGTTTTATAGAAAACAAAGTTAAAATTTCATGTCACTCTCCTGCTAAGATTTGAGGACTGTTTTGTAGGTCAGCTATTTTAAATTCTCCTTGGTGGTTCAACATTTCTCTGCACCTCCAGCAGGTGTCTGATCAATGGGGCTGCATGGCCACAGTGCCACTGCCACGGTGGCTGCATTTCAGAAGAGCTTTCAATTGCAGAAGTGAGCTCTTTGCTACAAAATCTCCCCTATGCTCTCAGAACCTAGACAGCTGCCTCTGTAGGGAGCTGTGGCCTTTGCTATTGGGAGAAAGGTGTTCTGTCCTCAGTTTGAAGAGACAGGTTATTGTTCTAACTGGAAAAAAAAAAAGACAATATGGATGTGTGTATTGATGATGTATTTTTAGGTGTGTGTGTGTATGTAATGCAGGCATGCATGCCAAGTTGCTTCAGTCATGTCCAACTCTTTTCGACCCTATGGACCGTAGCTCACCAGGCTCCTCTGTCCATGGGATTCTCCAGGCAAGAATACTGGAGTGGGTTGCCATTTCCTACTCCAGGGGATCTTCCTGACCCAGGGATGAAACCCACGTCTCTTTACATCTCCAGCACTGGCAGGTGGGTTCTTTATCACCACCTGCCACCTGGGAAGCCGGTGTCTGTAATAATAGCGAAAAGGTATAAGGATGCAAGGATGCAGAAAAGCTTTTCTGTTGTTGCTTTTTCTACCTTTCCTGCCTCTCTCCCTTCTTCCACTCCTCCCCACCTTAGTTTTTCATTTCGTGTTCCTCTCAGGAAAATATTACCCTGAAACAGCCAGTCACATTTTGAGCCAACCTCTCCCTCCTCCCAGTACGGGATCATTTGTGAACACTTCGTTTAAATACTCTCACGTGATAGGGCTCACATGTATCCATGGTGTGGTCTGTCCTCTGCTCTACAGAAGAATTCCCATTTGGTATTGCTACACTTTGACCCCATTAGTCTAGTTACAGTCTGTGTATCAAGGCATATTGAACTTAAATGGAGCCAGATGTAAATATCTACACTCAGCACTGCCATTCCTGAAGTGTATGAATTTGGCAAGTCAGACAACTTTTCTGAGCCTCAGTTTATGTAACTGCACAAGTATTTCCCAAAGTTTTCATCGGAATCAAAATTAGATCCTGTATGATAAAACTCTTCATATGCCACATTGCTCTTAAAGGGCCATATAAATGTCAGATGTGCTAGAGGCCAAATCTTCCTAAGATCCTTTGATCTCAGGCTACAGTGTTCTAGAACGTATACATCTTCCTCAGACCCTATAGGGAGAACAGATGTTTTTCACTGTTCTATGAAGAGAATGTTGAGGTGGCCTAAACATCCACCAGAAATTCTAACTAACAGGTAGGTAGTATTCAAATTCTTCACCAGCAAGTTTCCCTCCTTATAGGATGAGTGAAAAAAATGGTATCTTTTATTACGAGAAGAGCCAAAGTTGATGATCTTAGAAGACAGCACACATCAAACTCTAAGACTAGAAAAACAGGAAAGGAGATCTAGTGGAGTCTGGTATAAGAGGAGAATATGGTGCACTTGGAACGCACAGCCGAGGAGATTGGTCCTCTTCCCCGTGGGGTCTCTCACTCTCTCCCCGACTGCCTTCTACTTCTGCTCTTCTCCTCACTTTGCCTCCCCAAGACCACACTTTCATTCTCATCATTCCCTTGGTGCTTTAAGTTTAAACCTTCAGAACATTTAGCTGATAGAACTAAGACCTGGAATGCTTGCAGAAACAGCAACTGGCAGCCTTTATGGGCAGGAGAGAACAGCTGGGTCACATGATCACAGAGAGGGAGAGTGGGTAGAAAGTGTGAGAGCCGCCCCCCCCAACTCACTCTCAAAGTGAAGTGAAATGTTCACCAAATTATGGACGGAAATCATTCTAATAGAGAAAGAAAAATCATACCAAATAATGTGACTTCTATACCTGTTGTGGTGTGTTTATATTCATGTTTTTTAATTAATAGCTTTCATTCTTAAAGATAGAAGTGAAGTGGTTCAGTCATGTCTGGCTCTTTACGACCCCATGGACTGCAGACTACAAGGCTCCTCTGTCCATGGAATTTTCCAGGCAAGGGTACTGGAGTGGGTTGCCATTTCCTTCTCCAGGGGAATCCTCCCGACCCAAGAATGGAACCCAGGTCTCCTGCATTGCAGGCAGACGCTTTACTGTCTGAGCCACCAGGGAAGCCTTTATTTTCTTAATTCAGTTCAGTTCAGTTCAGTCGCTCAGTCGTGTCCAACTCTTTGCAACCCCATGAATTGCAGCATGCCAGGCCTCCCTGTCCATCACCAACTCCCGGAGTTCACTCAGTCTCACGTCCATCGAGTCAGTGATGCCATCCAGCTGTCTCATCCTCTGTCATCCCCTTCTCCTCCTGCCCACCCGCCCCNCGCCCTCTGCAATCCCTCCCAGCATCAAAATCTTTTCCAATAAGTCAACTCTTCGCATGAGGTGGCCAAAGTACTGAAATTTCAGCTTTAGCATCAATCCTTCCAAAGAAATCCCAGGGCTGATCTCCTTCAGAATGGACTGGCTAGACTTCCCTTTAAATTTTCTGTACTAGGGGCCAATCAGGAGAGTTAACAACCCAAGGTCAGTTGCTTCCCTTCCCGTACACACCAACTGCTTTACCCTGGTCTCAGCAAACTCTCAGAAATAGGTACTGTGGATAGAGACACTGTGTGTGACCTTGCACAAATCCATCGGCGCTACAGGAAGAACTCAAACCATGGTGGTAGATCAACAGAGGTATGCTTGTATATGAAGGACATTCAGATATTATAGCTTTAATGCCAAACCTCAGGAACAGTTAATAGGCTATTAATGCATGCACAAAGTAGCCAGTTTAGTACAAAATACATCAAGGTACAAAAGGAGTGGCTTCTGCCATGATGGCCTCTGACAGTCTTGAGGCACATCATCCTGTGCCTGTGAGAGTCAGCCAGGTGCTGCCCCCACTGGTGAAAGAAGGGATTGCTCTCCCGTCTTCCTGGGTCACTTGGGGCACAGAGAATGGAAATAGCACTAGAAATGATGTCACAACAAGCATGAGCCTTATTAGCTCCTTGGGAACATGTGCCTGAATTTTGAAGGCCTCTAACTTGCAAGGAAATGGTCCTAGCATGATGAAAAATGCAGACAGAAACCACATGACCAACCCTATCCTCTGTGTGTTGTAACTGACAAAGATGATAAATATTCTTATCAGCGAAATTAGAGGATCCGATGATCAGAAAGAGAAAACCCTCTGAGATTCCCAGCAGACCAGGAACCACCAAGGAGAGACACATACTCACCACATATGTGTCTACTTTCCTGTTACTGAATTACTATAACCCAAGCTTCTCAGGTTAAGGGATGTCGTTTTGAATGTTTAGGGTCATTATACAACAACGAAAATGTGACCAAACCTTGTCACCTTGGACATCAATCTTACGGCATCGAAGTTGGATTATCAAAAACTCTGAAATTATTCTCATCTGAGTACCAGTCTCTACTGAATACACATGTGAATGCTTAATCATGGGAAGTTAGTTTAAAGAAGGGACTTCCCTGGTGGTCCACTGGTGAAGACTGTGCTTCCACTGCAGAGGGCATGGGTTAGTCCCTGTTTGGGTAACTAAGAACACACATGCCATGCAATGAAGCCAAAAAAAAAAAAAAAAAGTACAATATATCTTTACAATGGGATATGAGGCAGTCATTAAGTTTCATGCTTTCAGATAGTATTAATAAAATAAGAATATGGCCACAATATCATAGTGAGAGAAAGAAGATTGCACACTGTTCATATACTGTGTTTCCAATTCTATTGTATCACATTGTATTATATTATAATATACACAGAAAAAAGCATCAGATAAGAAACAGAAGAAATGTAAATGCTAGTTCTTTGTAGGTATGGAAATGGGTAAATTTTATTTTGTCCCCTAAATACATTTAATAAGCAAATAAGAAAATTACAAATGTTATAATAAGAAAATCATAAGTGTTTTTAACTTGTCTATCAACACAAGAGTCTTGTAACTACCCCCTACACCACTACTTCTTCTACAGTACTGCTACTGAAAAAACATCATAAGCCAGAATTAGAAAGATGGTTCGGAGACTCAGGAGCCAACCAGAGACAACGGTCATGAAATAAAAATCTCAATAAAATGTAAACAAGGTGGATGAAAGCCATCTTTCAGCTTTGGGGACACTTTCCTCTTTACTGTGTTTCCTTAAGTCAAGGTCAAGCCAGCACTTCTGTCTCCAAGCTCCGTCCAGCTTTTCTCAAACCTGATAAGCGGGTAGAGGTTTCAAAAGCAAAGTCAACCAAGGTTATCTTGGTCTTTTATCCTTTTCATTCAGTGGCTGAACACAGCACATGAAGACAACCAGCCCTTCTGAAATGACATTTCTGAAGTCTATTCCCCCAATACATCCTGCTCTGCTCTTCAAATTATTTTATAAACGTACATGGGGCAGCAGCTTGACTTTGTGGGCTAACAGGGCTGTGGAGACTTTGAGGGCTAAGCGCACACCTCCCCACCCCACAAGTCTCTTTCTGGAACCTCAGAAAAGGGTGTAGACAAAAAGCCACATGGGCCATGGCTCTTAGAGCTGAGGGAACCACATCACTTGGATGTAAGAGTCTGTGATTATCAACAACTTGGAAAGATAACCAAAAGCATGCAGCCCAGAGGCCATGTCTATAAGCCAGGGTCATATAGATGCAAGGTCTTTACTAACCAGGCAACATGAAAGACCACCCAAACATTAGACGATAGATTTAAAAATCACCTTAGAAATTTTGTGTCACAATCAGCAACTCTTTTTTTTTTTTCCCCCAGCAACTAGGAAAATGACAATTTGGTGGGAGCAGTGCTAGGCTCATAGTAGGTGCTCAATTATTATGTGTAAGAAAGAAGGGAAGACTCAAAACCCTCAACGTCTTGGAGGCCATGCCTTGCTGTCAGGGCCGGACTGCTCCCTAAGAAATACTCCAGATTTTAGGTTCTTCCAAAGTGAGCCTGGTGCGGTTAACAGTTCTGGCACTATACACTTCTCTCTACGAAGAAATTCCCCCGGAAGCTAGTAGAGATCCTTTCTGCTGTATCTCAAGCCCACTTACTCTGGTTCTGTCTAGGAGAAGAGACAGTGAACAGCTGATGTTAACACTTGGTCCGATCATTCTTCATAGATTTAAAGAAAGTCATCACCTCCTTGCTCTCCTCCTTCCCCAGCCTTTCTCCATGGAGCCTGTTTCTTAATCCCTTAATCCAATGATGCCTATGAGGACGCAGTTCAAAGTCAGCGAAAAGAACATGCCGTTAAGTGGCGGTATCGGGAGATGCAGAGCAAACACACCGACACGGAGAGGAGTTCATATTTCACTCTTCGGATGCCTTCTGCGAGCCTGCAACGTGTGTGGATGGCGTGTGGCTCCTCCCCTGGGGTGGGAGGTGGAGTGAAGTGGGGGCAGGTGTGTTCCAGCCATCATCAAGTGTTTCCTGGCCTGCTGAGCACTGTCTAAGGCAGGGTACAGACATTTAGTGGAAAACCAAACAGGTGGTTCCTGTGTTTGTGAGCAGCCCATCAGTTTGTCTATGATGTGTGTGTGTGTGTGTGTGTGTGTGTGTGAGCCCACGCAAGCACACATGCATGCTTGGGAGATGGAGAGGCTGTTTTATGTCAAGAGTCAGTGGCTTTCAAGTGGAATCTGTCACGGCAGTGATCGACCTTTCTCATATCACCACCACTGACCATCCTGGAATACGATTTTGCTAGTCCTCAAGGGATTCCCCAGTGGTCAGCAGTAAAAGTATCCACCTGAAATGCAAGAGATGCGGGTTTGATCCCTGGGTTGGGAAGATCCCCTGGAGAAGGCGATGGCAACTCACTCCAGTGTTCTTGCCTGGGAAATCCCATGGACAGAGGAGCCTGGCGGGTTACAGTCCATGGGGTCGCAAAGAGCTAGACACAACTGAGCGACTAAACAGCAACTGCAGGTACCAGTATGACAGAGCACCCACTGCCTGGGGTTAGTGCTGCCTCCAGGATACGGGGTGACCAGAAGCATGCTTTAACCTGGCTCATTCGTCTCAGGCTCCAAATGCCAGTGGTGCCTTCTGTTTTATGATGTTGCTGCTGCAGCAGCTCTTGGGGTTATCTTTCTACCAGTTTGGTTACCCTTCCTCTCTCTTACTGATCCAGACATTAATTCACAAATAACACTACTGACCCAGCATTTCCAACCAACCACTTTCTCCTGGAGTCCTTCTTTCACTGGTGAATGTGGCTCTAATCTGTTAGGACTGCAAGCCTAAAATGATATCTGGGGATTGGGGAGCCCAAAGAATGACCTGGACAAGCAGAATGCCGAACTCTATACAAGGAGGAGTGTTTTCTGGTGGATGCAAGCAGGGAAGAGGGAGTGGGTTTGTAAAATACATGTCTGGTGTTTTTGGGTGAAAGGATAGTGGAGGTGAAAACCATACGTATCCTCGCAGTTCTGACCTAGACAAGTCCCTTTAAGGTCTGTTTATATCTTACAGCTTGAAAATGCACCATCATCATTTCTTGAAGTCATTGCTCAGAACACACCCCCACTGCATTTCATTTTTATTATCCCCATTTTAGGAACGATTAAATGGAAGCAGGGAGCAGCAGCAATGAAGCAAATCATGAGAGGCTCAGATAAAGACAGAAGGCCGAATGCTTGTTGGAACTACCTCTCTGTGCCAGACTATTTTTAATGCAAGTTTATGCATCTGCCCCCTTCTTAGAGAGACTTAGAAATGAACCCTTCTGCACACAAATATTTTTCTGCCATCCCCTATCCTTTCCAACTCACCAGGCTATGTCTGTGTGTATGTGTAGTCCTCTTTAAATGTTCCTCACATTTCTACCTACCAGAGATATATGTACTTGGCTTTCTGTGAATATAATTCTGATCCAGTTCAGTTCAGTTCAGTTGTTCAGTCGTGTCCGACTCTTTGCAACTGTATGAATTGCAGCATGCCAGGCTTCCCTGTCCATCACCAACTCCCGGAGTTCACTCAGACTCACGTCCATCGAGTAGGTGATGCCATCCAGCCATCTCATCCTCGGTCGTCCCCTTCTCCTCCTGCCCCCAATCCCTCCCAGCATCAGAGTCTTTTCCAATGAGTCAACTCTTTGCATGAGGTGGCCAAAGTACTGGAGTTTCAGCTTTAGCATCATTCCTTCCAAAGAAATCCCAGGGCTGATCTCCTTCAGAATGGACTGGTTGGATCTCCTNTGTTGAGCTTTAAGCCAACTTTTTCACTCTCCACTTTTACTTTCATCAAGAGGATTTTTAGTTCCTCTTCACTTTCTGCCATAAGGGTGGTGTCATCTGTATATCTGAGGTTATTGGTATTTCTCCCGGCAATCTTGACTCCAGCTTGTGTTTCTTCCAGGCCAGCGTTTCTCATGATGTACTCTGCATAGAAGTTAAATAAGCAGGGTGACAATATACAGCCTTGACGTACTCCTTTTCCTATTTGGAACCAGTCTGTTGTTCCATGTCCAGTTCTAACTGTTGCTTCCTGACCTGCATATAGGTTTCTTAAGAGGCAGGTCAGGTGGTCTGGGATTCCCATCTCTCTCAGAATTTTCCACAGTTTATTGTGATCCACACAGTCAAAGGCTTTGGCATAGTCAATAAAGCAGAAATAGATGTTTTTCTGGAACTCTCTTGGATCTCTGCTATTCCAGCTCCCTGCCTCCATGCCTCCTTAATGGCTACTTATATAGGATCCCATTAAAGGGTCACAAAAGCATGTACCCTTTGTTTAAAAAGAAAAAAAGGAGGTTGAGTAAATGTAGAAACGCTTGGCGTGTTTTCAGAGCAAATATGTAACAGTGGGAACAACAGTTGCTCTGAGGAGCGGTCTGGGGAACCAAGGCTCATAGATGATAAAAGGACATTCTTTTCACTGAATGTTCTTTTGCATCATTTGACTTTTTATCATGTGCAGATTGTATCTTAAAAAATTGTACAAAGAGGGTGGAGACTACCAATTGATATTTGTAAAATACTGACTATGTTTCAGCCACTGTTAACCAGTTTTACTATCATCTCCTTTATAGTTGGTTACTGTAAAATCCTCTTTAATCTGAATAATAGCCTTAGGCAAAGCTCTATATTACAGAAGGAAAATAGACTCGGGTAATATCAGTGGCTCGACTAACACAGCTGATAAAAAAACAAAACAAAACAAAAAACTAGTGTGGGTCATTGAACTGGGCTCTCTCCCATTTCCAAAACCAAGCTCAGTTCTCTAGACCATCCTGCCTTCACTTTGAGTCTTTCAGAGGGAACCGAATTTATAAGACAGTGGCTTTGTAAAAACCTGAAGGAATCCTGTGAAATCCTATCATGGGGTTCACACTGACAACTTAATGAATCTTCCTCCGCCCAAGGGGTCTTGTTGAGCACTGCTTGGGCACGCCTGTCTGGAGATGAGGCCTCCCCAAAGGTCCCCTGAGTCCCTCGCTGGTCCTCAGGGGCACTCACCCTAAAGGCAGGGATGTATATGCTCTTTCGAGCTGTTCAGTAAACCACTCCATCTGCACAGGAGAGCCTGAGGTAGAAGTGAATGGCTAGTCACTACTCCAATCCCCCTAAGCATACAGATTCTTCATTTATTGAACAATGGTCTCTGGAGTGAGCCAAGCACCCTTCTTAAGTGCTGGAATTACCGAGGTGAAAGAGGCCCTTGCCCCATGCAACATCCCTCCTGGAAAACAGGCAATATACAGGCAGACAAATAAGCAAAACATCAGATAACAAGTATACTGAAGAAAATAAACATAAACCTCACTGCGTGGCTGCTTCAGCTCGGGTCACGATATTTACCCAAATGACAAGGATGACCTGGGAGCTACTGTCCTTAAAAACAAAGTCTTCTGTATGCTCCAGCTCTCACTCAACTTCCACGCCAAGGTCCTATTTCTTTACAGCATGAATTTGTAATCTCAGGAGTTAGAGCTGAGAAGGACCCATTGTTCATGCCATCATTCTAGATGTGAGGAAAGAAAGGCCTTAGACAAGTGAAAGGAGCAGATCACACAATGAGTCATGCATGCCACTAGAAGCCGACAGTGCCGTCCCTTAGCCCATGTTTCTTCCGCAAGTTGAGACTCACTCCTCGATCATCTCCCCAGCGAGCAGCTCTTCACTGTAGAATCCTCACTCTACGGACTGCCTCTCTGAGCTCCAAATCTTCCCAGGACCACTGGGAACCATCTAGAATACTATTAGGAATCCTGGGGATGCAGAAGGATTCTGGGGGCCAGGGTGATGGTGGAGGAAAAGGATGTTCGATTCCACCACGTCCCAGACATGCCTTTGACCTGAGCCTCCCTGCCCACAGGGGCTTCTACATTTGGGAGCCACGAGGCTCATAAAGCCAAAAAATACTGACTTCTCTCTGCAGCAGTGTTCTCTGATGTAACCAAGTCAGTGTGAAATATTCTATTCTATTTAGTATGATCCCAATCCCCCCCAAATGCTTTATCAAAAGATTACCCAAAGAATTTCTTTAAATAACAAGCTCCCTTAGCACACTTAAAATACGATCTATGAAAACTCAATCTACATAAAGATTTTATCTCCTCTTGCCAAAAAAAAAAAAAAAAAAATCCAGCTATTGTATCAAGGGCAACAACATAAACTTGGATTCTTAATGATGGATTTTAGACCGTTGCATTATGTAATGGTTCTCAGTTGTTCGACACGTTTATTGAGCCGTGTGACATGCTCCTCCAGGTTCCCATGAGGACACGACGGTATGAAGACACAGCCTCTGCCCTGCAGAATCATCACACACATAGCTCTGACACAGGCAGCTGTCACGAGTGCTGCTGACAGGGGTGCGGACCAATGCTACAGGGGATACGGGAGCGAAAAGTGAAATCCCAGTCAAAGATCAGGCAAGGAAAAAGCAGTATTTTAATTGGTTTCAAAGGATGATTATGATTTATATAATTGGACCATTTGTTCCAGGAAAAGGAAACATCATGACAGGCCGTACAGGGAGCAAGACGTACAGGGGCACCTTCTCGGAACAGTGATGGACCCAGCTGCTTGATGCTGATACAGGACACACCGAGGAAGACAAGAGGTGTTGGGAAACAGACTGGAGCCTTGAATGCAAGAAGAGATAAAGTTTGGGCCCAATTTACAAACCACAGGAGCTTGGAGCAGGTTTGGAGCAGAGAAAGAACATAACCAGAACTGTGCCTTGGGAAGCTCATTCTAGAAGCCATGTCCAGAACTGAGCTGAATGAATAAAAGTGGGTGTCATCCTGACTGATCTTTTTTGAACACCTGGATCCAGGTGTGGTTGATGCTTACATTGGGCTCCCAGTTAATAAGGAGCCATGCAATTAAAAATTTCACTAAGTGTTATCATGGAGTAAAACACATCATTTTACGATCTGAATCTTTATTTTTGTCAGCTAGGGCTTAATTTTATTTATGGATGATTACTGATGCCACTTGAATATGCCAATGATCTCTGAAATAAAACATATCTACAAGTAAAAAAATTTAAAAAGAATAAGAAAGTGTGCATCAGAGAGAGGGAGGTCCATTTAAAACATTATCCACTTGGTTTTGGATCATATAAAAATAAGCAATACATATAAGAGTGAGAGTAAAGGTAGAATTGATAAGGAGGGGAGGGATCCAACCCTCAGGAAGGAGAAACTAGCTGTGGAAAGGGGTGGGGGTCCCAGGCCTCAGATTCCAGCCTAAGGAAGAGAAGGCAGCGCCAGTGAGTGAAAGTGGTGTCTCTTTAAGACAGGACGGCTATGAGAGGCCCCATACTTGAGTCAGTAATCATGAGTCTACGGCATAAAAGCTATCCCCAGCTGGATTTCTTCTGTTCCACGTATGAAGCCTCAGTTTTTAATAACTCCTCTTCTGGAGATCTACAGAAGTGCCTGGTGTACACGCCGGCCCCAGAACACTTCTTAAATTATTATGTCTGCACAGCAGCAGTGAAAAGCAGCTTGATTGGGGTGAAGAGCAGGAGCCCAGAGAACAGCCATTTCGGAACAAATGATAACTTCAATCAAGGACGCCGGGTATGATGTTAGCCTTATAGCTGAGCCCTTATTGGAGGAACACATGACAGGAAGATGTCTTTCATTTGAAGGGCAAGGCTCTGGGTCCCACTACCTGAGACACACATGCCCTGTTTCACCTGTCCATGTCTTTCTGTGACAAAATTGTGAATTTCAAGAAGTTTAACTCTGGCTTCTTTTCCTGGCTACTCCCTCAGAAAATATATCGCCTGGTTCCCATCCTAGTCAGAGCCACACTGACATCCTGAGGTCTGTTCTCAACCAACTGGCCCACAGAGTCTGCAGAAATTGCCTTAAATCAGTGTTTCTCAACCTGTTTCACAGAATCTGATTTCACAAACTAAAGGGTCTTGTGATAAAACTCATTTGGGGAAATGCCAAATTAGATAAAATTTAAGATGTTCCTTTGCTACGACACCTCTGTTTGCAGCAACATGGGTGGACCTTGAGGGTATTTATGCTAAGTGAAGTTAGAGAAAGATAAATACTACGTGATCTCACTTATATGTGGAATCTAAAAAAAAGAAAAAAAATCTAGCCATAAATACAAAGAACAGACTGGTAGTTGGTCAAGGAATACAAACTTCCAGTTATAAAAGGAAGTCATGGGAATGTAAGGTAGAGCGCGATGACTATGGTTAATAATACTCTTACATATTCGAAAGTTGCTAAGAGAGTAGATTTTAAAAGTTCTCATCACAGGAAAAAAAAAAAAATTGGAACCATGCATAGTGATGGATGTTAACTAGGTTCTCTGTGGTGATCACTTCACAATATACACAAATATCGAACCATTATATTGTACATATGGAACTAGTACAATGATATATGTCAATGACATCTCAGCAAAAAAGACACCTCTGAACTTTCAAATTAATATGTGTTCGGAGACTCTTCCAGAGTGAGACACAGTAGACAGCACCCCTTAATCTTATTTATCTGAGAAACCATTTCTCCGCAAAGCATCTCAAGGCACAAGTGTCCTGATTCTCATGAACACGTGTAATGAAATGACTCTCGGGAACATTTGTATTGAACTAGGAATCAGGTATAACAATAAAAGCCAATACCTACTAAGTGCGTACCATGTGCCAGGAACCCTAAGTCCTTTGTATATATATATATATATCAATATATTTAATCTATATAGCAACCTTGTGATACTGACACTATTATTTTTCCCATTTTTCAGATGAGGAAGTGGAGTCAGAAAGAAGTTAAGAGATTTGCCCAAGGTTGTAAATAGCCAAGTTAGTGAGTAGAGAGCTGGGAATTGAACCCAGTCAGTCTGGCACTCATGTAAATTAATGCCTAATAGTAGAATTTCAGACACTGTGATCAGCTGACTGTGGGAGAGGTCCTAAGAGCAAGCCTCCAATCACAGGAAATCCAAATTTGTGCACTCATAAATTAGGTTTCACAGGCCTCCCAGTACACCCTGTAGGACACGGCTCCTATACCATCATTGTTTCTCCACTTAATTGTGTTATCCTGTGCCTGCACACTCTTCCATTAAAACAAAGTCATGCTGCAGACAGCACAGCTACCAAGAAAAATGGTAATACACAGGGAAAATCATCTCTTGATTGACCAAAGTCGCAAGTAAATGAAGACGCACGTTTGAGAAATGGTCTCCTCTGTGTTCTCAAAGTATTGATCTCCAGCTCAGAGACCAAAACCAAGTGGCCGTTTTCCTCCTGTGTGTTGCAAAATTTCTGATCCCCACCCCCTCCACTTAGCTCAAGAATTGCCAAAGACATGTCCTACCCTCTCCCACTTCCTCTCCTTGTTCAGAAGGATGATCACCAGCTTTGGGTGCATCTGGTAGCCGTCTTCACTGAAGGACAGATTTCTCCCTTCAAAAGTCACATTGATCAGATACCTGTAAAGAGAGAATGAAGAGAAGGTTACAAGCATGAAGAAGGTATGCCAGAACAAGACATTCAAGAAGACAGAGAGAAAGGTGGATGGAGACTGACGTGTAGATAGCTCTATAAATATCACGTAAAGCTTGTGCCCCTCGGGCTTCCATTTCATTATCCAATAACTGCCATCCAAGTTTTCACATTATAGGAATAGTAAGAAAAGATAATGTAAAAATTTGACATATGAGCAATGGGCTTGAGTTTAGTTGGCAGCTATGACTGAGCAAATTATTGGGCCTTTTGAATATCTGTTTTTTTTTTCACGATTTGACAAAAATGGGGTAATAAAGAACCTACTCTATTAGGTTTGTATGGCTTAAATGAGATAGCTGACCAGGGGGCAGAGTAAATCCTCATTAAGCGTTAATGACTATTATTCAAAAAAGGAGGTGAGTTCAAGGGTGGGGTGGTAGAGACAAGACACAGTGGGAGTGGGCAAGACAGCTTCCTGCTCAGAGAGGCTGGAGTTTAGGATCTTTCCCCTCCCAGAGATACACTGATGCTTTTAAACTCTTGTGACAATTCTGTCCAGTCCATACTTAATGAGTCTAGCAGTCAGGGATGTGGTTCTTCCAAATGCATCTGGAAACCAGGGATACTGAACTTTTATTTGTTATTGTTGTTGCTCAATTGCCAAGTTGAGTCCAACTCTTTGCAACCCATGGACTGCAGCAGGCCAGGCTTCCCTGTCCTTCACTATCTCCTGGAGTTGGCTCAAACTCTTATTCATTGAGTTAGTGATGGCTATCTAACCATCTCATTCTCTGCTGTCCTCTTCTCCTTTTGCCTTCAATCTTTCCCAGCATCAGGGTCTTTTCCAATGAGTTGGCTCTTCACATTAAGTGGCCAAAGTATTGGAGCTTCAGTTTCAGCATCAGTCCTTCCAATGAATATTCAGGGCTGATTTCCTTTGATCTCCTTGCTCTCCAAGGGACTCAGGTGTCTTCTCTAGCACTACAATTTTAAAGCATCAACTCTTTGGCACTCAGCCTTCTTTGTGGTCCAACTCTCACATCCGTACGTGACTACTGGAAAAAATCATAGCTTTGTCTATACAGACCTTTGTTGGCAAAGTGATGTCTCTTTGCACTTTTATAGTGAACAGAAAATCACAGGGGTGGAGTGGGGGTCCAGGGAGGGGGGAAAGACATTTTGCAGAGTGCTTCAGGTTCAGACACGTAAATTAGCAAAAACTCTAACAATGTGAGTCAAACCAATGGAGCTGTCTTTCAACACCTGTATCCCCAGCTCACCCCATTCTCCCTTTCTGGCTGCTCTGACCTCATGAAGTTCCCTCACGGGGAATTCCCACAGGCATGCTTATTCCCATGGCATCACTGCAACCGTGCTGATGGTAATTCAGGTCCCTTCACCACCATGGCTCAAGAAGTCAATAATGATTAGCTCCATGTTCACATGACATGCTACTCTGGAGCCCTGCACCTGATGCTGCAGCGAGACCTATCTCTGTTCAGAAGCAGAATGGGCATCCTGTGCTTGTCTGGAGTCTTTTGACAGCCTTCAAAACTTTGACCAACCATGGCTGCCTACTGCGGAAGGGGAGAAGAAGGATGTGCAGAAGGCAGCCTAAAGGCTCCTCTTGTAAGTCTTCTCATTTAACAAAAACTGTGAGCCTCTTCTTTGATGCTACCAGGTAACATTAGATTAAGCAACCTAGGGTTGCCAGGATGTAGGTCTTTCAGGAAATTCTAAAGATGTCTAGGTACTGTGAACCAAATCCTCCTGGACCACATTCCTGCTTCTAAAGCTGCCTGGGACTTTTCAACCTGTCATTTCCAGGGCAAAAAAGACCACAAAAGAGCAGAGATCCCTAGAATCTCAAAATTGGAAGAGATCTTCATAATCAACGAACCCAGTTCCCGCAGTTTATCTTTCCTTTTTACAACATCATAAAGCCAGCTCTCTCAGCTCTTCTTGAATACTTCCACTGATGGGGGGCTCATCACTGTATTCCCTATCTTCAAGGTAGCACCTCACTGTTGGGCAGTTCTACCTAAAGGTGAAATCTGGTCCCCTTTTACCTCTAGATCCTGGTCTCCTCCTTAGGAGTTACACAGTCTTAGTCTAATGCTTCTTTCACATGGGAGCTCTTCAAGCATTTGAAGATATTCATCATGTATCCCTCATAAAGGGCTTGCCAGGTGGCTCAGTGGTAAGGAATCGGCCTGCCAATGCAGGAGACACAAGTTTGATCCCTGGGTTGGGAAGACCCCCTGGAGAAGGAAAAGGCAACCCACTCCAGTACTCCTTCCTGGGAAATCCCATGGACAGAGGAGCCTGGTGGACTGCAGTCCATGGGGTCGTAGAGTCAGACATGACTTAGTGACTCAACAACAACAATGAATCCCTTATGAAATGAATTTTAGTCTTTGAAGAAACTATGAGCTCATTTGGTTCTATAATTTTAACTTGATAGATAAGGGAATTAACTGAAGCACAAAGAGGTCAAATTATTTGCCCCCAGCTAATTGGGAGCAGAAATAACATTTTAAGAGCTATATTATCATATGTGAAACGAATTGCCAGTCCAGGTTCGATGCACGAGACAGGGTGCTTGGGGCTGGTGCACTGGGATGACCCAGAGGGATGGGATGGGGAGGGAAGTGGGAGGGGGGTTCAGGATGGGGAACACACATACACCCGTGGCTGATTCATGTCAATGTATGGCAAAATCACTGCAATATTGTAAAGTAATTAGCCTCCAATTTAAATAAATTTATATTAAAGAAAAAAGAGCTGTTCCCAGTCCCATGTGTTCTCTAGCATCCCACTCTGATTCTCACACACCACAGCAGCTTTAGTATCCGTGATCCTGCACCAAGCTGCACTGTGCCATGGTGTAACTCACTCTCTCTACCCTCTCAGCTGTGATCTCTGGACACCTTCAGTTGGTAAACGTGTAGCATCCTTGACTCAACACAAGGCTCCACCTGTGTCTTCTCCACTCTCTGCGCTGCTCCTCCTCTCAGCTCACTTCTGCTGCTCCCGCCCATCACTAGTGAGAAGATGATATTCGGGTAGTTTACAACAACTTCAATACTCTAACCTAAGTCCCATGCAGTTCATTTCAGGGAGTATGATTTTAAACTAACAGACCAGAATTTAAGCATCAGACATAATCCATTTGGAAAGTAGGTTCTTACTACATCAATATGGCATTATACTTTAGAGTAATTTCTGAAAGTTTTCAGAGGAAGTGTATGCGACTTGTAGAAAAAAATTAGTCTTGCCTCTTTTTTGGAAGAACACAAGAGAGGAAGCGGAGAGGGAGAAGGAAGGAAGGGAGAGAGGGAGGGAGGNGGAGGGGAGAGAGGGGGGGGGGGGGGGGAGGGAAGGGAGGAGAGAGGGAGGAATTAAAGGAAAGGGAAAGAAAGAGAGGGAGAAGGAGGAAGGGACAGGAGAGAGATGGAAATTATCTGGCTAATGAACCCTCCTTTTCACCAGACATGGCTTTGAGTAATTCTGACTTTATCTAAAACACCATTAAGACTATTTCAAAAAAAGTGTCCATTTCAGAAGGCAATTATAAAAGAGAAGCCCCAAATCATATAAGCAACAATCAGCATGAATGGAATAAGCATATGGCCTCTCAAGATGACTTCTTTGAAAGCGGATAGCCCTGAATTGAGTGGATAGGTTGGGAAATTCAAACTCCAAGAAAATAAAACCACATTCATGGGTAATTGCTCTGCAGTGAAATTTCTCTACTTGTTCCTGCTCCCAATCCTTTTGATTTTCCTTATATATTTTTCTCTCTCTAGGATGTTCACCTTATTCCAGTTCTACATGTTCATTTTATTCTGTGTTGACATTTCTCATATATTTTACTTATCAAAAATATTAATAAAATGTTGTGACAGTACACAAAATACTCTTCTGCAAAGTATCCTTTAATTATTCATATCCTTCAGCAGTGTAAAGATTCATCATTCACATTGTGTTTTTCTGAGTAATTCCCTGAGACGTGCCAACCTTTAGCTATTAGTGAGGAGCTTGCAAATACACACTTGCCTTGAGCAAGGATGCCCTTAGAATAGCGGAACAGACCAATTCATTCATTGGTAATGAAAAGTGTGAAAACATAATTGGGAGTGCAGTCACTTCTAGACCTGTGACCTTGGCCCTGAACCTGAGTTTTTCCCTGTTTAAAATGGAAACACCATTTTTTTTTTTTTTTTACCTCTAGTTTATCAGGTTGTGATGATCACCTGAAATAGGGGGTAGAAGAACTATATAAAATATGACACAGATATAAGGTTATATAGTAGGAACATTTAGACAAAAATAATATACTAGCCTGATTAGAATTATCTAAAGGCAAGGAACTTGCCTCATTTTGGACCTCAGAGAGTAAAAGTGGGATGATTACACTCACCAAGACTGAACTGTCAGGGGAACACATGGGAGAAATGGAAATGCCTCCCACATATGGAGGATAAACCAGGCCAAATGGTCATAATCAGTTCAACTTTCCATAAGACCTGAAAGTACCTAACCACCTTTGCATCTGGCGGTGCTTTGTCAATTTTTAATATTAACTAAAACCTCAAAGCGTCCGTGTATAAATCCTCAGTAAAGGATCTGACTATATTATTAAGAGATGCCACAGCTATTCTGTTTGTCTCTGAAAATGTCATCCTCAAGAATGTAATGAGAAAGCCTAGCTTCAAGTGGCATTCAAATTCAGAAATTCTGCCCGTAAGATCCTAGTCCCTTGGAAGGCCCATCAAGGTTTGGTATATAAAAAAATATTGCTTGATTTGTCTCTGGGATGTAGTTTGACCCATAAGCCAAATGATGGCTTATCTCATAAAGTTCTAACATTGTAAAAATCTCAGATTGCTGGAACTAGAAGAAAACTTCAAAACCATCCATTGAGAATTGTCAGTTTGGACGGGAGAAAATGGGTTTCCCAGTACTACCTGACTTTCCAAGGTGGCTTGCCTGTTCAGGACTGGAGTTCAAGTCTTCATATTTCAAGCTCAGGGTTCTTTTCGTTACCTCAGTAAGTAAAGTGAAATCAGTGAATCAGAGCCTCAGATGGGCCTCTTAGCATTCTCACATCACCATCTCGTGCCCTCGACTACAGAGACCCCTCATACAAACTGCAGAAAGTAAAACCGATCGTGTGTCCGGCCTGACTCTGGCTTGTGGAGAAAGTCTTGGAACCCTGCTGGGCTCAGGTCCAGCACAGTTGCTACCTGTGGCCAAAGTACTCCTCCACTGGGTTGAATGGGGTCAAGCTGAGGTAAAAGGCCTGTGTGCCTCTTTGACTTTGACCGTGCCACTCAGAGCTCATCCGCTGCAATGATTTAGCAGTACACCATGTGCGGGAGGCGTCCGAGAGGGCTCTGCCAGAATCTCCCCAGCAAACCAAGTGCCCTGGCACCATAGTTCTCATTGTGACCTCCAGATTCTCACAAGGGACTTTTTTTTTGGATGAATGTCTTTTAATGTGGTAATAGACAAGTCTACCCTCTCAGACGATCCTCTCATTTTCAGATGAAGCAGATGAAGTCTGGAGGGGTTTGTGTTTTCACCAAGATCAGATGACAGGGTTGGAAAGAGGATCCAGGTGTCCCTACCCCACACCAGTGATCTTTCTGCTCAACATCATGCCTCAAAAATGTGAAATTATTCTCATTTTTTTCAGGCATCTCCATACCATCTTCCATAGTGGTTGTATCCATTTACATCCCCACCAGCAGTGCAAGGAGGGTTCCATTTTCTTCACACCTGCTCCAGCATTTATTGTTTGTGGATTTTTTGATAGCCATTATGACTGATGATAGGTGATATCTCATTGTAGCTTTGATCTGCACTTTTCTAATAATGAGCGACCTAGCACATTTTCATCTTTATTAGCCATCTGTATGTCTTCTTTGGAGAAATGTCTGTTTTTGATTTGGTTGTTTTTCTGGTATTGAGTTGTATGAGTTGGATGTGTATTTTGGAAATTAATTCTTTGTCAGTTGTTTAATTTGCTATTATTTTCTCCCATTCTGAGGGCTGTCTTTTCACCTGGTTTATAGTTTCCTTTGCCGTGCAAAAGCTTTTAAGTTTAATTAGGTCTCGCTTGTTTATTTTTGTTTTTATTTCCATTATTCTAGGAGGTGGGTCATAGAGGATCTTACTATGATTTATGTCATACTGTGTTCTATGTTTTCCTCTAACAGTTTATAGTTTCTGGCCTTACATACATGTTTTTAATTCATTTTGAGTTTATCTTTGTGTGTGGTGTTAGAAAGGGTTCTAATTTCATTTTTCTACACTTAGCTATCCAGTTCTTGCAGCACCACTTACTGAAGAGACTATCTTTTCCCCATTGCATACACTTGCCTTCTTTGTCAAAAGTAAGGTGCCCATAGGTGTGCGATATACTCTGAGGAAACCAAAACTGAAAAAGACACATGTACCCCAATGTTCATTACAGCATGATTTACAATAGCTAGGACATGGAAGCAACCTGGATGTCCATCAACAGATGAATAGATAAAGAAACAGTGGTGCCTATATATAATGGAATATTACTCAGCCATAAAAGGAACACATTTGAGTCAGTTCTAATGAGGTGGACGAACCTAAAGCCTATTATACAGCTTATACAGAAGTAAGTCAAAAAGAAAAACAAATATTATATATTAATGCACATACATGGAATCTAGATGGAGAAGGGAATGGCAACCCACTCCAGTATTCTTGCATGGAGAATTCCATGTACAGAGGAGCCTGGCCAGCTACAGTTCATGGGATCACATAGAGTCAGACATGACTGAGCAATGAATACACATAGACATGGATCTAGAAAGATCGGTGCTGATGAACCTATTTGCAAGGCAGTAATGGAGATGCTTTTGAACTGTGGTGTTGGAGAAGACTCTTGAGAGTCCCTTGGACTGCAAGGAGATCCAACCAGTCCATTCTAAAGGAGATCAGCCCTGGGTGTTCTTTGGAAGGAATGATGCTAAAGCTGAAACTCCAGTACTTTGGCCACCTCATGCGAAGAGTTGACTCATTGGAAAAGACTCTGATGCTGGGAGGGATTGAGGGCAGGAGGAGAAAGGGACGACAGAGGATGAGATGGCTGGATGGCATCACTGACTCAATGGACATGAGTCTGAGTGAACTCCAGGAGTTGGTGATGGACAGGGAGGCCTGGCGTGCTGTGATCCATGGGGTCGCAAGGAGTCAGACACGACTGAGCGACTGAACTGAACTGAACTGATTGGAGATGCAGACATAGAGAACATACTTGGGGACACGAGTAGAAGGGAGGAAGGAGAGGGTGGGGATGAATGGAAAGAGTAACATGGAAACATATATACTACCATATGTAAAATTGATAGCCAGTAAGAACTTGCTGTATGACTCAGGGAACTCAAACTGGGGCCGTGTAACAACCTAGAGGAGTGGGAAGGGGTGTGAGGTGGGAGGGAGCCTCAGTAGGGAGGGGACAGATGTATACCTATAGCTGATTCATGTTGACGTATGGCAGAAGCCAACACAATATTCTAAAGCAATTATCCATTAAAAATAAAAAAAATTATTAAAAAATGTGGAGTTTTTCATAGCTCTCAATTTCCATTCTCCAGCTATTCAGAGCAAAGTAATAAAGGAGGAAACACAGTTCCAGGGAAGAGACTCAAATTCTTGACCCCTTTGCTTATGATTTTCCAGCTCTGAAAACCTGTAACTTTGTCACAGTGTCTTTGGTTTGTCACTTACCTTTTAAAGCATTTAGCTCCTTCATCTATAAAATAGACCATCATCTATGAAATTCAGACTACCTCACTTGCCTGATATGGGAAGAACACAACTCCTAGGAGATGTTCTTTATCTTGATGCTTCACCTGATTAATACTGTGGCTATTACTTGCTAAACTCCATCATCTAAATGACAAAAACCAACTTTTAATCTGAGAGTCCAGGGTTTAAGTCCCTGCCCAGGCACCAAAAGTAAATAAAGAAAGAAAAAAAAAATAGCAAAACCACAGATTTTTCAAAAAGCTTTTGCCAGTCTCTTTAACAATTACTGTATCATATGCATTTCCTCCTGAAAACAACAGGAACAATTTTTTACAATTTACAATTTTAGAAATAGAAATCTCTATTTCTAAAATTAGAAATAGTAGATGTCATGCAAAGATGGGCACAATAAAGGACAGAAATGGTATGGACCTAACAGAAGCAGAAGATATTAAGGTAAGAAGATATTAAGAAGAACTATACAAAAAAAAAAGATCTTCATGATCTAGATAACCACAATGGTGTGATCATTCACCTAGAGCCAGACATTCTGGAATGCGAAGTCAAATGCGCAGTATGAACAAAGCTAGTGGAGGTAATGGAATTCCAGCTGAGCTATTTCAAATCCTAAAAGATGATATTGTGAAAGTGTTGGACTCAATATACCAGCAAATTTGGAAAACTCAGCAGTGGCCACAGGACTGGAAAATTCCGTTTTCATTTCAATCCTAAAGAAAGGCAATGCCAAAGAATTTTTAAACTACCGTACAATTGTACTCATCTCACATGCTAGCAAGGTAATGCTCAAAATTCTCCAAGCCAGGCTTCAACAATACGTGAACTGTGAACTCCCAGATGTTCAAGTTGAATTTAGAAAAGGAGAAACCAGAGATCAAATTGCCAACATACATTGGATCATTGAAAAAGCAAAAGAGTTGCATAAAAACATCTACTTCTGCATTATTGACCACATCAAAGCCTTTGACTGTGTGGATCACAACGAACCGTAGAAAATTCTTCAAGAGATGGGAATACCAGATCACCTTTCTTGCCTCCTGAGAAATCTGTATGCAGGTCAAGAAGCAACAGTTAGAACTGGACATGGAACAACAGACTGGTTCCAAATTGGGAAAGGAGTACGTCAAGGCTGATTACTGTTACCTTGCTTATTTAACTTATATGCAGGATACATCATGCGAAATGCTGGGCTGGATGAAAAACAAGCTGGAATCAAGACTGCTGGGAGAAATATCAATAATCTCAGATACGCAGATGATACTACCCTTACGGCAGAAAGCAAAGAAAAACTAAAGAGCCTCTTGCTGCTGCTGCTGCTGCTGCTGCTAAGTCACTTCAGTCGTGTCCGACTCTGTGCGACCCCATAGACGGCAGCCCACCGGGCTCCCCCGTCCCTGAGATTCTCCAGGCAAGAACACTGGAGTGGGTTGCCATTTCCTTTTCCAATGCATGAAAGTAAAAAGTGAAAGTGAAGTCCCTCAGTTGTGTCTGACTCTTGGTGACCCCATGGACTGCAGCCTACCAGGCTCCTCCATCCATGGGATTTTCCAGGCAAGAGTACAGGAGTGGGGTGCCATTGCCTTCTCCAAAAGAGCCTCTTAATGAAAGTGAAAGAAGAAAAATGTGGCTTAAAAGTAAATATTCAAAAAGCTACAATCATGGCATCCTGTCCCATCACTTCACAGCAAATAGATGGGGAAACAATGGATACAGTGAGAGACTTTATTTTGGGGGGGCTCCAAAATCACTGCAGATGGTGACTGCAGCCATGAAATTAAAAGATGCTAGCTCCTTGGAAGAAAGGCTATGACCAAACTAGGCAGCATATGAAAAAGCAGAGACATTACTTTGCTGACAATGGTCTGTCTAGTCAAAGCTTTGGTTTTTCCAGTAGTCACGTAGGAATATGAAAGATGGACTATAAAGAAAGCTGAGCACCGAAGAACTGATGCTTTTGAACTGTCGTGTTGGAGAAGACTCTTAAGAGTCCTTCAGACTGCAAGGAGATCAAACCAGTCAATCCTAAAGGAAATCAGTCCTGAATATTCATTGGAAGGACTGATGCTGAAGCTGAAGCTCCAATACTTTGACCACTTAATGTGAAGAACTAACTCATTGGAAAAGCCCCCGATGATGGGAAAGATTGAAGGCAGGAGGAGAAGGGGACAACAGAGGATGAGACGGTTGGATAGTATCACCGACTCAATGGACATGAGTTTGAGCAAGCTTCAGGAGTTGATGATGGACAGGGAAGCCTGGCGTGCTACAGTCCATGGGGTCGCAAAGAGCTGGACATGACCAACATGACTGAGCAACTGAATCAAACTGAACTGAAAACGTTGAAAAGCTACTTAGTTAGAGACTAGTATTGGGAGACAAAAGTAAATATTTAAAAATCAGATGTTCTTTGTGATGTTTTGGGAAATTAAATACAAAGTTCTGACTTTTCCCCAACATAGAAATTCATAATAATTAAAATGAATCTAAAATGGCCAACTCAGTATAATGTGGTCATTGTGGCAGACCATGGCCTGGGAACAATTCTCTCTAGGATTTACCAATAGCTTCTTCTGGGATCAGACTCAGAAGAAATTACTCATTAGTAAGATATCCTGCACTCACATGAACAACATAAACAATGCCCCTAAATGCTGGTAGAAAGAAAACTAAGGGGAAATAGGAAAAATAAGCTAAGTGGAGAGGAATGAATGTAGTGTGCTCTAAACACATACTCCATCACCATCACCAGCAGCAGCAGCAGCCAGTGTGCATGGCATTTAAGGTAAGGATGCTGCCATCAGACCACTTCTGTTCAAATTCCAGATCCATCAGCTCCTAGGTTATGTGACAGTGTTCTCAAGGCACATGAATTGTTTTATTCTGGTCACCAATAGTACTCTCTTTGAGGAAAAGGGATTTGAAGAAGTTTTAAAGGTTTCCTTTGAGCCACAATGTCAAATATAAAAATACTAAACCATGCTATTGAACAAAATAATTAGAAATGCCAGTTTCCCAAGCTGTCAAGTGCAGGCCTTTTCTCACTTGCAAAATGATGCTTAGAACCTCAGGAAAAACTATAGAGTAGGCTGTAATATTAATTTATCATTACTTGAGGCAAATTAAAAATAGTTTGTCTGCCAGTGGACTAAACACTTTTTCTGAAGTGGTGTTTATGCCATTCGTTTTATGAACCATTCTTTACAAATCATAAAGGCTTCACGTTTGGGCTAGTCCATAACTCAGTTATTGAAATTCTAAATCTGTAGTGTTAAACTAATGAGATATTAAAGTATCTTAAGATTGAATGATATACATTTAATATACTCCCTCTCTCCTGCTGGTGGTGAAATGGATTGTGTTTCGGCCCCTTAGCAGTCTGGCTGAGGGTAAGTGGTGATGCGTGAACTTCCCAACTATTACAGGGAAAGAGTCTTCTCAGACCCTTCAGCCTGACAATGAGATTTTCTGAGCTCTATCACCCAAATTCTGTTTCACAACTGAATGCCATGGATTAGTTTTATCTAAAACAAAAGAAGGGCTTCCCAGGTGGCTCAGTGGTAAAGACTCCAGCTGCCAGTGCACAAGACGTGGGTTCAGTCCCTAGATCAGGAAAGTTCCCTGGAGGAGGAAATGGCAACCCACTTCAGTATTCTTGCCTGGAGACTGCCATGGACACAGGAGACTGGTGGGCTACAGTTCATGCAACTGCAAAGAGTTGGACACGACTGAGCAACTGAGCACACACAAAATGAAAAGAAAAAGAGGGGCATCGTTGAGAGTTGCTGACAATCTCTGCTCAGATATATAAGAAGGAAGAGAGCATTTCCTCTTCCTCTAAATGTTAACTCAATGAGCTCCAAGAGGTTCTGCCCCCAGCTGCAATGGCCTGCCGCTTCTAAGTCACTTCAGTCGTGTCTGACTGTCTACCTTTTCACCCTCATGTCTGTCTCCTTTCACCAAGCGCGGTCAATGTGGCACGTCATGGCCAGGGGACAACTCTCCTCTGGACTCTTTCATCTGGGGTCAAAGCCAGGAGCTTGTTCTCATTATAAGATACCAACATTCAAATGAATGAAAAGTCCTGAATGCCTCAAGTGCTTAGTGATGAGGAGTGAGTAGGAAGAATATAGAAGGGAGAAATGGTACACCTAAGACTAACACAATGCTGCAAATCAACGATACTTTAATAAAGAAAACGAAAAAATAGCGATGGTAAAACAAAGGGAGAGACAGAATATGTGAAGTGAAGATGAGAGAAACGCAGTATGTATCGCACACACACCCACCCACACAAAAACACACACACACACACCCAATATTAGCAATGTGCAGTGCAGCGTGGTGTGGACAAGCAAAGACTCTGCAGCCTGTTGACCTCTGCTCATGTCCTTGCTCGGCTGGTTCTGAAGCTGCGTGATCTCATGAGCTATTTAATCTCTCCCTGCCTCAGTTTCCTCACTATGAAAATGTGAACAATAATAGTACTTACCTCACAGGACTGTTGTGAGGGCACATGCACCTGTACATAATGAGCCTTTAGTTTTAGCTGCTGCTGGTGTTATTATTATGATTACCTTTAAAACAGTATTGCCTGGATACCAGAGAATGTTAGAGTTTGCAGGGACTTCTGGATCACAGTCTGACCTTCCATATTTAAAGCTTAACAGAAAATATTGCCTGGGTAGATGTTGCCACTCTTTGGCAGGATAAGTTCAGAGTCTGGTCTCCCAGTCTCTGGATCTCTGTTTTTCCATTAACAGCACATTCATCCCACCCCCACAATATCCCAGCCATTCAGGCTTGGGGACGTCTGTTGTCTCTCCTGTGATTGGTTATCCCTGTGAGGTATTTTGCATCGGGGAATCATTTAATTGTACGACTTCAATGTAAAGTTTGCTTTCTGAGGAAGGCAAAAGATGAGCTCATAACCCCATAATTTTAGTTTAGAATAAATGACTCCTTGAAATGACCCCCATTATGACCTTCTACAGCCCTGATTGGAACACTATGTAATTCTCTTTAAAATTCCCTTTGGCGGGGCACGCTTCTGCTTGTGGGTTCCTTAGGAACTGGCGATGCCAATTAATCAAGAGTGCTGGACACCAAAGCTTAGGGAACTGTGCACAGAACTTGAGCCGGGAAAGGAATTCCTCCTGGTATTCATGTCCACAGCCCTTATCACCTCTGCGATGGGTGAGGAGAGTGAAGGTGTGACGGGAAACCCAGAGTCATCAGAGGCACTGAGAAAGGTGCCAGCCCCAGTGGGAAGGAATCAAATAACTCTCCGGGGTTCATTTTAAGCTCATGTTTTCATGTTGCATGTAAGTTAAAGCCACTTTCTTTTTCCAAAGCCCTGAATAAAATCCCTCTTCTCTTCCCTAGACGATATACTCAATATATTGGAATACAGCCCAGCGTGGGCCATCAGAACTAAGCAGTGAACCTTCCCAGAGAAAATGCCAAGGCAGATCAAAGGGGAGCTGATCACTGAGTACTCGGGATTTCTCCTTTATGCCTACTAATATTTTGCGACATCCATTCTAGCTCACGAGCAGGGCAGACCCACTCAGGGGTTATGCCAAAATCAGCCAAACAATGACTGGCAAAGATTTCTCTAGGACATCCAGCTCTGCTCAGAAGCCTTTTCCTACCTGTGAACCATTCAGACTTAATTGAAAGCAACCCTGGTCACATACACCCAAGAAGAAACCTCTGGTCAGAAATCCATAGTGACCTGGGCATGAAAGCGAGGGGAGAAGGAGGTTTTTCTCTTCCTTTTGATCTTTCTCCATTTCCTCAGTTTGCTTTGCCATGGGAGCCCGTTTCTACCCTCTCCTCTACCTGAGATGTCCAAGACCAACAGACTGGCAATCCCTCCATACACAAAGCACCTAGCCACTCTGTAGCTCTGATGCATTGAATTCCTCAGCTCCCTGCAACAGCTCTACTGAAGGCAAGAAGAGGTAAGCAAGGAATTAGTGAGATGACTCTAGTTACAGGGACTGGGAATGAGGTTAGGAGGAACTGTCTTGTCATCCACGGAAAAAGGGGGTTATGACTTAAGTCTTTCAGTAGCAGTTGGTACAGATCTTTAAGTAGAAATTTCTAGAAGCAATTATACTGAATGGAAGGAAAAGAGGGGTCAAAAGAAGGAAGACATTCCAGGGGCAGGAGATGGCTTCCAACAGACAGAGGACTCAGGTTACCTGGGTGAAGATGATGTCTTTCAGGGAGATGGGTGTCTCAGAATTCCATCATGCTACAGATGCAAGGCAGAGGGTGGTGGAGGCTGTGGCCTCGTTCCAGAGCACGTCTTCATCTTCAGAAGATGCAGTCATGAACAGCCTGTCCTAAGGATAATTCCCTTTCATATATGAAGTGAAGTGATTTACTGAGTCTATGGTCCAAGGAAAGAACAGGGGAATGGAAGATACACACGTCCCGGATGCAACATGGAACAAAGTATGGACGTGGAGAAAGTGAACTGTTGGGAAAGTTAGCGACAACGAGTTTGTTGATGTGGCTCCTATAGCATGGTCTGCAAAAGAGCTTTTTTTTGGCTTCAGGGCAGCAAAAGGACCCACCTCTTAAAGTCTGGTTGAGTTTGAAGGTACCGGAAATGTACACCTGTCAGTATTAAAAGGGATACGAGGGACCTGAAAATAGTAAGATGAAACATATATCTTGCCAAGGAGAAAACATCAAGATAGAAACTACGATGCAAAAGTGCTGAGCCAAGGTTATCAGTCAAACACAGCCTGTGTTTCTAGATTCTACAAGCGCTGCTCTGAAGCACAGTGCTTCATAGCACAGTTTCTAGATCAAGTTAGAGCAGAGAGGTCAGGGGAAGATCAAATTTGTTTATTTATTTAACTATTTTTAGATAGTTAGTTAGAGACATGCATTGATCTGTTCCAATAACTCTAACGTGGCTTGACCCTTGAGTCAGAACTTGAAGCAAGGTGAGGGCAAGAGTTTATTTAAATCCAACCCCATTTCCCTCTTTCCTGGTCCTCAAGAGGACAGCAACATGAACCCCAACTGCACCTTCACAGGGAAGCTGAAAGAAACATGTAATCATCTCTCCCCGCTGTACATGTGGGGGCTAGAACTCGGCTGTTCCTTCTTTGTCAGGGGATCCTAGCTCTTTCTCTCCCTCTGTAGGTTGATGTTGCCATGGAAACATGCTCTTTAATGCCTCTGAAATTACTGTGCAGTTCTAACATTAACTCCTTCTCAGCCAGAGGAGGTCACAAAGAGATTTGTTTTCCAACTTCTGCAAAGTAATTCCATTTTCTACCTCTTTTTACTACAAACTTAAAAAAAAAAAGTAATTGACACCCAGTGCCCTGACTTCCTCACCAGCCCTCTCTTCTTTACCCCTGCAGTTAGGCCTTTGTTTCTATCACTCTACAGAAACAGTTCTTACGAGGTCATCAATAACCAAAACAAAATCAGTAGCTCTTGCTTCATCATTATTCCGCCTGACTTTATACAACTAACAGATGACACTCCCACATTTTCAGCACTCTCCTTTTCCTTTGTTTATTTGTGGATTAAAATAGGATAATTTCTTGGTTCTTCCTATACCTTTAGAACCAGTTCTCTCTCCCTCTCCTGTCCATTTTTTTGCTGGGAAATCCCTAACGTGGGGCACTCAAGACTCATGTTTTCACCGCCGCTCTCTCTCGAAGACACATTCACAGCCAAGTATCAACCAGCATCACCTCGATACCAAGGCCTCCAAAATCTCCACTGGAGCTCCCATCTCTTTCCTGACCTTCATTCAGTTCTATATTCCTGGTGGGACCATTCCACCTGAGTGCTCAGTTATCAGGTCAGACTTAACACGGTCAAGGCCAGGCCAGGTTCCCCTGTCTTCTGGCGATGAGACCACCACAATTAGGGTCTAACAGTCTGCCACAGCTCTGGCTCCTCCCCCTGTTGTGCTTTCATCTTTACAACATGAGTGCAAAGATCAGGCTGGCTGCTCTTATGAGCTGCTTTCTCAGAACCAGTCAAATCAGCTAAATCACCAGCTGGAGTTTACCATTATGTACAAAATAAGCTGATGGATATTTTCCCCCCACTTTTTTTCAGAATTTTGTCTCCCCAAGGTAAATGAATCTCATGGCTTTCTAGCTTATAAGTGAAATTGCTTAGAAGTCATATTTCTGCTCTGGTCACTCAATTAAAAAATAAAAATAAAACCTCTAGCAAATGCTACCATTTTTTGAGCACATGCCAAACTCTGTTCTGGATGTTTCACATTACATGATATTGTCACAGCAATGCTATAAAATGACATATCACGTTATAATGAAAACCCAAGGTTGGTGCCACGGGGAGTTGACCACATTCAATTCTGAGCGGCTCTAAAACCCATGTTCCTCCCACTAAGGATACTGTTGTCAGAAGTGATGGTCAGAGAAGAGGGAAGTAAGTTCCCAACTCCTAACATGGTAGAACAAAAATCTAAACCCAGTTCTGAATGGCTCAAAGCCTGAGTACTCAGGCACTATTTAGACCACCAAGGAGCAGTCCATCAGTTGCTTTTAAGGTCCCTTAAGCCAGCACCATTAAGGGAAGTTTTCAGAGAAGAGGTGAGAACCACATGGGCTCTCACAGCCCTGAGGAAGACTAGAGGCACATTGCTGGTCAGGAGATACACGCACAGAATAGCAAGAGAACTCCAGGTCTCTGGGGTCTGTCAGTCTGTCATTTCACAAGCACTAAACCCCAAAACAGTCTAGAAATGGAATTAATTTTCTTTATAAGAAAACAGGAGACAAACCACAAAGCAGTAAGCCTGACTGAACTTATAGAGGAATTAATTCTCAGATCACGCTCTGGGAGGAAGTCAGTTATGAAAGTCTAAGACTATATTCTTGGAGCTCTTGTTAGAGGCAGACAACAAGAGTTAGAATATTTATTTGGCTCGGATAAGATGGGGAAAAAAAGCTTTATCCCTCTTTGGCACAGAATATTCAAGCTCTCTCTGGACCTAAAAAATACAATATTTAAAGTATTGCTTTGGAGCTGCAATCAACTCTCAGCAATCCTCCACGAGGGAGGCAGAACTGTACTTATGATCTGGACAGTCAAATACATTGATTATCCTTGGTGCTCATCCATCGCATCTCGTTCCAGGTTTGAGCTGCCCGACATGCCCCTCCTTTGGAAACGTGTCTAGTCTAAGTTTCATCATTATCTTGGTTCTTTTCCTTTACTTAGCATTGCTCCTTCTTTCCCTTCCTGGTTGGCTGCTTTAATTTCTCTTTTCCCTTATTTGAGGTTTTGTAGAAAATTTGTAGGAACCCTGAAATTATAGGGTCTCTGTTCATTTCAGCCGTCCTCAGGGAACCAACGCTTCCTCTGAGTTCTGATTCTACACCTGCATTCCCACCTCTTTCTCATCCCCAACATTCACTCTTCAGTGGCCATTTCTGCTCACATTTCCCCCGTTACAGACTCTTAGGGCTGGAAATGCATTTGCCTTATCTTCTTCCTCACACTGACTGACTTTAGAATTCCTCTCTCTGACTTAGTTAATATTTACCAAGCATTTGGGATGCTGCTCAGAGCACAGAGCATGTTGTTGTTTAGTCGTTGGGTCCCACTCTTTGTGACCCCATGAACTGCAGCGTATCAGGCTTCCTTGTTCTTCACTATCTCCCAGAGTTTGCTCAGACTCATGTCCATTGAGTCAGTGACACCATCCAATCATCTCATGCTCTGTAGCCCTCTTCTCCTCTTGCCTTCCATCTTTCCTAGCACCAGGGTCTTTTCCAATGAGTTGACTCTTCAAATCAGGAGGCCAAAGTATTGGAGCTTCAGCATCAGTCCTTCTGATGAATATTCAGGGTTGATTTCCTTTAGGATGGACTGGTTGGATCTCCTTGCTGTCCAAGGGACTCTCAAGAGTCTTCTCCAACACCACAGTTCAAAAGCACCAATTCTTAATCACTCAGCCTTCTTTATGACCCACCTCACAGTGAATATTAACTGGCCTCATTCCTGTGGTCTTGAAACTTTCCAGGAGTCTCTGCCATCTTCCTTTTCCTACTTCCCATGTTTAGCGACCCACCCCCTTCCACAACAGTCCTGTTTTTACAACATGCTTCTTGCATCTGGCCCTTCTCTTCAAGTCCCATGACCTTCATCCTAGACTAGACCTCATCACTTGGTAGACAAACACCTAAAGCAGCCCTCTACTGGGCCATCAGCCCAATATCAATCGCCCCCACCTTCCAGATACTACCTGCACTTCATTTTACGACAAGACCTCTTAGGGCTGCTTGCTCAAAGAACTCCAATGACTCTCTGTTACGTAGAGAAAATGTCTGCCCGTGATCAAAGTCCTCTCTGCCCTGGCCCTGTCTCTCTGTGTGTTGTATGAACTCCTGCTGAAACCAAGAGGCTTCTTCACTGTCCCCTGACTATTACCTGCATTTTCCTGCCTCTATTCTATTTTTTTTCCCCATCAAATTCAATACAAATTTTGCTCGTGCTTATGGTCTCAAATCCAGTTTCCCCCTCTCCATTCCTGACCATCGTAGCTCCCTCTCTCCTCTTCTCTCCTCCTGCCCTTTCCAGCCTCCAGGCCTCATGTCAGCATTTGATTAATTGTTGACCTAAAGCCTTTGACTGTGTGGATCACAAGAAACTGTGGAAAATTCTGAAAGAGATGGGAATATGAGACCACTTGACCTGCCTCCTGAGAAACTTGTATGCAGGTCAGGAAGCAACAGTTAGAACTGGACATGGAACAACAGACTGGTTCCAAATAGGAAAAGGAGTACGTCAAGGCTGTATCTTGTCACCCTGTTTATTTAACTTATATGCAGAGTACATCATGAGAAACACTGGGCTGGAAGAAGCACAAGCTGGAATCAAGATTGCCGGGAGAAATATCAATCACCTCAGATAGGCAGATGACACCATCCTTATGGCAGAAAGTGAGGAGGAACTAAAAATCCTCTTGATGAAAGTGAAAGAGGAGAGTGAAAAAGCTGGCTTAAAGCTCAACATTCAGAAAACAAAGATCATGGCATCTGGTCCCAACACTTCATGGCAAATAGATGGGGAAACAGTGGAAAGTGTCAGACTTTATCTTTTTGGGCTCCAAAATCACTGCAGATGGTGACTGCAGCCTTGAAATTAAAAGATGCTTACTCCTTGGAAGAAAAGTTATGACCAACCTAGATAGCATATTCAAAAGCAGAGACATTACTCTGCCAACTAAGATCCGTCTAGTCAAGGCTATGGTTTTTCCAGTAGTCATGTATGGATGTGAGAGTTGGACTGTGAAGAAGGCTGAGCGCGGAAGAATTGATGCTTTTGAACTGTGGTGTTGGAGAAGACTCTTGAGAGTCCCTTGGACTGCAAGGAGATCCAACCAGTCCATTCTGAAGGAGATCAGCCCTGGGATTTCTCTGGAAGGAATGATGCTGAAGCTGAAACTCCAGTACTTTTGCCACCTCATGCAAAGAGTTGACTCATTGGAAAAGACTCTGATGCTGGGAGGGATTGGGGGCAGGAGGAGAAGGGGACGCCTGAGGATGAGATGGCTGGATGGCATCACGGACTCGATGGACGTGAGTCTGAGTGAACTCTGGGAGATGGTGATGGACAGGGAGGCCTGGCGTGCTGTGATCCATGGGGTCGCAAGGAGTCAGACACGACTGAGCGACTGAACTGACCTATCTTGTTTCTTTTTTCAAAAAATTCTTTTGTCTTAAATTGGAAGCTAATTGCTTTACAATACTGTGCTAGCTTCTGCCATACATCAACATGAATCAGTCATAGGTATACATATGTCTTCTCTTTCTTGAAACTTCCCCCCACCTCCCACCCCATCCAGCCCCTCTAGGTTGTCACAGAGCACCTCTTATTCATTTTTGTTACTCATCATTTTGTGTGTCTGGATTTTTTCTTCCAGATAGACAAGGCATTGTTAGACAGTAAGTATCAAATCTTGTCCTTTGATTATCCTTTGCAGATTCCAAATTAGTGCCTTGCTTGTGGTATGCAGTCAATTAATACTTACTGATTTATTTTTGAACTTCCAGAAGACTAATCCTGAAAGCCTTTCCTCTGCTTTCTTACTTCCCACCCCTTACACCCACCTTTCTATGTCATCTCTCTCTCTCTCACACACACACACAGATGGCAGTGCATCGATATCAGCACTGGGTATTGATTCCCTGTAGAAAGTGACTCTTCCAATGATTGATTTAGAGAAGAGTAACTTCTAAAGAATATACACCTATAATCTTTCTTTTCGAAAAACAATGAGTCAAACAGTGGGGATGACTTCATTTTTGCACAAGCAGAAATGTTTTTAAACTTTTAAATTTCTTCCCTTTGAATGTTCTTACCCTTCTCCCCTTTGAATGGTCCATAAAACATCTGTTTTTCTCTAAGAATCATGTAACTTACTCAAATCTTATTCCATAAGAAAGCAAAAGGAACTTCTTGATAACAGAGTTGCTGGTAGTGATTTTTAGTTTGAAAAATAAAAGCAATAGGGGAATCTGAAATATATGTAAAATATAATATTGGGGGTGTTGTCTACCAATATAAATTCACTTTGCTAGTTTAGGAACAGAGAAAAATACTTTGTTTGTAACAATGGAATTGGAAGATCTTTAGAAAAAAACAACAGAAAAACAAAAGGAGAATTTGTTATTTATCTTCTAATATTTTCTAATTTTAAAAGTAAATTAAAAAGAATAAAATGACCTCAGTGGGGGAGAGAGAGAACTTTCTCCCCAATGTCCACATAGTCAAACATGCATAATACCTGTAGTTATTCAAATACGGCAAATCTTCAGTTATTCACACTAAGATCTTTTCTACTGGCTCAACTCTTGATAACCCAGGATGTCGATATCTCTCCTCCGAGACACCCTTGGGTCAGTGCAGAAAATGCACAAAGTGAATTATTTCATGGGTGGGAAATTAGGAGCTGAAATAGTTCAGGCTTTCTCCTTTGTAGATAACACCAGGACACGAAGAAACAGTCCAGGTGGAAATCAGAAAAGTACTGTTAATAAGTCTCTCTGAACCTCAGCAAAGGTTTAATCCCTGTGAAAGCAGAAGGAAGTTAATTTGATTAACACTTGCCTGAATTCCCTCAAACTCCTGAGCATCCTAGCATAACGTAAAGGAATTTAGCATTTGAGTCAATTTCCTCCCCTCTCTTCCAGTCACTCCCAGGTTGCTTTGATTATATGAAGTTAAAACACAGTCAATGTGACTGGGGGCAGAGCGGCAAAATAGCTTGAAGAGATGCGGTGTTTGATGTCCTCAATTACAACAGGGCCAGGCTGAGTGTACAAGAGAGGATGGAGGGAGCGAGCGCACGCTGGAGAGAAAGGAAGAGATGGAGATGAGACAGCATGTAGCACGCGGGATAACATCTCCATGGCAACCGCAGTCCGAGTGCAGAGAACTGCCAAAATAAGTCAAGATCCAAGTAAGTAGGTGTTGGTGGGAAGTGGAGATAAGAACTCAGCAATGGACAAAAACCAGCTAGAGGAGATGAATCCTCTTTGTGAGATTAACTCTTCTTCTCGTTTCTTTCTCTAACCATACCCAAAGTTCCTGCTTGAGTGAGAATGCAACTGATGTGTGGCTGCTGCCAAATCCGAATTTCATCCAGGAAGGTCTTGGAAACCTAGGAATGAGGCTTAAGGGCCCCCCAGTAAAGCCAAGAGAAAGAAAAAAAAATTACTGAGGGAGGTGAATAAGATCCCCATAGCCCATAGCTTGTTTTCCCAACTGTTTTTTTTCTTTCCAGAAATATGCACAGAAGGAATAGCTTTATTTTCACTCTTCAGTTGACCTAAAGAGGGACAACAACACTGATGGAGATGCTGTTGAATGTGTAAGACAGGTACCAAGTCCCTACACTGGTGGTCTAGGCTACCCCTGGAGGAGAATCCAACCCTGTGACATCGGAAGAAGCTTGTCAAAAATAGAGTCAGATGTCCCTGGAAAACTTAGGTGCTTAGAGGGATTATTTTCTGAATCTGAAAATAATGTAGAATCAATCCTTCTTTTATAACTTTAGGACATCACATATAAGAACCACCAAGAGCCCCAGGATTTTCATGCCTTGTGGAGAGTCCCAGGCTAGCACCTCATGTGGGCTTCACACAGGTTTCCACCTGAGTAAGGGACCCACTGAGTCTCTGAGGCTCACTTGGTGTGTGTGTGTGTGTGTGTGTGTGTGTGTGTGTGTGCTCAGTTGCATCTAACTCTTTGCAACCCCATGGACTGTCACCTACCAGGCTCCTCTGTCTGTGGAATTCTTCAGGCAAGAATACTGGAGCCAGTTGCCACTCCCTTCTACAGGGAATCATCCAAAACCAGGGATCAAACTTGCAACTCCTGCACTGGTAGGCAGATTCTTTACTACTAAGCCACCTGGGAAACCCTACACTCTGAAGTAGGCTCAGAAATTCCTGTTTTCAGCAAGTCACCCAGTGATCTGAAGTGAGGAGTATTTGCCCACTGAGTTACAGGGTGGAGCCCAGGCTCCCTAACAGGACTTTCGGGGCCCTTCATCTCTCTCTGGTTTCTCAGCACACTCCAGTCCTGAAACGTGTGATCTCGACTCACCAAACGCATTACATTTTTTTAAGTTAATTTTTTATTGGAGTATAGTTGCTTTACGATGTTGTGTTAGTTTCTGCTGTACAGCAAAGTGATCAGCTATACATATATGTAAGTGTGTACATGCGTGGGCTCAGTCCCTCAGTCATTTCTCTTTGTGACTCTATGGCCCGTAGCCTGCCAGGTTCCTCTGTCCGTGGGATTCTCCAGGCAAGAACACTGGAGTGCGTAGCCATACCCTCTTCCAGGGGATCGTCCCCACCCAGGATAGAACCTGCATCTCCTGCCTGACAAGCAGATTCTTTACCACTAGCACCACCTGGAAGCCCCAGTGCTCACCTGGGGAGCCTGTTAAAAATATGAATTTGTGAGCCACGCTCCAGAAACAGGTATTCACTGTGCCTGGGAAGAATCTAAGGAACGTACATTTTAAAGCTCCCTGGTGGTTCTATAGTGTAGCTGGGTATGGAGACCATCCCAGGAAGCAAACTCCCTCCCCCACTTTCTTGTGACTTCCCCTATTCTCAGGTTCAGTCAGTAAAGAATCTGCCTGCAGTGCAAGAGACCCAGGTTCAATTCCTGGATTGGGAAGATCTCCTGGAGAAGGAAATGGCAAGCCCCTCCAGTATTCTTGCCTGGAGAATTCCATGGACAGAGGAGCCTGCTGGGTTATAGTCCATGAGGTTGCAAAGAACCGGACACTATTTAGCAACAAAACCACCACCACCTGCCTCGCCAAAAAATTTGAAGGCAGCCTCTCCTCAGCCCTGAAATGGCAGAACCCTCAAGACTGGCAGAGAGTTACTCCTCACTCCCCAGGCCAGAAAAATGCATTCTGTGTTGAAAACGGGTCTGAGACCAGGGCTGGTCACCACCTACTCCAGTATCCCAGTGGAACCCTATGGGGGCTTCCAGGGACAAGCCCTTCTCCCATAAGCTCTGCTTTCGCTCCTCTTGGCAATATCGGAAGCACATTTCCTGAGTTGTTTTGAAGATGTGAAAAACTTCCCCCTCTCCGACAAATGAAAGCTGTTAACTACTTGAGCCTGGACTGATAATGTTAACCCCTATGACACCTCCCTGCGATCTCACCATCAGCCCATCAGAGAACTGTGCACAAGCTGACCACACACCCTGGGACCCCACCAGCTTTTGAAAATGCTTTGCCAAAACCCTCCAGGAGAGCTCTGGACTTTCAGAGCATGAGCCACCGGTCTTCTCGCAGAGCCCTGCAATACACCGTTTTCTGCTCCAAATGCCCTCAGTTTAGTTGTTCGGGCTAACTGCGTGTCAGGTACATGAACTTTTGCTAACATTCCTGTGAAAGAGAGTTTGATCTTGGAGTCACTCTTTTATAAATGTTGGGGGGAAAGGGTTGAACTCGGGAGAAAGGGAACACCGTTGACACTGAGGGCTTGGACAGTAGCTGAGAATAGTTAGGTCTTAAGGTAAAATATGGAGAAGGCAATGGCACCCCACTCCAGTACTCTTGTCTGGAAAATCTCATGGACAGAGGAGCCTGGTAGGCTGCAGTCCATGGGGTTGTAAAGAGTCGCACACGACCGAGGGACTTCACTTTTACGTTTCACTTTCATGCACTGGAGCAGGCAATGGCACCCCACTCCAGCATTCTTGCCTGGAAAATCCCATGGACAGAGGAGCCTGGTAGGCTGCAGTCCATGGGGTCGCAAAGAGTCAGACACGACTGAGCAACTTCACTTTCATTTTTCACTTTCATGCATTGGAGAAGGAAATGGCAACCCACTCCAGTGTTCTTGCCTGGAGAATCCCAGGGACGGGGGAGCCTGGTGGGCTGCAGTCTATGGGGTTGCACAGAGTCGGACATGACTGAAGCAACTTAGCAGCAGCAAGGTAAAATAAATAGCTAAGTTTCAAATGAGAAAGTCAAGTACTCTTAATCCTTCTCTGGACCCACAGAGGCACTCCTCTGTATTCTTCCTTGCCCCCTGCTCAATGTCACCCTTGACATCACTTATCTCAAAACTCCGTTATCTTTCAGTAACACCAGCCTTTTAATCCTGACTTTCTACTACCAAACGTCTGAAGAAGCACTTCCCAAACTAACTCAATCATGCCTATAAAGAAGTAAACTTTACGAGGTGAGGCCTCTGACAGGAGCAACCTCAAGCTGATGGAACCCTGTGATGTGTCAGACACGGTGAATACAGACAGAAGTTCCTGGCATCTCCCAAGCACTCACTCTGTCACAGGTGTCTTACAGACGGTAAGTCTGTAAGTACAGACGGTACTTCATGTGATCTCTTGTTACAGATGAGGAAACTAAGGCTCAAAAAGCTGACTCACCTCCTCAAACTCATGGAGCTACTAAATGACAGGTGGAATTAAAATTGAGGTGTGTCTGATCCCTAAACGATACTTTTAAAATCTACCACAGGAGTGCTTTCCCAGTTTGGGGTACACAGAAAAATGTGTGTACAAAATTCATCTTGCCAATCACGTGTCCCTCTACTTCCCCTCTACTCAGTCCCTGAACAGGCACATAGACTTATCATGGGGGAAAAAATACCTCTTCTGATGGCTCAGACGGTAAAGAATCTGCCTGCAACGCAGGAGACCCAGGTTCAATTCCTGGGTTGAGAAGATCCCCGTGGAGAAGGGAATGGCAACCCACTCTGGTACTCTTTTCCTGAAGAATTCCATCAATAGAGGAGCCTGGCTGGCTACAGTCCATGGGGTCGCAGAGAGTCGGACATGACTGAGCGACTAACACTTTCTGAGAAGAGACAAGAGATGTTTCCTACTCCTCTGTTCAGAGCTGAAGAGTGGGAAGAAAGCCTTTCCATGGGTGGAGTAAAGGAATATATTTGTATGTTGGCTCCCTTTGCCTATCCTCTCTTTCTGCCCCTTTCACAAGACTTGAGGCTATGCATGCCCTTGAGAGGTGCTGACTGGCTCTGAAGAATGCAGAGGATTGCAAGGCCTGTTGAAGAGGTGGAGCCGGGTGCTTTGTGGAAAGCTGCAAAAGGATCCCTGCAGTAGCTACACTGTCCCACTCCACTCACCGAAAAAGACACACACAAAGCCCTGATCAAGGAAATAAAAGAATCTGGGGACTAGCCTGGCAGTCCAGTGGTTAAGACTCTGCGTGTCCACGGGTTTGATCCCTGAGGAGGGTATTAAGATCCCACATTCTTCACAGCACGGCCAAAAGAAAATCTGTAATGGGGAGTGTGTCCCACTGGCGGTACACAGTCAGGATAGGCAAGCCTTGCAGGAAACCTGCATGTGTTCACTCACCTGCCGGTCCCCTCTCTGCCTCTCCAAGAGCTGACTGCCAACTGCCTCATTTCCCAGGAACACAGCATAGCAAGGAGGAACCCAGCAGGGGGCGCTGCTCAGGAGAGGGAAGACTCACCAACACAGGGTTAAGCACTGTGGCTGCCTTACCAGGAAGGGAGAGCCCAGAGGACTCGGGGAACTGTGTGGGGAAGGAGCTGATGGAAGGAGCTGTGTGTGGGGAGCTATTTTAGGGGCTTCTAAAGAATGAGCTGTTTATGTCCATTTCCCCTTCTCTGGCTGTTAACATTTGCTTTATGAATCGAGGTGCTCCTGGAGGTGTGGATGGACCTAAAGAGTGTCATACAGTGAAGTCAGTCAGAAAGAGAAAAACAAATACCATATATTAATGCATATATGTGAAATCTAGAAAAATAGTATGTGTAGGTGCTAAGTCGCTGCAGTTGTATCCGACTCTTTGTGACCCTATGGACTGTAGCCCGCCAGGCTTCACTGTCCATGGGATTCTCCAGATAAGAATACTGGAGTAGGTTGCCATGCCCTCCTCCAGGGGATCTTCCAGATCCAGGGATCTAACTGGTATCTTTTATGTCTCCTGCATTGGCAGGAGGGTTCTTTGCCACTAGTGCCACCTGGGAAGCCCAGGAAAATGGTACAGATGCCCTTATTTGCAGGGCAGAAATAGAGACCAGATGTAGAGATGTAGAGAACCAGCGTCTGGATACCAAGGGTGTATGGGATGAATTGGGAGACTGGGATTGACATACATACACTACTGATACTAAGTATGAAATAGATTACTCATGAGAACATAATGGTACAGACAGAGAACTCTACTCAATGCTCTGTGGTGACCTCAGTGGGAAGGAAATACAAAAGGAAGGGGGCATTTGCATATGTACAGCTGATTTCACTTTGCTGTACAGCAGAAACTAATACAACATTGTAAACCAATGTATATATACTCCAATAAAAATTGAAGTTAATTAATGAGTTGTTTGGGGAAGAAAGGGCTGGAGAGTCTGTAGGAATGTTGGTGTCATGGCCACAGGACAGGGTGGAGGAAGGGGAATAAGGTCACTGGAGCGGAAAGAGGCAATGACAGGGTTAATCCTGGGAAGAGACTGAGGTCATGAGGGAAGGTGTTGGACATGACACTGCATCCCTATAAGTAAGAATCCAAGACAAGTCTTCAAATGGGGCAGATAAGTGAGCCAAATCATCTTTCTAATTCATTTTTTTGTTGTTGGGAAAAATAACACTTGGCATGAAGACACATTAAGGGGCTCATAGTCCAGATCAGAGAAACCACGTGAATGTGAAGCTTAGGAGTAGAAGCGGAGATTGAATGCAGGGGGGCAATCTAAGGGACCCTGTGAATGGTGTGGATGGACGCAGGATGTGAACTGTAGTGGGTCTGGCTGCATCATCTACTCCCACTCATTACAGGGAGAAAAAGTACAGCTGTGAGCTCTGTAGGCCACTCTCAGGACATGGCATCTTGTGTTTAGGATCTTCCTTAGTAAAATGACAACCTTCTTAGGACTTGGGGCTCAGTTGTGAACTGACTGGTTCTTATTCAAATCAGAAGACAGCAAAGAAGGAAGACTGGGGAGTCACAAAGGAAAGGGAGCTTGGAGCCTGAATAAAGACCAAGATTGGGGGCAACAGGGCCATACCACACATTGGAAGATTGTGTTAGCAAAAGTGGGGAACCGGCTGCCCATAAGCGACCTGTGATATACCTGACAACACTTACTTAGCTAACTTAGAAGCCCCCCATCTTCAGGAATGAGAATTCTTTTTTGTTGTTGTTAAGTAGAATTGATTTACAATGTTGTACCAATCTCTGCTGTACAACAAAGTGAGTCAGTTATACACATATATACGTTCTTTTTTAATATTCTTTCCCATTATGATTTATCCCAGGAGACTGGATATAGTTCCCTGTGCTATACAGTCAGATCTTGTTGTTTATCCATTCTAAGTGTAATAGTGGACTTCCCTGGTGGCTCAGACGGTAAAGCGTCTGTCTACAATGCGGGAGGCCCGGGTTCGATCCCCTGGAGAAGGAAATGGCAATCCACTCCAGGACTATTGCCTGGAAAATCCCATGGACAGAGGAGCCTGGTAGGCTACAGTCCATGGGGTCACAAAGAGTCAGACATAACTGAGCGACTTCACTTCACTTCACTTCAAATGACTGAACTGAACTGAACTGATTTTTTTGGGCTCCAAAATCACTGCAGATGGTGACTGCAGCCATGAAATTAAAAGACGCTTACTCCTTGGAAGAAAAGTTATGAGCAACCTAGATAGTATATTCAAAAGCAGAGACATTACTCTGTTGACTAAGGTCCGTCTAGCCAAGGCTATCAGTAGTCATGTATGGATGTGAGAGTTGGACTGTGAAGAAGGCTGAGTGCCAAAGAATTGATGCTTTTGAACTGTGGTGTTGGAGAAGACTCTTGAGAGTCCCTTGGACTGCAAGGAGATCCAACCAGTCCATTCTGAAGGAGATCAGCCCTGGGATTTCTTTGGAAGGAATGATGTTAAAGCTGAAACTCCAGTACTTTGGCCACCTCATGCAAAGAGTTGACTCATTGGAAAAGACTCTGATGCTGGGAGGGATTGGGGGCAGGAGGAGAAGGGGATGACAGAGGATGAGATCTCTGGATGGCATCACTGACTCGATGGACGTGAATCTGAGTGAACTCCGGGAGTTGGTGATGNAACATGCAGAGAAATCATTGCATTCAGTTTGAGAAAGTTGTCCCAAGTGATTCTAGACTCTGCCCCTCCACACAGACTCACCCCTGTTGAAAGCTTCTATTTTACTGTGAGCCTATTCCAGATGAGGACAAAGACTGCACATCAATTCGACCCTTCAGTGGACTTCTATGGATGATGCAACCTCCCTCTCATTGGTGTCCTATCACAGGACCATGTTGAAGTCAAGGCTCACTGTGATTCTCAGCTGTATTTTGTAGCTGTTTTTCCACAAGTCAACTCTTAATCACCAGGACTAAAGGAGGACAGGAAGGCATACATAACCCAAATCAACAGATAACTTAAACCTTGTTGTAGGCAAAGGCTCATATTTCTCCCCCACTGAGTCCTTTGTAGAGCTCTTATCATGAAGCAAAACTTAATAACGCTTTGCCCATTCTCTTTGCTCCTCCACACACGCTGATGGAAGTCCTAACTAGCAGCAAAAATGACCGAAACCCAGCAGGAGGTGGAAGGGGGCAGGGGAAGCAAAAGACCTAGAAACTTCATAAAATGGATAATAAGTGACTGAATGATAGGCTCTTGGAAAATCAGACCCTGGTTGATGAGGCTTCTTTTTCTCCCTCAAATACAATGAAGACAAATCATCAAGTTTGCTCCAAGATGTAAATTCTGAATTGCTGTGAATTACTCCCACAACTCAGGAGAGAGGCAAAGAATGGGAGAAGCCTCAATTTTCACTTTTTAAATGTGCAACCATAACCTTAAAATTCATCCAATTCAGGAAGCAGCTTGTCTCTAAATGTGATGGGAAAAAAAAGAAAAAAAAAAAAAAACCGTCTATTTCGTCTATCGGGGCTTCTAACACACTTACAGATGGTGCAATTAACATCCAGCTCAGCCGGTGTTCCCACCATACCCTCTTCCCCCTCGTCACTCTAGGCTTCGGGCAACGCCTGACTTCATCTTTCCTTTTGTTCTACCCTTTGTTTTCTCTTCTGTGCATTCTAGTCACCGGAGGGAATCATTTCACTTCACAGTGGCCTTCTGAGAGCAGGAACTAGAGTGAAGAGGCTGGCAAGATGCCCTGGCCCCCAGTCCTCATGCCAAAAGACTTTTTTTCCAAGATTGTGTGTTGGGAGTGTATACCCACCATGAAATACTGTCTTTCAAAGAGATAGAAAGCAAATATGGACCACACTGATCTTCAGTAAATCTGTGCAGAGTGGGCCTCCCCTGTGGGCCAGTGGTTAAGAATCCAACTTGCAGTGCAAGAGACGCTGGTTCGATCCTTGGTCCATGAAGATCCCACATGCCTCGGGGCAAGTTAGCCCCGGTGCCACAACTACTGAGCTCGTGCTCTAGAGCCCACAAGTTGCAACTACTGAGCTCACGTGCTACAACTACTGAAGTCTGCATGCCTAGAGCCTGTGCTCTGCAACAAGAGAAGCCATGCCAATGAGAAGCCTGCACACTGCAACTAGAGAAAGCCTGCACACAGCTACAAAGACCCAGAGCAGCCAAAATGAATAACTAAATTTAAAAAAATCTGTGCAATGGAATCATGGTATCCAAGTACGTATTTTCTGTACTTCCCTGTGCATTTAAAGAATTTTGCATTTTAAAATATGGAACATAAAAGACAGGTGACTTGCACCATTCTACTATTTTAGAGTTAAAGTAGAGAATGTTGATCCTAAGATATGTATTTTGCTATGTGTACAGTATTTACTCCTACTGGAAACTCAGCTTTCATACCCAATTTAACTCACGTCTCTGAAATATGCACCAAAGTAACAGGGAAGTTGGGCTTTCCTGGTGGCTCAGTCCATAAAGAATCTGTTTGCAATATGGGAGACCTGGGTTCGATCCATGGGTTGGGAAGATCCCCTGAAGGAGGGCATGGCAACCCACTCCAGTATTCTTGCCTGGAGAATCCCCATGGACAGAGGAGCCTGACAGACTGCAATCCACGGGGTGGCAAAGAGTCAGACAGGACTGAGTGACTAACCACTACAGGGAAGATCGGCTCGTCCGTCTCACAGGTAGGATGAAGTAGACCCAGCCCACTCTCCTCCATGAGGTCTGTAGCATCCTTCGTGAGAGGCTGGGGCATTGTCCAGAGGCGAACACAGTTGCGCAGAATAGCATCATTTTGTCCAGCTTCAGCATTTAGTTGGAGGTCACCTCGCCACCTCATTATCAGCCCTGCTCCATGGTTTATGAGGCAACGAATGCATAACACGCTCTGCTAAAGGATGCGTGTGTGTGCTGCCCTGTCCTGATGCAGCCCAACCTGGGAGGAAGTAATTTCACATTTAGGAACGTCTCAAAAATCCCAAGAATTCCTGGGAAACAATGAAACTCTCTAAAAAGAGAGTCCTAGAAAATCAAAGCATCAGGGAAATAAAAAATTCCTTTTGTGGAGACATGCAAACATTAGCTGAAGTTGTTGCTTTCAGCACGATCCCACTTCTGCATACAATAAAATGACATATGTGTGTCTATATAAACAAAATCTATTTATAACATATTTTTAAAGCCTGGAAGAAAATACTCCGAACTGTAATAATATTATCTCTGAGTAGAACAAAAATCTTTTTATTCTTCTTAGGCTTATGTAGATTTTTCAAATGTTTTTATAATGCACATGAATTGCTTTTATAGACAGAAAAAAATATTTTAAAAACAAACAAAAAACAAACATTGATCTACTTTGGTAATCCTCCCAGACTATTATACTAGCAAATATAAATTATTATTATAAAAGGTAAAAACTCTGGGGAGAGTCCAATATCAAAACGTGTTCTGGAAAGCATAATGAAAATTGGGTATATGCCTTTAATGGCAATTGTATAAAAATCAGTGGGCACAAGGTAAAAGGCTACAAGTAAAATTAAAACGCTTGTCTTATGGTGGTGGGAAAATAAGTCTATTTTCTTTTGGTTCCAATTTTCCTATTGTTGCTATTTATCTACCTACCTACCTGTCCTTTACTTACCTATGTATCTAATCATCTATCTCATCTATCTATCTTTAAAAAAAAATGGACTCAGTATTATGGCTTGCCAAGTCAGTTTATTGGGGGATAGGGCCAAGTGCCTCCATATATGGAGAGAAGTTGGCTCTGAGAGGTAAACTAGTACAGTTGGACCTATCACGGCTGATGTGGGCTTGCATAAAACATCATGAAGACCGTGGATTTAAGAAGACTGAGTTCACACCTGGAGGTAGCACTAAGGACCTCAGGTGAGTTGGCCTCTCAGACACCCCTTCTTTCCCAAATACCCACCGGTGCCTTGTAGTGCTCCCTGGAGACAGTGTAACACACATATATGCCTGGAACCAACAGGTCATTGATAAGTGGTTGCTACTCGAGTCACCTAAATTCAAGAAAAGGAAGCAGATTCTGGAACACTTACCAGGGTGATTCTAACAGAATAAGTTATCTGCAAAAGAATCAAATGAACATGTACAACTTGTAGGGCAGGAAATCTCTGAAGAGATATTGAACTGATCAAGGAAATTTGTTTGAAATCTCTAGAAGAAAAACTAATGTATTTGAATTTGCTGATGACTTTTTTAGCATAGAGGGACAAATAAAGCTTTTTGTTGTTGTTGTTACAAATACATTTGACAAGTAACACGACAGATGAGATGGATATATCACAACTTTGGTGACACCGGATAGATTCTCATATGATGGAATTCACTTCCTTGGTCTCTGCATACCAGGGGCTCTTCTTGTAACTGGGTCATGGCAGCTCCAGTGTTTCAATAAAAGAAGAAACATATGTGATTTGTGTGTGGGGAGGGTGGACTAGGGGATGTTGGCAGACTGGGACTTTTGTTAAAAAGACATCTGCATAATAAATGGGTCCCACTTAGACTGTACATTTATCTGCCAGGGCTTGGAAGGGGAGCTGATGGGAATTTTAAGGAAGTCAAGTCCCATCCTCTGGGCTATATAATTTAGCTAACTGAAACTTTTTTATAAGGAGGAAAATGTAATGAACATTCAACTTTAGTATCAAATCTTCTAAATAGATCTTCTCTAGTGAACATTTGGAGTTCAGTAAAAATGGCTACAAATTTTTATCACTTCCTCCATCAAGAGGTTCAGTTCAGTTCAGTTCAGTCACTCAGTTGTGTCTGACTCTTTGCGACCCCATAAATCGCAGCTCGCCAGGCCTCCCTGTCCATCACCAACTCCCGGAGTTCACTCAAACTCATGTGCATTGGGTCAGTGATGCCATCCAACCATCTCATCCTCTGTCGTCCCCTTCTCTTCCTGCTCCCAATCCCTCCCAGCATCAGGGTCTTTTCCAAAGAGTCAACTCTTCGCATGAGGTGGCCAAAGTATTGGAGTTTCAGCCTCAGCATCAGTCCTTCCAATGAACACCCAGGACTGGTCTCCTTTAGGATGGACTGGTTGGGTCTCCTTGAAGTCCAAGGGACTCGCAAGAATCTTCTCCAACACCACAGTTCAAAAGCATCAATTCTTCAGCACTCAGCTTCCTTCACAATCCAACTCTCACATCCATACATGATCACTGGAAAAACCATAGCCTTGACTAGACAGACCTTTGTTGGCAAAGTAATGTCTCTGCTTTTTAATATGCTGTCTAGGTTGGTCATAACTTTTCTTCCAAGGAGTAAGTGTCTTTTAATTTCCTGGCTGCAATCACCATCTGATTTTGGAGCCCCCCAAAATAAAGTCTGACACTGTTTCCACTGTTTCCCCATCTATTTCCCATGAAGTGATGGGACCAGATGCCATGATCTTTGTTTTCTGAATGTTGAACTTTAAGCCAACTTTTTCACTCTCCTCTGTTGCTTTCATTAAGAGGCTTTTTAGTTCCTCTTCATTTTCTGCCATAAGGGTGGTGTCAACTGCATATCTGAGGTTATTGATATTTCTCCCGGCAATCTTTATTCCAGCTTGTGCTTCTTCCATCAAGAGGTAGTATATTTCTTATCCATCTCCTCTCCCTTCCCTTTCCCTGGTAAATCTGAGCAGGGCCTGTGACTGCTCAGAACCAGAAAACACAGCAGAAGTGGCACTGTGCCAGGTGGAACCAGTGGCCACGCTCTGAGGAAGCCCAAGTAGCCAAGTGGTGGCACCCCCTGGAGGAGAATTGAGTCATGATGACTCCTAGCTGATAGACAGAACCAGTGTGAGTGAACCATCTTGGAATTAGACCCACCAGCTTGAGTCAAACACTAACTGAGGTTGCTTGGAGTGAAAAATACACTATCCTTGTTGAGTCCTTCTCAAATAGCAAAACTATCAGCTTATTGGTTGTTATTTTAAACCAGACACAGTTCCTGCTGTCCCAGGATTCTTGGTCTGGTAGGTGCCCCGTTCATCTTTTTAATGATAATAGCAGTGTCTGCTCTAACTGCATTGACTACAGTTCTGGACAGAGGAGCCTGGCGGGCTATAAAGTACACGGGATTGCAAGAGTCAGACATGACTTAGTAACTAAGCCACCACCACTACAGTTCAGGCCAGATCTCAGAGGAGGTTTTGTTTTGGTGCGGAAGGCTGGCCCACCAGAAGGAGCCCAGAATTTCACAGCTGAGATGCCTGTTCAATTGCTGTCACCAGTTCCTAGGGCTTTTCCTTAAGCTGAGCACCCCCCAAGAGGCAGGCAAGACTGTTCCCATCCTCCTGGATATACCCTCAGGTCAGGGGGCTTTTTGGATGAAAGACAAATGCAAAGCAGGGGTTTACCGGAACTGTGATAGGAATCCTTGGAGAACTAAGAAATTCACATGGAACTCTTCTAAGTGAGTTCAGAGTCTTTGGTATACAGACCAATACTGGCCAATTCAAACTCCAAGAAAGTTTTAGTGTGTTCTTTTTTTTTAATTTGAATTATCTCAGCAATAACAGAACCTCAGCAATCTGCCAACAAATAATCACACTAATTAAGATTCGTATAATGAGCATCTTAGAATTCATGGACCTCTTTCATGTATATCCTAGTTCTTCCATTATCAGTCTCAGAAACTGCTTCCCACGGGACCCTGGCCTGTTCCCTTCTCAGCTGCTACCATCACACCCAAAGTAACAGAACTATAATTGTTAAAATGTCTACCGTTTAACAGTCCAAAAATGGATCTTTCCCTTGAAGAGGGAGTCTCAGAGTATCCACTTTTTACTAGACAACCTGATGACTGGCAACAATCAAAACTGCCTGGAGCCAAGGAGCGCTTTATCATAGGACACAAAGCCAGAGCACAGGCTCGGAGTCTGTCTGCTCAGATATCCGTTGGCTTCCTGGTCTGCTCTTAGGCTCCTGACTTCAATGAATTTGAATGATTCTACATCAGTGATGGATGAAAAGCTCTAGGATGGAAATTGTCATAAGTGGCTATAAACTACACCAAGAAGCACAGCTGCTAAATGAACATTATGGCTTGAACACAGAAATAGATCGCATTAATCTGCCCTCCATAGGGGTCCACACACCATTAGCACAACAAGTCTATTCATCCCTGGGATGTAGCTCCAATATAAACAAGAGAATGAGTTCGCTTTCAAAGCTCCATGAAGAGGGGCCCCACAATAATTCAAGGACTGTGTCCCAAAACCTTCAGAATTCTGGAGACCACGGGCCAGCACCAAGAATCTGAAGGACAGCTTCTGGATTCCCCATCTCTTTGCTTTCTGCTCTCTCAGACCCTGGGTGCCCAGGTCCCTCTTTGTGCTTTGGGTTAGTGCCCTCTGTGGTTTCAGGTTCTCCAGAGTTTCTGGATTCAGAGCTCTCAGACATCCTCTGCAAGGTGTTCCAAGGTCACTGCTGCCATGCGCTCCTGTGCTCCTGGAGACACTCCTCCTTCCGAGCTATGGTCTCAGCCCAACCAGGAGGAAAGCAACCTCCATGTCATTAACTCAAACAATGGTGAAGGAATGTCCAGTTACGTGTGTGCATGGAGAGCACTGTACAAATTCAGGAGGATTGTTCTGACATGAATACAGTTGCTGAGTTGCATAGTTTTCACTGTGACAGTTCTCCAGCACCTGGCAGGCCTTAAAGGAATGGACATCTTTTTCCAATTTGCACAAAGATGACTTGTGCGCTAAGATGTCCCATAAATCACTGGGAAATCTCTGCCCTTCTAGGGGTGTTTATCACTTAAAACAAATTTCTAACTGGGGAGAACTTTTAGGCAGATGTTCTGTGCCCCAAACTAAGGTGAGCTGGAGGATGAGCTCCAGGCCTGATAATCCTCCCTTGTGCGCTCAGTCGCTTCAGTCGTGTCCAACTCTGTGGGACTCCATGGACTGTAGCTCACCAGGCTCCTCTGTCCATGGAATTCTCCAAGGAAGAATACTGGAGTGGGTTGTCATGCCCTCCTCCAGGGCATCTTCCCAACCCAGGAATCAAACCTGCATCTCCTGCATTGCAGGTGGATTCTTTATCTGCTGAGCTACCTGGGAAGCCCTTATTTGTCTGTAATAATGACCTCTTCCCTTTCTGCCCACTCTTCATATTTATGTTACTCCTAAGATACTGTTGTCACCTCTCATGATTTTTTATTTTTTCTTAGTCACATGTTATGTGTTCACTGTATCAAATTAGGAAACACAACTAAGAAAAATAATTTCACCTTCTGGGGGTAACCACATTATTATTTTAGCAATATGCTCAGATACTTTTGAAGCATAAATATGTAAATGCAATAAAATATACATCACATTATACGCAACTGCTCTAACCTTCTATTTTCACTTTATACCTCCATCCCTTTCTCTACATACATACACACACATAAGAATGAATATATATTTGGAAGAACTCATAATTCATATTAGCCACAATGTAATTAATCCCATCATAGATATGGACACAGTAATAAAAATTAAGGATGCATACAGTTTACAAAAACTGGATAATCACCTTCCAAGGCATGTTTTTATTTATGCAGTTCACCTTGTCCTTATTTTAAGTAAGCCTGACCACAGGATTCTTTTGATGTCTTATCAATTTAATTCAAGCTGCTTCTTCCCATCCTGGGACCAAATATACAATTAGACAAAAGAGCACAAATTCACTCCTCATTCTGTACAGGCCCTTACACTGGCGCTTCCATTCACAGCTGTGTTCAGATTCAAGCTTGAACTCATATAGAAACTCACCCCATAGGCAGGGTCATGTGTTCACTATATCTGGCACCCAAAGAAGGGGAAAGGGTAGGATGGGTCTAAGGGTGATCAAGGATGGGAACAAGGCAGGAGAGGAGTTCTGAAGGCTCCAGTGGAATGGAAGTCATCAGAAGGATAAGAAAGTAATGACCAGATCATGAGGGCAGCATCTGTAGTTATGGAAAGAGGAGAAGGCATTGCAGCCTTAGTCAGAAAGGGTTTGATGCTGAGACTGGGAGGCCGATAGTGATACTCTAAGGGAACGGTGACATGAGGATGATGTGAGCCAAATAGGGAGCCACCCCATAGGGCTTCCCAGGTGGCGCAGTGGTAGAGAATCAGTCTGCCAGTGCAGGGACACAAGACCCACTGGTTCAGTTCCTGGTCCAGGAAGATCCCCTGGAGGAGGAAACAGCAGCCCACTCCAGTGTTCTTGCTGGGATAATCCCATGGACAGAGGAGCCGGATGGGCTACAGTCCAAAGGGTCCAAAGGAGTTGGGCATGACTGCATGACTGAACACACACACACACACACACACAGGGAGCCACCTCATAGCCATGCAGAGCCAGGGCTGGGGCCAGGAGGAATTGACCTCTGGGGGTGGTCCTAGAGGAAGAGAGAACAGCAGGAAAAAAAGGAGAGGGGTATGGGCTAACACAGAGAGGAAGGACTCTGTCTCTGTGAAGCACACCTCATGAATGGCCAATCCCTGCACGGCAGTCACCCAGCATCTCTGATGACTCAGCCAGCAGACATCCCTCATTCTGCATCTATTTTCAGAAATATGCTGAAATAACGCCTGCAGCATTACGGTCCTTTCTGGTCATCACATCACCCTTCAGTGAGCCCCAATCCCCTAGGAGTAGCCACACACCTGCTCATCTGGTGCCCCATCTCTTTAAATGCTACTGGCATCGTCTCCAAGTAAACTTTGACCCCGCTACTGAGACCCACCGCTCCAGGAATTTCCGTGAGATTTCTCCTCCCTGTTCATTTCCACATCTGTACCTCCATCCCATGGAGTTAAGACAGTATTGCCTCACAGCACTGTTGTGAGGGGTAAGTAAATTAATACACGTAGATGGACTGAGAACTTTACCTGGGATGCTGTGAAACCTCAAAAAAAAAAAAAAAAACCTATTTACGAAGTGGGGAAAAGGGGGTGGGATGAACTGGGAGATTGGGACTGACATATATACACTACTATGTATAGAGTAGATAACTAACGAGGACCTACTGTATAGCACAGGGATCTCTATCTCAATGATTTGTGGTGACCTAAATGGGAAGAAAATCTAAGAAAAAAAAGTGGATATATGTATCGCCACACAAACATACCCGGGTTTGATCATCACATCCATTCGTCATCCTTTCCCCTGAGGGTGATGTGCTATCTCTGCCCATCTTTGTGCAGCCATGGGACCTAGCACAATGCCCACACACGGGAGGTATCTGATGAATGGTGAATCTCACCCCCCTGCTCCCCAACCTTGTGTATGTGTGTGCTCAGTCGTGTCTGACTCTTTGCAACCCTGTGGAATCCTCCAGGCAAGAATGCTGGAGTGGTTTGCCATTTCCTTCTCCAGGAAGGAAGTCCTGATTATCTATTTACTTAGTGCATCCTGATTACCTATTTAGCCCCTTACCCTCTCCATGAACCCCAAAGCCATTTCATGAAGAAATAAAGTCATACACTTTTACCCAGTTATTTGTCTATGATTTCAGGTTCTTTTGATAAGATACTCTAAAATATACTAACCACTTCCAAACTGATCACACACACACACACAGCACAATATAAGGCATAGTGCCCTGTCTTCTCTAGGTTTATAATTTAAAAGTAATTTTACAGAAAGAAGGCACATGGTCATGTCCACGAGAATTCCAGAGAAATGCAGGTGAACCACAATGAGATGAAGTCTGTTAAAACAATTTTAAAAAACAGAAACTTGTAATGCATTGTGTCACCAATAGCCCTACCTAAAATCTGGCCCTAGCAGCAGTCATTTTAATTTTCACTGAGAAAGGCCCATGATCTTTGTCACACTGGAAGTCATCAGTGAGGTCTCCCAAACAGTTACTCTGTACTCAGTCTAAATTAATGTTCACTATAGTATTTATGTTAAGACAATGTAGAGAAACTCAAGAGTTGAGAAAACTTTAATAAAGATAGGAAGATACAGAAAAGAAACAGTTGATGAACAGTGCAAGAAACTGGAATTGTTTCATCTAGAGAAGAGAGGTAGAAAGATGATGAGGTTTTGTCTTCAAGTTCATGAACAGCTGTTATTAGTGTGTAGTGATCATTTGCTGAACTTCCCTGGTGGCTCAGAAGGTAAAGAATCTGCCTGCAGTGAGGGAGACATGGGTCCCGTCTCTCGGTCAAGAAGATCCCCTGGAGGAAGGCATGGCAACCCAGGCTAGTATTCTTGCCTGGGAAGACCCATGGACAGAGGAGCCTGGCAGGCTACAGTCCACGGGTCACAAAGAGCTGGACATGACTGAGCAACTAACACTTTTTTCAATCATTGGCTGTCCTGACCCAAGCAGACAAAACAGGAGCAAATGAAATTAAATCAGGAAAGATTTCAATTAGACACAAGGAAGAACCTTCCAGCTGATTAATGACTAGAATGAGCTACTTAAGGGAGGCTGCCAGCTTCCATCCCTGGAGTGCTAATAAACAACTCTTTTATCTATAGTGGGTTTGGAACTCATCTACCTATAGGCACAGTGACTTCCAGAGGTCCTTTACAACTATTTGATTTGATGACTCTCACAGTGTTTACTGGTGTTTCATTGATCACAGAAATTATTGGAACTGGCAAAAGGCTGAGGATCAATAAGGCCGAGGAAGAGCAGGGATTAGCGGTAGAATTAAGTACTGAATAGACATCAGACATGCCATCTTCCAATATGATCATATTCTAGTGCTATTAAGATCAAAAGAAAAATGCATGAACTCATACTTTCCCAGTGGGAGACTAAATGGTTAGAAATAAAATAAAGTTTCTTTCAGTGACCTAAGCAGAACTCAATCGCTAGAGAAAATGAAGAGGTCAAAGTAAAATCATCATTTCACTGTATTTTCCAGTAAACCAACATGTGTCACATATCCTAAGTCCCTGCTTTACGCAGTGCAGTTATATGAACAGCAAGCGTGTGTGTGCTCAGTCGTGTCTGACTCTTTGCAACCTGATGGATTATAGCCCACCAGGCTCCTCTGTCCACGGGATTCTCCAGGCAAGAATACTGGAGAGGGTTGCCATTTCCTCCTCCAGGGGATCTTCCCAACTCAGGAACTGGACTCGAGTCTCCTGCATTGCAGGAGGATTCTTCACGACTGAGCCACCGGAGAAGTCCATACGGAGAGCAGTCTCGCACATTTCTTCCTCCAGCCTGAGCCTGGGACTTCCAAAGCCGCAAGTCTGACCCTCAAAGTCCGCACCATCTCTAAAATCCCATTCAGATGCCACCTTCTCTCTGAAGATTTACCAGATCCCTTCAACCCAGAGTGCACACCTCATTCACCTCATCACTACCTTTGCATCTGGGTTACTGCACCCGTGAGGGCTCTCATGTCTGCTCGACTGGGCTCCAGAGCCAACGGAGCAGCAGTCCACGACAGCAGGAGGAACGTCGGTCCACCACATCCCGGAGCATCTTTCCAGGCTCTGAGAGCTCCCATGGACCAGACGGCCGTCTTCTCTTCCTCTGATGCTAGTGCCCAAGACACAGTCTCCTTCCCCTCCTCTCAGGAGTATCCCCCACGCTCCTTATCCTTTGTAAAAGCTCTTCACTCAAGGACTATACAAGGGAAATCAGTCTCTCCCATCCTTCACTTCCTGCTGCCCATGAAGGCCAATATACAAGCCCCTTTCTGTTCAAAGATCTTTTTTTAAAAAAATCACTATGGCCTTATACAAATGGGGATGAATTTTTAAAACTCAAGGTTCTAATAAATATTCTCAGAGTCTGGTTTGTCTCCTTGGCCTTAATTCCCCTCTGAGACAGTAAATGGAAGTCTCATTTTGTTTTTGTTCCTGAAGAACCTATCAAATGTCAATCCTATCACCATTTACCCTACCAATGAGGTCCTTATAGTCTCTTTTTCATCCTAGAGAGTTTTTCTTAACCAAAAAGGAAAAAGGGTGGAGGAAGGATAACCTAGGAGTTTGGGGTTAACATACATACACTGTGCTGTGCTAAGTTGCTCGGTCGTGTCAAACTCTTTGCGACCCCATGGACCACAGCCTGCCAGGCTCCTCTGTCCATGGGGATTCTCCAGGCAAGAGTACTGGAGTGAGTTGCCATGCCCTTGATCCTCCCAACCCAGGGATCAAACCCAGGTCTCCTGTATTACGGGAGGATTCTTTACCAGTTAAGCTACCCGGGAAGCACAACATACAGACACTACTATAAAACAGACAACCAACAAAGACCTACTGTATAGCACAAGGTATATTCAATATTTTTAAATAATCTATAAGGGTGACTCAGTGGTAAGGAATTCTCTTGCCAATGCAGGAGATGCAGGTTTGATTTTGGATCAGGAAGATCCCCTAGGGAAGGAAATGGCAACCCACTCCAGTATTCTCAAATGGAAAAACCTATGGACAGAGGAGCCTGGCAGGTTACAGTCCATGGGGTCGCAAAGATACAACTTAGCGACTAAACAACAATAACAAATAACTGAATCACCGTGCTGTACAATCTGAAACTAACACAATGTTGTAGATCAACTATACTTCAGTTTTAAAAAGGCAAACAGCAGGTATACCCTAGCATCAGGTGGCATCTCAGAAGATCTCTATATTGGACTGTGTCCAGTGAAGGAGGTCTCCTCACATGTTCCAAAGGATATATTTTGAACGATGGTCTGTGACTCTGGCTTCTGGGCTTCCCTGGGGGCTAAGATCGTAAAGAATCCACCTACAATGCAGAACACCTGGGTTCCCTCTCAGGGTTGGGAAGATCCTCTGGAGAAGGGAACAGCTACCCACTCCAGTATTCTTCCCGGAGAACCCCATGGACAGAGGAAACTGGCAAGCTACAGTCCATGGGATTGCAGAGATGGACCCAACTAAGTGACTTTCACTTTCTTCACTGTCTTCTAACCCCCTCTTTGCATATTTAATCCCTATATCCTCTCCCTGAGTTCAGCAGCTCTGATGCCAAAGAGTAATAAACAGCTGAAGATCCTCACAGAGATGTCCATTTGCTACACATTCACACAATTTACAAGATGTTAACAGCATCTTCCCATAGACTTCAGAATGTCTTCAGGAGACTGAAGAAAAATTAAATAGTGTTGTATCCATGAACAACTAAATTGAAGCAACCAAGGCATATTTTTTAACACTTGTCAGATCTCTTGCACAAAGCCTGAAACTTCCACTAAGCACCTGATGCAGGGCATGGGCGAGGTAGAACCTGTGAGGATGGGTAACATATGAATGCTGGGTGGAAGCAGTTGTCAAAAATTGATTACTTCAGCTGTTTGGAAGTGTTATTGAGGATATTTCCATTCAATATTGGGAATGAAGGAATGAAAAAGAGAAAATTCTTTGGTTAAGAAATGATGTACTGAGAGTTAGTAACAGGTGAAATACTGAGCCAGGTGACTGGGCCATCTAACAGGTAAGAGGAACAGGCTTCTGGTCTCTCACAGAGCTCTGGTACAGGGTTGCTGCAAGGTGGATCCAGGTTGAGCTTCCAAGCAAAGCTGGAAGCCTGATGGATGTGGAGTTTTGGTCTGCAGGTCCCAAAGAAATTGCAGGCTTCATGCAGTAGGAGTAAGGCAGAGTAGGCTGTGACTCAGCAGGCGGAGTTCTGTCAAACTTAGCCCAGCTCTGCCAGACCAAAAGGTCAACAGCAGCGAAATGAATAAGGTTGCCAATTTACGCCTGCCCATTAGAACTGGTTTGGGGATGAGCTGGCAATTAAAAGATTCTCTTTGACAGGCTGGGAGATGAGAAAAGCCTATATTCTCCTGTTGCCCCCAAACTTTCATAATTTTCATCCTATTACACTTAGAACAGCTCTATGGGAGTACGTATTATGATTCTCGCTTTACAGAGATAATTTGACTTAACCTGAGGAAAGTTTAAAAAGTCACCTATGAAGCTCCATACTCACTTCAAAGCCATGGTATTACCTTTTTCATGTTCCTTAATAGAGAAGATGGAGGGAAAATGGCAGTAGAATATTTCTGCTTCCATTTGCCATCTGTGAACACAAAACCAACTGCCCCATGAAATGAACCCATCTTTTGGTTATTCTTGTTCTAATTTTAAAAGCTATGGTTATTGGCTCTGTATTTGAAGAGGAATGAAAAAGAAATTTTGAATCTGTGCTTTTTCTTTTCTCGGTACCTACTATGTGCTAGATAATTTCCATATTTTTTCTACTATGAAATAAACATCAATTTTCTCATTATATAAAAGAAGACACTGACCTACACACAGAGAGAGGCTGATCAACTTGTAAAATGGCACAGGTATTGGTTATTTTAATTGGCTTCTTGTGATACTGCTCAGTGAACATTAGTGTATTCTTCCTTGTTTACTAGCTGATTTTTCATTCATTCTGAAATATTTATTGAATGCCTTTGATATTTATTTAGTTCTAGAAAGTGAAAGAGGAAAGTGAAAAAGTTGGCTTAAAGCTCAACATTCAGAAAACGAAGATCATGGCATCTGGTCCCATCACTTCATGGCAAATAGATTGGGAAACAGTGGAAACAGTGTCAGACTTTATTTTGGGGGGCTCCAAAATCACTGCAGCCATGAAATTAAAAGACACTTACTCCTTGGAAGAAAAGTTACGACCAATCTAGATAGCATATTGAAAAGCAGAGACATTACTTTGCCAAGAAAGATCTGTTTAGTCAAGGCTATGGTTTTTCCAGTGGTCACGTATGGATGTGAGAGTTGGACTGTGAAGAAAGCTGAGTGCCGAAGAACTGATGCTTTCTCCAACACTGTGGTGTTGGAGAAGACTCTTGAGAGTCCCTTGGACTGCAAGGAGATCCAACCAGTCCATTCTAAAGGAGATCAGCCTTGGGTGTTCTTTGGAAAGAATGATGCTAAAGCTGAAATTCCAGTACTTTGGCCACCTCATGCGAAGAGTTGACTCATTGGAAAAGACTCTGATGCTGGGAGGGATTGGGGGCAGGAGGAGAAGTGAATGACAGAGGATGAGATGGCTGGATGGCATCACGGACTCAATGGACCTGAGTTTGAGTGAACTCCGGGAGTTGGTGATGGACAGGGCGGCCTGGTGTGCTGCAATTCATGGGGTCGCAAAAGTCAGACATGACTGAGCGACTGAACTGAAGTGAATTGAACTGAGACAGTGTTTTGAGTATTGGGATACATTGGTAATATGACAAAGATCCTTGCCCTTAACCAGAGATAAATGAACAACTGGATTTTCTTTTGTTTTGTGAATGCATGCTTTTGAAATTCAAGTTCACTGGTTTGATTCCAGTAAGATAAAATGGAGAACATACATGACAACTTTTCTCTCCCACTGAAAGCAGCTATTAAGCCCAGACAGAATGCATAAAACAACTATCTGAGATCTCTGAAAATCAAACATCAACATGCAGGTTGCGAAAAACACCAGAATGCAAAGTACCATCAAACTAATGACTCTGAACAAGGTTCAGAGTCTCAGAACACAATATTCTGGATATCCAGAACCCAACCTAAAGTTACTCATAACACATGAAGCCATGAAAATCTTGACTTGTGTGGGGAAAGACAGTCAACAGATGCCAACAATGTGCTGGCATGGATATGAGAATTATGTGATGAAGATTTTAAAGCAGCTACTATAAAAATACTCAAACAAGCAGTCTCAAACACTCTTGAAACAAAAGTTTGCAACAGAAAGCAAATGAAAGTTTTATAATTGAAAATACCACCAAACAGAGTCAGTGACGAGAAAGTTAATGGCAGAAGAGTCAGTGACTTACAGTTAACAAGAGTAATTGGGCAGTATATCGTTCTTAAAGCTCTAAGTAACACATTAGATTCATATGGCACCAGACATATCTAATCTTATAAGTTCTAACCACAACCCTAACTCTAGAAATAATAGCTGTTCCTGCAGGCATTATTCCTCAGTATTCTCTTTGTTCTTTCATCCCTCCAATTTTCTACAATACATTCCCTCCTGTTCACTGAAATATTCATACGTTTATGGTGGAATGTAAAATGATATAACCACTTTGAAAAATGGTTTGTCCATATCTTACGAAGTTAAATATATACCTCTCCTCTCCCAATGAAATGAAAAAAAATATGAAAAATGAAAACAATATGAGAAATTAAAGAAACATGTCCACAAAGGACATGAACAAAAATGTTCAGAGCATTTTCATTGAAAAGCCAAAAACTGAAATGATTGCCAGCAGAAAACAACATACTCTACTGTATTCATAATGGAATATTACTTAGCTTTAAAAAGGAGCAATTTATTTATAAATGCAACAGCATGGATGAATGTCAAAACATTATGCTGAGCAAAAGAAGTCAGACACAAAATAATGTGTGTTGTATGTCTGTACTAAGTTCTAAAACAAGCAAAAATAGTCTATAGTGAAAAAATCAGTGGTTAACATTGCATGTCAGTGGGGGCTGGGAGGTGGTAGGATGAACTGAGAAGGGCCATAAGGCAACATTTAGTCATGAAAACATTCCATATTTTGGTAGAGATGTGGATCATACCTAAAAAGGCATTTGTCAAAAGTCACTGAATACACACTTAAAATATATATTGAAAAACCTAGTGTACTTACTTTCATTAGAATTTTATTTTTAAAACATATTTTAGAGTCTCTGAGTATCATTTAAGCCAATCTTTTTTTTTTTTTTTTTTTTGGCTTTTGAAACATCTTTCCATAAAGTACAAGCACATGATTTCTAACATCCAAATTTTAAACCCTTAAGTTAGTATGGTCAATATCCCCCAAAGTTCTAGTCACCTTCACATCTTCCAACAGTTCTTGGACATAGCTTCTCTTGGTGCTTTACATTCAGAATATGTTTATGTGGTGTGAATATTTTTTCATTTCAATTTAATTCACGTTGTTGTTGTTGTCCTTTAGTCACTAAGTTGTGTCTGACTTTTTGTGACCCCATGGACTGTAGCACGGCAGAATTCCCTGTCCTTCACTATCTCCGGGAGCATGCTCAGACTCACATCCATTGAGCTGGTGATGCCATCCAGCCATCTCATCCTCTGTCACCCCCTTCTCCTCCTGCCCTCAATCTTTCCCAGCATCAGGGTCTTTTCCAATGAGTCGGCTCTTTGCATCAGGTGGCCAAAGTATTGAAGCTTCAGTTTCAGCATCAATCTTTCTAATAAATATTCAGAGTTAATTTCCTTTAGGATTGACTGGTTTGATCTCCTTGTAGCCCAAGGGACTTTTAAGTCTTCTCCAGTGCCACTTATTACTTCATTTCAATAAATATTTATTGACCAAATCTGTGTGCAAGGTCAGGTGCTTAGCAATGTAAGAAATACAAGATAGGAGGCATACAGTCTACTCTTCCGGATGCTTATTATTCACAGTAAGATAACAGAATACCAAACTAAAATATTGGTAGAATATAAGGAATTTTAAAAAGTATAATAGGGAGTCAATGAGATACAAAAACTTCACAATAAATTTGAGAAATGTTAGGTACTTCTTTTAACATCCTTGGTTGAGAGGCATTCTGTTAACGACGTGACTTTCTTACTCCCACTTCCATTTCATTTGATGTGCCATTTCTATGCTCCCTCACAAACATAATTAGCAGACATTGATGATTTTATTCCAGTGAATTTCTGTTCCTATTAGTTCTAATAATTTAAGCAAATGATCTTCAAAGAACATTGACCTTATTGGTGTAAACTTCACATATTCAAGAGGTCCCAGCTTACAATAAGAAGACCAGTGTGGTTTCCCACCTAAAGAGGCACTAACTTTTTCCTGAAAGAATAAGAGAATCTAGTTATCCTAAAAATTAAGCAGAAATAAGTATTTATATTTGCATTCTTCCAATGAAACAGCAGCCATGACTTACTTCTTTCCTAGGGACGAGCCATCACTGTTGGTGACAAATTCTTGATAGAACAAGAAGTGTGTTAGCTGCTCAATTGTGTCCAACTCTTTGCACCTTCATGAACTATAGCCCACCAGGCTCCTCTGTCCATGGAATTCTCCAGGCAAGAATACTGGAGTGGGTTGCCATTTCCTCCTCCAGGGCATCTTCCTGACCCAGGGACTGATCCCAGGTCTCCTGCATTGCAGGAAGATTCTTTACCAACTGTGTCAACAGGGAAGCCCCAACAAGAAAGTCACATGCACCAGTATTTCACTCCACATTAAATGAAAATTCCGTAAGTGAACAAGTCAGAATCTGGTGGTAGTTTTTCCTTTTTTCCCCGCCTAAATCAGTGTCACCAATGATTAAGAAAGAAAACTAAGGCAAGGATGAGCCAAAAGTTGGTGGAAATCTGGGTTTATAAGATCATTCCTTCTTTGGGAAAAAAAAGCTTGTCATCAGTATTAACCACATAGAGCTGTTAGGCTACCTGGCTGAAGAAGAATGCAGCATGATGCTCTAGCACTAGGGTTTGTAAGTTTTTTCCCTATTTCCTCCTAAGGACTCATTCATATGGCTTTCTTTGTGACCTAAAGGGTATATAACTTTCAGCTTCTTTTTTATTTTCATTTTTTATTGTGAATGCATGGTGTTAATACATGTATATACTATAAAATTTATTATAAAATATAACCCTTACAACTATTTAAACTGATGTGGAAAAGAAACATTTGAATACCAACTCAAAAATATTCAAGGGGATATTCAGTTTAAAATATCTCAAAAGCTAAGTTAGCAAAATTCTTCAAAATTATGTGTTAAAGAGTAGACATGAACATTCCAAACAATGGTGAGATGGATATTCCTATGTAATTAATAGACTGAATAATCAATCAGTAGGTAATGGTATTAGTTTGCTAAAGTTACCATAACAGAATACCACAGATGGGGTGGCTTCAACAACAGAAACTTATTTCTTCAAAGGTTTGGAGACTAGAAGTTCCAGATCAAGATGCTGGTAGGGTAGTTTTCTTCTCGGCCATTCTTCCTTGGCTTGCAGGTGGCCATTTAGTTTTCCCACAGACTCCTCTGTGTACATATCCCTGGTGTCTTTCCATTTTCTTCTAAGGATATCAGTAAGATTGTATTGTCGATGTTCAGTTACTAGGTCATGTCCAACTCTTTGCAACCCCATAGACTTCTACGCTAGGCTTCCCTTCCTTCACTATCTCCCAGAGTTTGCTCAGACTCACATCCATTGACTCAGTGATGCCATCCAACCATCTCATTCTCTGTTGCCCCCTTCTCCTCCTGCCTTCAATCTTTCCCAGCATCAGAGTCTTTTTCAGTGAGCTGGCTCATCACATCAGGTGGCCAAAGTATTGGAGATTCAGCTTCAGCATCAGGACTGGTGCTCCTGTAACCTCATCTAACCTTGACTACTTCTTTAAAAGCCTTATCTCAAAATATAGTCACATGGATCAGCTTCCTTTTAGCAGTGACAAAATGGGTATTGTTTCCAGCCAGAAACAAAATCCCCCAAAACTCCAACCTAGAAATTAAACAGATTTCTAAAAATGGACCCTCTATCTTGCAACCAAAGTCCATCTTTGGAAAGTGGGTGGGAATAGAACTCTTCCCTCCCTCTGGTCCCTCCCCTATCCATCATTGCTGATGGATAAGAGATGTTAGCTTGTCAAGTCTTATTGGGTGCTACCTGATGTAAGGCCACACTGAGGCAGTAAAAATCTGTTTGCAGTCAGCTCTTTTAATAAGTCCCAGCAAACAGGAGGAAGGCAGATCTACTCAGTAAGATGCTTCCTCTGATACGGCAGAAAAAAGAAAATAGTTCATGACAGAGGCTTGATATGAGGAGATTTTTAAACAAAGGACAGCTCTTTCTTTAGAGAAACTGGAGAGAAATAGCTTCCCTAGGGATTTTGGGATTCTAAGAAATATTATGTTTCTATGCTTATGATTTAAAGCTGACCTAGACTCCAAGCTCTTTGAAAAGGAGGTCATATCTTCTCTGTCAAATGCCCCCATTCCACAAAGTCCTGCTGAGTCCTAAGTATTCTGTGGGTTCTAAACTTTGATGAATAATATCAGTGCTATCTCTTAATCTCAAGCCCAGGGGGAAACTCTGGGAGGGTACCCAGCCTCCCATCCACCTGCAAAAGGATTAGAAAGACTGAGAAGAGCAAATGTTCTGAAAATAAGTTTCTTGATACTAGGACCTAATTCTTGAGTGAAACAAAGTTAAGTGTTCAGCCAAGAGATTTCAGAATTCTAAGAAATATGTTTTTATGCACTATACTGACATTATTATTAATAAGATCAAATTAGGTGCCAACCTCCTGAAGACAGTGGTCCAGCCTCCTCAGTACATGTTCTCATTCATGGTGCCTAGTGCATTGCTGGTGGGCTATGGGTCTGATAGTACTAAATACTGATGAATGGTGCAGGCGATGTTGGTACCAATAGTAAGAGTGATGAAGGAGACAATGAGACTAAGCCAAGGTGTTTTTTTTTTTTTTTTAATGACCTGACAGAATGAACTGAGAATTATTCTGAGAGTGGTTTTTATGTATTTATTCATTCATTCACTTTTTCTGAAACCTCTCAACTCTAACCTTCCATGTCACACTCACTTCTAGAACAATATAGATGTGGCAGAAAGTGAGTTCCAGGAGTCAAGCTAACATCATTCATGCTAAACTTCTTATATCATTAGACTGAGAAATAGCTTTCTGTCTGTATGGAATTAACAAACTAGGAGCTACCAAAGTGCTCAAGAATATTGAGCTTTTCAGAAATAATCTTGAGCTGAAGGTTAAAGCACTGCCTTTATTCCTCACCTTCCAAGGAACATGCAAGAAACACTTGGTAAACGTTTTGAATGAATGCAGGCATGATTGTAAAATGAATGAAGGAATCCATGAGTGAGTGAGCAAATGAGGAATGGCTCCTTGAACTATAGTTCTTTGCTAATTAAAATAGCAACTATTGTATAGGTTAAAAAAAAAAAAAGAAAGAAAGATCACACTTAAGAATCTGGAGCTTATGCTCTGAAAGAATGATCTCAGGAAACCTGGATGCCGATTTTTCAAATGAGCAATGCAAGGCTGCATGAGCTCCAGAATTGCAAAATATGACCCCCTGATGACAAAGCCAAGCAAACTGGTCATAATGATCTCATAAGAGCAAGCTCTTTTGGAAGCCATTATAATTTTTCACGTCAATTTAAAATTTTCAAGTCAATTTTAACCAGATGATTTGTGGAAGCGGAAGAATTTGATTCCAATGCTAAGTGGTGATGAAGTGTGTCTCTGTGTTCACTTATTTCCTCCACAATATCTATCCCCAAATCGTTACCTTGTCCATAATGATCTGAGTCAACATGACTGAGCCATGAAATAATTCCTACAGGATTTTGAAAAAATCTACAACTAAAGTATCAATGGACCATCGGTGACATAAACCACCAAAAGATTAAAAACGTTTCAGAAATAAGAATATACCTAACTTACTTCTGAATCTACAGCAAATATAAGACCAAGTTTTGAATGAAACAATCTTTTCATAAACTGCCATTGATTAAACGCAGGCCTGAGAGTAAGGTGATGCAACAGGCAATAAGTACTGTGCAAGTTTAGAGACGGGAGAGCATAATGTGGAGAGGGGGAGTCAGAGTGGACTTCATGGAGGAGAGAGGACTTAAATATATTGATAAATGACTGTGTTATCAGCCAGTGCTAATTTAAGTGCCTAACATGAAAAAGCCCTGGACTTCCCTGGTGGGCCAGTGGTTGGGAATCCGCTTGCAAATGCAGGGGACACAGGTTTGATCTGAGGTCTGGGAGGGTTCCAGATGCTGAGGGCTAGGCTAAGCACAGGCACCACAACTCCTGATGCCCATGCTCCACACAAGAGAAGCCACCTCAGTGAGAAGCCCGTGCGCTGCAACTGGAGAGTAGCCTCTGCTCGCCGCAACTAGAGAAAGCAACAAAGACCCAGGGCAGCCAACAATAAATAAATAAAAGGAAAAGCCCTAAGCTCCCACGGTTCATGGCAATCCCACAGTGGCACCTTACTCAAGGCTTTTCTGATGTTCAGTGTCTTACTCTTTCAGAGGGACCATGCTGGACAGAGGTGTGTACATTTACTGTCATAGTGGACCATGGCAGATAAAATATGAGATGCTTCAAAAGACAATGCAGTGAGAAGCATCACCCCATAAGAGATCAAGGCTAAATTTTTCAAAAAGGATTAAAGATGGGAGTATGGGATGAAGGTGAGGAAGAAGTTAGAAAGAAAAACATGGTTTCAATGAAAGAACTCCTTTCTCACAACTTCAGGTAGAGGATTAATCTGTCTTCTGGGAATGAATGTCATGTAATGTTCTTTGGGAAAACATAAAATAGAAGGAGTTTACAGCCAGTTATTTCTATCATTCCAGTCCTGTGCACACATGTAGTAATGCTAGTTCTCCCATTTATTCGTCACCTGTGAGGACTGTGCCTATCTTGACGTGATGACTAAATATTCAAGGGCTTGGTTCTTTAAGCATAAGAATAAGAATGATAGAAAACTATTCAATTTTATGCATCCACAGGAAATAAGAAGAGGGGGTTCTCACCAGAAGGGGGAATGAGGGAAAGAGCACTAACATTTCCTACCCAATAAGTGTGTTATATATGATATTAAGCTACATACACACACACACAATGATGTATGTATTGTACCTATGCGTGCACATGTGTATACATGTGTATGTGTGTACATATCCTGGAGTAGAAAATGGCAACCCACTCCAGTATGCTAGGTTGAGAAATCCCATGGACAGAGGAGCCTGATGGGCTGCATGCAATCCACGGGGTTGCAAAGAATTGGACAGGACTGAGCACATATGTACAAATTCACAAAATCCTCACAGATATCCTTAAAATAAGGAATTAATTACTCTCTTTTTTAACCATTGGTAAAGCTGAGGTACAGATAATTTTATACAAGTTAAATACTAGGTGTTTATGAATCCCAGTAGACCCCAGTAGATTTATTGGGATTCATAATCAGGTCTGGCTGACTCTAAAATACACTACAGCTCAGAAAACAGGCAGAGCTTGACAATTTCTGATAATAAAACAAAGTTTTGATTTGAAATAAAAGCACGGTGTGCAGAATAATGAAAAGATCATGAGAATTAGACTCAGAAAGCCCTGTTTGAACACTATCTCCTTCATCAACCCTTGGACAAATTATCCTATTAGCCTTAGTTTTCTCTTCTATAAAATGGCATATTAACTGCCCCAGATAACAACATTACAAACTAAATCTAGTGCCTTTGTTAATGTACCTAACTCTGTAGTCGGTACAGTAGGACTTTTGGAACAGAATCTGCATTAGGCATTGGGTAAATATTTGTTCAATGATAATGAAGTAGAAGCGAGAAACCCCAGAAGAACCATCTTCTTTTTGCAAAACTGTAACAGATGGTCAACTTAGTTTTAAGAATTTCCGATCTCTCCACCACCCTCAGAAATCATTCTACCTATGCCTTTGCTGTCATAAATCCAAAGGGAAAAACACAAAGACACTGGAGGTGGAGGTAGAAACACAGCCTGAGGGTGGGTGGGGGCTCCAAAGTTGAAAACAGACTTGTCATTGTTCTGCAAACCAGTCTCTTTCTCCTCATCCCCTGAGGTCAGTTCCCCTGCAGCCACAGTTTCTCTTAGAGGAAGAACCAGGCAAGCAAATCCCACCGGAAGCACAGGGTGGAGGGCTGGCCCTCCATCGGGAAAGGGACTCCGTTTCCTCCGGGGCCTCTTGGCTCATCTCCCTCCTCCACCACTCTGTGTGTCTGGAATCTAGAATGGTAACTTCCTGCTTCTCACGAAGCAAAGTCTTTTGCATCTCGTGGGCAGCTGCTTTCTCCCCAAGTTTCACATGGGCACGCCAGCCTCTCATCCTGGGACCTGGTCCAACCATGCACAAACACGCACACCATACACCATCCCCCCACACACCACACACACACAATATACACTACACACACAACCACATAGACATACACCACACACACCAAACACACAATTACAGACACACACCAAACACACACACACCACACACACCACACGCACATGCACACACCATATACACCACACACACACGCCACACACATGCACACACACACCTCTCTCCTTCCCCATCCCCAGCAGAGATCCAGCTCCTGGCTGACTCTCCAGATGGGCATGGGAGAACTCCAGTATCCAGGACAGCATCTCTGCCCTCTGCAGCCCCCCTCAACACACAACACACACGCTACACGTACCACATATATCATACACAAACCACACACATCACGCACACACATCACACATGCTATACACACAATCACACACATAACACACACACTACACACACCATATACATACCACACACACACACACACACCACACATGCACACACACAAATGCACATTCACACCTCTCCCCTTTCCCATCCCCAGCAGAGATCCAGCTCCTGGCTAACTCTCCAGAGGGTCATGGGAGAACTCCAGTATCCAGGACAGCATCTCTGCCCTCTGCACCCCAACACACACACACACCACACACGCTACACACACCACATATATCATACACAAACCACACACACCACGCACACACATCACATATGCTACACACACAATACACACACATACACACATACATTATGCACACCATACACATACCACACACACCACACACACACCATACACACCACACACACACAGACACACACCACACAACATACCACACCCCCACACCACACATACCATACACATACCACACACACACATCACACATACTACACACATGATCACACAGACACATACCACACACACATACACACCACACTACATACCACATACACACACTATACACACCACACATATGATACACACTACACACACAACCACACACACATCTCTCTCCCTCCCCACCCCAGGCGGAGATCCAGCTCCTGGCTGACTCTCCAGAGGGCCATGGGAGAACTCCAGTGCCCAGAACAGCATCTCTGCCACCTGCATACCATACACACACCACACACACACACACACATACACACATACACGCTGCTCTTCCTCCTCCTTCTCCCTCCTTTAAGGTGAAGAGACAAATTCTCTCAGGCTGATCATTTAAGAAACTCAGCTAAGAGTGCTTTCATGACAGAATGGCAGCTATGAACGTCCGCTGCCGCCGCTGCAGCTGCTGCTAAGTCGCTTCAGTCGAGTCCGACTCTGTGTGACCCATAGACGGCAGCCCGCCAGGCTCCCCGCCCCTGGGATTCTCCAGGCGAGAACACTGGAGTGGGTTGCCATTTCCTTCTCCAATGCAGGAAAGTGAAAAGTGAAAGTGAAGTCGCTCAGTCGTGTCCAACTCTTTGCAACCTCATGGACTCCAGCCCACCAGGCTCCTCCGTCCATGGGATTTTCCAGGCAAGCGTACTGGAGTGGGGTGCCATCGCCTTCTTCGATGAACATCCACAAAAGGATCCAAATGTGAGGGAGGGGTCCCGAGGAAAGAAGGGCGAACACCTGGACCAAGGTGGCTACAGAGATGAAGGGGGTGGGGGGCTGCTGCTAACTTACTCTGAGTGGAACATGCTCGCCTTGCCCGACAGCACCTCTCCAGTGTCGGGAAGCGTGGCTAGCAAACTCCTGTGGGACCACAGATGATACAAACGTGCTGGAGAGAAGCTGCAAGGCAGCCTCACAACAGCCACTTCCAACGAGGGCCTGGAAGCCCCTTCAGTCAGTCATGTGACATCCTGGGGAGGCAATCCCTGGGGCCTGAGGCTGAGGCTAGGAGGGATGAGAAAGCGCACAGCAGTGTCACTGATGATATGGCTTCGATGTGTTCAATTTAAACAGGAGTATGGTCACTGGCTGCCTTCACACTGACAGTGAAAGCAGAGGAGAAAACATGCTCCAACACGCATCTCTCTCCAGCTCAGCCCAAAGCATCATGCCTACCAAAGCCTGCACCCCCCAGGCCTCCCACTTTCAATACGGAGCCACACTGCCCGCCCACTTGGCCCACACCCGCTAAGCCTTCACCACTCGTGGAGTTGGTGAGAGGCCACCATCCACCCCTCACAACTGCTCTCACGCAAATCCTCCCCAACAGCCCCTCACACACTAGGGTCACTTACACTGTCCTAGGTGTACATATGGCCACGGTGCATCCCGTGATTCGGCTGTGCTGACTCTTTCCCATTCAAATGAATATTCAAGTGTAGACTTACTTCTCCATTCACTGATCCACACAAACCAGACAAGTATCAGAAAATCCGCCCTGTTCTTTGTTATAAATTCCAACATATGAACATAGTTTCTTTTCAGAAAAATGTCTAAATTCTACGATGCATGCGTGCCAAGTCACTTCAGTTGTATATGACTCTTTGCAACTCTATGGACTGTAACCTGCCAGGCTCCGCAGTTCACAGCATTTCGCAGTCAAGAATACTGGGGGCGGGGGGAGGGGGTTGCCATGCTCTCCTCAAGGGGATCTTCCTGACCCAGGAATTGAACCCACATCTCTTACATCTCCTGCACTGGCAGCTGGGTTCTTTACCACTAGTGCCACCTGAGAAGCCCAGATTCTCCGATATATATTTTAACAAATATTTGTTTTCATATGGAAGTGCAGCCAAGAAAAGTCCCTCCACGCAACCAAAATGATGGTGACCCTCTGGTTTACTGCCTCGTCCGTGTGACAAGTCGCATAGCGGCGCTTTTATAGGACACCATCACAGTATAATGAGCATGGGGTCCAGCAATGCCATGCCCACATTTCTGTTTATTATCCAAAGGGCTCTTTTCCACGCATAAAAGCTTGTGTTAAGTCTGAAATGGAGCTACCGAATTCATGTGGCTACTTCTGGCATCTTGACCTTGGACTCTGGTTCAGAAATCCATTCTCAGGCTAACTTGTCCCTTTTGAAATGTAGCTGCTGTAGGGCCACAGGCTCAGAGGCAGTTCTTTTGTTATCTTATTCCATAGAAACAAAAGGCAATTTGCTGCAGCAGTCACTCTCATTAATTGATGCTCCAGAGATTCTGCAGCCTCTGTTTGCTAGTACCCAAACTGTCAATCACAGCACCGCTGCAAGAACTATGGAAGACTTCCGGTTCACTCCCTTGTGCATCTTTCAATGGATAAAAGGGACAATTAACCCAAACCACCCATTCCTATGTGAAGCTAGGAAGGAGCTTCGCCCAGGGATGGTATATTTCGTTTATAGCAATGCGAGAGGGGAGATCCGACAGGGCCAAAAAAGACAGGCCTGGGTCTCATTCCCCGGGGCTCATGGTAAATGTGGAGTCAGTTTGCTTTCATCTAATTTTTAAAATTAACCTCACTTATATCACTTTCCTAGCACCCATGTGGCCTGGCACGTGTCATGGGGTATCTGGTTCCTTGGTTCTGGCACATTCCAACAAGTGGGCTTTCTTTTCTTACATTTCCAATTAAAAATGACATGGCCTTTCCAGCACCGTGTCAGACTGTCTACACCAGCGCACAGGATGGATGTGATGGGAGGGGACTGGTACTAACGACACTGAGTAGGGAGAGTGCTGAGGGCTGACAAGTCTTTGCGGAGGCCTGAAGGAAGGCACTTAATTCGATGGCACAATTATTTCCTTGTGAATGTTCACCAGCAGGGCACTGAGCTGAGGCTCAGTGTTATCAGAAAGCAAGTTGTGGAAGAAATATGTACTGATGCCTGTGAGTTCCTTCCTTCCACCGGCAGGTTTCTCAAGGGTTGGAAAAACAGAGAGAGACCTTGAAGTGAAAGTGTCTGTTGCTCAGTTGAGTCCAACTCTTTGTGACACTATGGACTGTAGCCCGTCAGGCTCCTCTGTCCACGGAATTCTCTAGGCAAGAATACTGGAGCAGGTTGCCATTTCCTTCTCCAGGGGATCTTCCCCACCCAGGGATCGAACCCAGGTCTCCCGTATTGCAGGTAGATTCTTTATCGTCTGAGCCATTGACCCCTGGGTAACTCCATCATTGCTCCTCAAAGACCCTTCATCCTCTGAAGTTTATTTTGGTCAAGTACTAGGGCTTCCCTGGTGGCTCAGCTGAGTTGGGAAGCAGCTGAGTTGGGAAGCAGCTGGGTTGTTAAGTGCACAATTTTTACTTCCTTGCTCTTTGGACGTATATTATCTACTCTATACTGGGACAGAAAAATGTTTCAGAAACAGATGTGAACAAGTTAGACTTGGAACTTGGACTTAGGACACTTCTGTCTACAAAGAGAGTCAGACAAGGAAAAAAAAAAACACCACACAAAATTGAGACAATGAAACAGTAACTAACAATGGCTGCTCCTTGGAGAATTAATTAGGGCCTTTTGATAGAGTGACCAGGGCAGACAGGAAGGGTTGCTCCCAGCAAATACCAGTTAGACTGAGACTTAAATGGCAAGAGTGAGGTGGTTCAGTGAAAAACATGCCACCAAGAGTCAGAATCAGGTTCAAGAATCCTGCGGCAGGAAGAAGCTCTGCAGGGGGAGGGAAAGAAAGAAAGTTGATGGAGACAGAATACACAACAGCCAAGGAAACAGAGTAGGAGACACAAACATGGCGAGTGAGCTGCCCGGTTTCTAATACCTCATGTGGGACAGGAGGCCACGGGAGGATCTTGAATCGGTATCATCTGATTTCTTCTATTTATTTACTTATTTTTGATGTGGACCATTTTTTAAAAGTCTTTATTGCATTTATCCCAATATCACTTCTGTTTTTTTATAGTCTTTTTTTTTTGGCCCTGAGGTTTGTGGGACCTTAATTCCCTGACCAGGGATCAAACCCCCTGAATTTGAAAGTGAAGTTTTAACCATTAGACTGCCAGGGAAGTCCCTGATTTCTTCTTTTTAAATTCATTCTGGCTGCTGTGTGGAGAGGATGCCTCGAGCGTTTTGCAGTAATCCAGGGAAAGGACAGTGGCATCTTGGACAGGGCGACTGGTGGAAAGGCGAGTGGATTGCTTTCTATGAGGAGAAGGAGGGCTCCAGGGCTGTTGCTTATGCTTGGATGTAAGAGTGAAAAATGCAACGAGGTGAATTTGGTTGCCCATTGACCGAGATGTGGAAGACAAAAGAGATAACAATTTGAAAAGGGAGAAATGTTCTCTTTTGGCAGTGTTAGGTTTTAGGAGCCTTCCAGACGCTGTGCAAAAATGTCTGGGAGGTAACTATCAAGGCTAGTATGTGGTTCGGAGGGGGCGGTTTGAGTTGAGGATGAATATTTGAAAGTCTTTGCATAAAGAAGATGTGTAAAGCAATCAACTAGATGAAATCACATAGAAAACCTGTGTACATTAAAAAATAATAAGGGAGCCCAAACAGGCCCTTTGGGCAGCCTTTAGAGTTGGAGAGGGAAAACAAATGAAGCTAGCAAAGAAGATTGAGAGGAACCAGCCAATATGGTGGGAGGAAAAAATCACAAGAAGTGTGGCTTCATGAAAACCAGGGATTTCAATAAGGAAGCTGTGACTTGTATCAAATGCTAAGCGAGGAGGAGATGACAATAGGGTAACCACTATATCTGGGCAAATGGTGATTGCTGGTGACTCTAGCAAGAGTCACAAGAGCCATTCCATTAATACGGTGTGAACGGAATCCCAGCTGGAATGGGAAGTGAAGAAGGAGAGAAGACGATCATAGGCAACTCTTCCAAAAGGTTTTGCTATTATGAGGAACAGGAAAAGGTGGAGGTAGTCAGAGGAAGACGTGGATTTTTGGTATCGTTTTATTTCTTCAAGATTTATGTTTTGGTTGTTTGGCTGCTAGGCATGTGTGACCCTTCTCCCCAACCAAGGGATTGAACCTGCATCCCCTGCAATGGAAGATGAAGTCTTAAACCACTGGACTGCCAGGGAAATCCCTGTTTTATTTTTACTATAGGAGGTGTAAGAACTTATTCACGGCTGGAGAAAATGGTCTAGTAGAGACAGAGAAAAATAAAAGACTCAAGGTCTTTGAGAAAGGAAAAAGGCTAGGAGCCAGAATTAAGAATTCAAGAGATCTGGATTCAAACTCATGCTTTCTCTTAGACTGTGCTCTTTGTAGAGGGTTGGTCTCTACGAGGCAGGGGAGCTTCATCCACAGAACCTGGAGAAAAGGCAGAAGGCAGTGGTGCTGATGCAGGTACCCTGGCAGATTCGGTAATATGAAAATGAGGAAGTTCCTGGCAGAATAATTCCATTTTCTCAATGAATTCTGAAGGCAGATTTGCCAGCAGAGAGTGCTAATCAGGGAGCGGAGAGATGTAGCAGGTTTGAAGTGAGAAGAGAGAGTGAGAAGGGATTCTGGAGTGGGAGCAAGTTAATACAGTAGGAGATGCGGTGGGAGCTCTGGGCAGGATCGAGTCGCAGTTTGAGAACTGTGGCTTTGTCATCGTGATTGTGTTTCTTCAGCTTGGGAGGAGAAACTGGAGTCGTTCAAATGCTCTGAGGCAGGCACGAAGAGGAGGCCTACTCAGCCACAAAAAGAAGGAAATAATGCCATTTGAAGCAACATGGGTGGACGCAGAGATTATCATACTCAGTGAAGTAAGCCAAACAGACAAAGGTAAACACCATAAGATATCACTTATATGTGGATTCTAAAACAGGACACACTGAACTTATCTATGAAACAGAAACAGACTTACAACATAGAGAAGAGACTTGTGGTTGCCAAGGGGAAGGGAAGAAATGGGAGTTTGGGATTAGCAGATGCAAACGAATATACAGGATGGATAAACAACAAGGTCCTGCTGTACAACATAGGGAACTATATTCAATATCCTATGATAAACCATAATGGGAAGTCATATGAAAAAGAATATACATATGTACAACGGAATCACTCTGCTGAACATCAGAAATTAACACAACTCTGCATATCAACCAAACCTCAATAAAGTTTTTAAAAAAGGAAATAGTTCAACCAGGGCTGTAACAGGCACCCCTTGGGCACCACTGAAATCCTCTCACTTCCCCTGCTCTTCAGTCACAAATATGGTGACTATTCGGGCTTAGGCTCCAGCCAGCACATGCAGGTCTTGCCCTGGGCACATCCTGTCCAGCTCTGGCTTCTTGCCCCCTGGGCTTCTCTGCTGCCATGACCTGCTATATTAAGGAAGGAACTGCTTGGTGCAAGTTGGCAGTGGGAGAGTGCCTGGGAGCCTACAGATAAGGCTCCCCCTTCCAGTATACAGTTCTAAAACATATTTCTTCAGACTCCTTCGAGGATGCTGCTAGGGATAAAGGACCACTGGCCTTTATCAGTGCTCAATCCAATAATGCTTCCTTGCTTCAGCTTTCTCTTCTTCCTCATCTCACCCTTCTGGTCCTTAACTTCTGCTCTTTGGGGTCGCTTTTTTAAAAACCTACCTACATATAAGTCTTTGCCTAAATCTCTGCCTTCAAAGTAGCCTACTGGTATTAAGAAGAGTCACAGAAATCAGAGCCCCAAGATGGGATTGTGGGGTTCAGTGAAGACCTCCCTGCTGGGGTAAGCAGAGTAGTGGTAACTCCTGGCACGTGTGACTTCAGAAATGCTAATCTCCCTGGCAGTGGCCTGGGACTGGGTGGAGGTAGAGAATGACATATGGGGTTGTGTGGTGGCTCTTTTGTCTTTGAACATGTGGGCAGCTGGATGATTTGTTGATATATTCTGCATGTTTTGCAAAAGGAAATTGAAAAGATCAAGTCAGCCAACTATCCACTCAAGGCTTTCTGTGAAACCTAGACAGCCGTGGATAAAAGAGATTCACACCATACAGCCATAGGCAGACTGTTGAAAATCAGACCCGGTAGCAATGACAGCACTACAAAGGAAACTAAGTGCACAGTCTTGGACTATCTCATATGTGACAATAATCTGAAAAGAATGGGACCCCGAGACCCACATGGGGACCTTTGAGTGCACAGGGAAGGAGGGTATTCCTGAAACTTCAAGGGAGGCAAGAGATACAGATCTATAGCCTTATCCCACCCTCCTTCCTCACCAAAGGAAAGCGATCTGACATTTCACAGAGATTCTGCTAGGACTTCATCTGAGGCAGGTGCCTTTCAGTATGACTCTGCTCCTAAGTCCGGGTGGGTAAGAATGATAGAGAATTTGTTGGCACGGGAGTACCTGCTTGTGAATCGAGGGTCAAGGTCCTGGCAAGGCCTCCTTGGGGCACTGCTAATATGCTCCTGGGTCGGTGGCTCAGGGAATGAGGCAGTGGGTGATGGAATGACTTTGGCAGAATCCGAGGTCAGAAAACTAGTAGGGTGAGAATGTCAGGCTGGAAGCACCAGGCGAGCTTGAGACCGATCGCGTGACTGCACTGAGGTGATTTCTGAAGCCTCTTCCAGAAAGTGCTGGAGGGATTAAGCACTGGTGGCCACAGGGTAGATTAGCTCAGTACAGCTCCTTTCATTAGCTTCCCTCCTTCACTCTCTCCCTTTCCTGGTCCCTACTATCTGCTCCCCAAGATTATTGCTTTTTTCCAGTCACTAAGTCATCTCTGACTCTTTGAGACCCCAGGGACTGCTGCATGCCCAGGCTTCCCTTTCCTTCACTATCTCCCAGAGTTTGCTCAAACTTCTATCTGTTGAGTTGGTGATGCCATCCAACCATCTCATCCTCTGTCGTCCCCTTCTCCTCCCTTCAATCTTCCCCAGCATCAGGGTCTTTTCCAGTGAGTCGGCTCTTCACACTAGGCAGCCAAAGCACTGGAGCTTCCGCTTCAGCCTCAGTCCTTCCAATGAACATGCAGAGTTGATTTCCCTTAGGATTGACTTCTACATAAACTCCCCGTGCAAAAACTAAGAGCTGCTTCCAAGGAGCAGAAATTCCAAGCTAGGTAGAGAATCCCAAGGCTGTTCCTGTTCCTGTCACTGACTCCAAACATGATAGGGCCCCACACCTCCTACTGCACATCCCTCCAGCTCACAGTGGGTCCTCATCAGATGACAACTCTCTCCTTCTCTTCTCCCTTCCCCCGCATCAGTAACTTTGGATGGCGGTTATGGGCAAACACCTCCTAGAGACAGAACAGTATCTCTTCTGCTTGGTGCTCCCCCAGCGCCTTGGAATCCACTCTGGCTGAGGGGCCCTGACTCTGCTTTTCCTCCCCCAGCACATGGTTTGTCTCCCTCCTCACTACATAGCCTCAGGTTAACTATGTTCCCTGGAGGGACTGCTTCCCCTTCTGGGGAAATCAAAGAGCAGATTGGGAGTTAGTCACCAGACTGTGTCGCTCTGAATACAAGGAAGAGAAGACGACAGAAAGGAAAGGAGGCGGGGGAGGGGGAGGAGGGAAACCGGAGGACATTGCTGCGGTTGAGGAGTTCACGCATCTGATTGCCTTTCATCATCACAGTACATTTGCAAGGTGTTCTCCTGTCACACGGATGAGGACGTCAAGGCTCAGGGTCCCTGTCTTAAACACCTGCTTCCTAAGCTCAACTGACAGCCAGGAGGGGCAGGTGGTGCCACCATGAGAACCAGAGACAGGGCTCGCTTGAGAATGAGGGAAACCGAGCAGACCAGACAGACTGATGCCTTAGGCCTCTGCCTCGTTGAGCTCGGACTTATTTGGAAATACCAATTTATGGGGGAAATTCATAGAACTGAAATGCAGGCCACCAGAATATTTTCATTTCCCTCCTCTGCTTAACAAGTGGTGTGGTTGCTAAGTCATGTCTGTTTCAGCCCTATCTGACTCTTTGCAACCCCATAGACTGTAGCCCACCAGGCTCCTCTGTCCATGGGATTCTCCAGGCAAGAATACTGGACTGGGTTGCTGTTCTCTCTTCCAGGGGATCTTCCCAACCCAGGGATCAAATCCACATCTCTTATGTCTTCTGCATTGGTAGGTAGGTTCTTTACCACTAGCGCCACCTGGTCACCGAAAAGTAGAGATGGAGTAGTTTCCAGGGAAGAGGGCACAAAGGCTTGTGAAGAGCTCTGATTCACTGAGCTCTGAACTCTGAGAACCAGGATGAGGCAGCCCAGAACCAGGGCAGAGAACCAAGGCAGCTGCTGTTAACTACACAGTGAGCTTGACCATGACACTCCAGACAATGCAATCAGACTCATATTTCCTGCACACCTTGTATGGTTCTGCTTTGCTTCTGGAAAATCGAGAGTCTTACACCACCTCCCTTTGCTTCCCTACAAAGATCTCTGCCCATGAATTTCTAACTCCATCAAGGAAACGGCTAATTTCTTCTTATACTACATCCTTTCTTTGAGGTTCCCACTGCAGTCCTCCTAACTCTTTGCCATTTCAGCATTCTTCTTTAGAGGCAAGTCCTTTGTAATCTGCACATTTTTTCCCATATCTAGTAATAACTAAGCTTCAAAGAGTCATGATACCCTAGAGCTGAAGGGACCATTTTTTAAAAAAATTCAGGAAACAATTACATTTACCCTAAGCCACACACAGTGTTGAATCCCTTGAAATTATTAACCTATTGAATACTCATGACAATTCTATGAGTTAGGTATACTACTTCATTTTTTTCTCAGATGAGGATACTGAGGCTCAGTGAGATTAAATAACTTCTTTTGGGCCATACAATTAGAAAGTGGCAGAACCAGGAAGTCTGGCTCTGAAGCCCATGCCCTAAAAAATGTCTTAACCTGAGGGATCATTTCACCCCTTCCCTTCATTTTACAGAAGAGGAGATTCAGACACAAAATGTTAAGTGATCTTAGCAAAGATAAGCACACTGAGGCTGGCAGGCAGGTTTTCTGATTTCCAGTTCAATGGTTTTGCCCCAACATCCCATGGCTAGGCTCTATACAACAGTCTTCACCTCTAGGTTATGTTAAGTGATCTTAGCAAAGATAAGCACACTGAGGCTGGCTGGCAGGCAGGTTTTCTGATTTCCAGTTCAGTGGTTTTGCCCCAGCCTCCCATGGCTAGGCTCTATACAACAGTCTTCAGCTCTAGGTTATGTTAAGTGATCTTAGCAAAGATAAGCACACTGAGGCTGGCTGGCAGGCAGGTTTTCTGATTTCCAGTTCAATGGTTTTGCCCCAACATCCCATGGCTATGCTCTATACAACAGTCTTCAGCTCTAGGTTATGTTTCAGCAGTGGTTTCCCATGAGTTCTACAACTGACCTGCAGATTTATAATATCACTGTGGATCACCATTTTACCAAGGTTGTGTAGAAACACATGGGTCATCTTAACGCTCTGCACCTAGTCCTTTGGAGCTTTAGAATCTGGTGATCTGGGAATCTAGGGTTCTTGATCAGCTGGGAGACCCTGACATGTTCTTTCTCTTCTCTGGAAAGTCCAGCTGGTGTATGGGAGGTATAGCCCTACACATTGTAAGAAACCTGTAAACCCTAAAGTTACAATGCTGATGATTAGCACTGTTAAAAACACCAGGTTTCACCCATGATTTCTGTAGACATTTTGAAATGGTGATGAGGATACAGACTTGGATGGTCATCTTAAGGTGGAAATATTTAGTGCTGAGACGGCTGTTGTGGGAATCAGGGAGGCTGAGGGTAAAAGCTGGAAATGCAAATCATGTTCTCGTCATTATCGGCTCTGGATAATGGCGTGGCAGGGCAAAATGTAAGGCTAGTAATAGAGAAACTGGGGGTCATGGAGACATGCCTCTGCAGGGCCTCCTTCCCCCAGACCTGGGGTACACACCTTCACCTGCTCTTTCACAGCCCCCCTTACTATAGCACTGCAGGCAAACCTCAGGTATCAAAGCTGATTGCATTTGGTGCTTCTGCTGTTCTCCCAGTTACCTCTACAATGGACATGGGGAGCCCTTCACCGACAGGAACCTTTGTCTTTTATCTCTTTATCTACAAAGCCAGCAGTGTGGTTGGCACCCAGGAAATGGGTGGTGAATGGGGAATGAATGAATGCTCTCTTGACGTCCTTGAATTGCAACCAGTTTGCTTTCACTCGGCAGCCCAGGGCTAAGAGTGTTCTGAAGTAACCCTCCCAGAGTTGCGGTCAGCAGGGCTAGCATTGGAGTGGGGAGTCAATGGCATTTTCAGGAAGAGTGGGAAGAGACAGTGAAGCCTGGAACTTGTTTGTGAGGACACACTGTCTGATAGTTCTCCAGTGTTTGATCACCCAGCCACCAAGGTGCCCATAACTTCCTTTGCATCACAATGCTCTCCTTCACATATTAAAAAGCAAAAACTAAATCAAGTTTTTATAAAACTCAATCCAGCACTTTGTCTTGAAGGGCACTTTAATCCTGAGGAGACACTCAGAGAGTTGTAGTTTTTGGCTTCAAAGATAATTTTCAAAAGGGAAGTGGGGATAAGAAAGGCCCTGAGGGGGAGATGCCAGTTAGCACATTCTTGGTGTACGCTTCCATAATGAGAATATTGAGAATTCCTTAGTGACAAGAAGCAAGCATAAACTCGGTAGAGCTCCCATAGCACCTAGCACATGGCTGTGCCCACAGACAGTGCTCAATAAAAATTGGGTGGATGGATGGATGAATGGGCGGACAGAATATATTAAAAAAATTTTTTGGCCATACCCTGTGGCATGTGGGATCTTAGTGTCCTGTCCAGGGGTTGAATCCACATCCCCCGCATTGGGAGCATGGAGTCTTAACCACTGGACCACAGGGGAAGTCCCTGAATACAATTTTCTATTGCCACCACTGTCAACAGTCATCTGTAACTCTGGTCAGAATGCCCTCGAAAGCTACCATGCTCTTTCCCCTTAATTCTCTCTTGACCTTTTTTGCATAGAACTGATATTTACTTATCAACTTCTTTATTCAATCATTCAAAAGAAAACTGTCTCCCTCACCATCCAACAGTAAAACCCTCTACATACACAAGTGTCTTCTCACACAATAAACAACAAAATACAATGGGGTTTTCATTCACTGTATTGTGTTTTCATCCGAGTAAGAGATGAAATCAGAAATGTCGTTAAAGACAGATGTTTTCTTTTTGCTGTCATTTATTTGACACTAGTTACCCTGTGCTTCAGAACGAGAAAAATAAAACAGGCTAACAATAACCTAGCATTTGCAGATTACCTTGGGTGGAGGTGGGAGGTAACATAAATTAGTCTCTGCAAGTCCTGCCATCTGTTCTCTTTGTCCAAATAATTCATTGCCATTCCAACAGCTGCATCTGGCAGTTCAGGTCACTGATACCCATGTCTAAACTCCTTCTCAGAGAACTTTATTCCTTCTGTCCCTCCCAATTTTGTGTAGTTCCCTGTCTGACCCAATTTTTGAGTGATGGAGATTTTCAAGGCCAGATAATTCTTGAGTTGGGAAGAGGTGATTCACGGAGAGACAGTCTTGGAGAAGGGAAGAAAGAGCATTAGAGAAGAAGTTTGGAACGATCGGGGAGGGGGAGGGGCGAGAAACCAAGGGAGAAGTATAATCAAATCTGTAGAAAAAACTGTTTCCCTTGCTCATTCCAGAACTTTCAGAAAAGAAAGAGGTGATGAGATGGAGAGTGGATTTGGGGAAAGTAATCGTCTGTTCTGTGACAGGATTCATTTTGTTACTGAAGGGAAATAACCTACAAAGGAAGAGAGAGACAGAAAGAAACCAGGAGTAGGGTGGGCGAGACAAAGAGGAAGACATATGGGGAGGGGGTGGAGGAGAAGGGTGAGGAGGAGAGAACACGGAATGCAGCGGGAACACTGTTGGAAACAGAAGAACCGCCCCCAGAGGAAAATGCCAGCATCTCTGGGCAAAACTCTAAACTGTCATCACATGCATCTTTGCTCTCAGAAATGTACACATTTTTTTTTTTTCCTTTTCAAGATGATTCCGCATTCCGACATCAGTAGAACACTTCGAATTGAGAGACTAAGACAATTTCATTTCTGCTATCATATAGCATTTCCAGGTCCTTCTTCAGCATTCTTCATAAATGTGCCATCACCACCCTTTAGACAAATCGATGCTAGGAGCCCAGGGCAGGGAATATTCAAGGGCAAGTCCTTGTCCAGATTTCATGTAGATTTCATCTCACAAAACTAGAGTGGAAGAAATCTGTCCCTCTTAGGAAGAAATGAGGAAAAGAAATACAATCTTTAATGCTCACACTTTCTAAATACAGTTCTGTATTCTTTTTTTTTTTTTTTTTGGCCACATGGCATGTGGGATCTTAGTTCCCTGACCAGGACTCAAACTCATGTCCCTAGCAGTTGAAAGTGAGGAGTCTTAACCACTGGATGACCAGGACATTTTCAGTTGTTAACATCAATAGAGCAGGGGCAGTCCAATAAAACAAATAAAATAAAACAATAATAATAAAACCAATGACTACATTTTTTTGAGCACTTGTACAGGTCTTTTTGTACACACTTTGTGTACATTCTCATTTAACCAGTATGAAGACAACAGGAAGCCATTAGTGCTACCCTTGTTTTTACAGATGAAGAAGCAAGCTCAGAGAGATTAGGTAGCTTGGCCAAGGCTGCACAGCTGATAAATATGGGGCCAGAATGTTGAGAGACACTTCTAGATTTCCATATCATGTAAATGACCCAAATTTTATTTTACCAACAGTGAGTATTAAGCTCCTTGCCCACCAACATTTTCCTATACCTAGAAATGAAGAGAAAATGTTTAAATCCTTCCCTTCCCTTTAAATCTTTCCCTACACTGTTTAAAAACTAATAAAATGAGCCAGAGTCCTTTGGCTCCACCATCTTGGCTGCTCCAGTTGCCCTTTATCAGAAATAAGGTGGTGGTGGTGGTGGGGGGGGTTTCCTGGTGGTCTGGTGATTAAGACTCTACACTGACAATGCTGAGGGCATGGGTTCAATCCCTTGTTGGGGAACTAAGATCCTAGATTTTTTTTGGCAAAAAAAAAGAAAAAAAAATAGGCAACTGACTTGAGTAATAATCAAAACTCTAAATAATCAGTCATTGATCAATGACAGTTAATGGTATGAAAGAGGAAATAAAAGCTACGTACAGACCATATGTGTCTGCCCTCTCTACCACATTTGATGCTATGACCCTTTTTGCTTTTTTAACTTATTTCTTTTGACTTCACTACCCTGCCCCCTACAGAGCAGACCACACCGCTTGTCCCTCCCTGTCTCTACTGGCCTGTGACCTTCACTGAATAATTCTGCCTCCTTGTCCCTCCAGCTGTCCTGGGTCTTCAAGGCTCAGCCGAGTCTCACTTTAATTTTCCCTACATACTCTTCTCCTGAGAGAGCAGATCCTTTCTCAGCTGGCCACTGACAGTTGTATCAATACTACTCTGATGAGTTTCAAATCTGTAACCTCACATTCCAGCCTCTATTAGCTGGAGGAACTGCAAGACATCCTCACTGGCACATCCTGCCCTCAGCTCAGAATTTAACATTTTTTCTGTGAAAAACAGGTTTTCTGCTTCAACTTTTTCATTTCCATTGATTCATCACCAGCCGTTCAACTTCAAAACCTAAAAGCCAGCTTTGACTATTTCATCTCCTGTATTATCTCTATGGAAGGCACTACCAGATCCGAAAGAAGCGTTCTTCAAAATTCTCTTGTCATCTCTGAGGTCACCAAAATCCTGGCTTTTGTCACCTTGCATTTGGAGTAGCTCTGACTTGTCTTCCATCTTGGGTCACTACTCTTTCCTTCCTTTCATGCAATGGTTCAGGATTAATTTTCTCAACATAACCATTCCATCAAGTCTCTCCTCCCAAGATAAAGTTAAATGACAATCTAGTTTTCAGGCTTTTCCATAGTCTACTGGTTAGCAGTCATACTCATTCAGCCCAAAGCATGGATTCAAAAACCAAATAGGCTGTTTCAAAGAAAGAAAATTCTAAAGCAGAAAGATACCTCAGTGGTGTCCATTTCAACTCCTTTACAGAAACATAACATGTATTAACTAAAAACTGATGTATCCCTACCTTTTACTGATGCATGCTCCTTACCGTGCTATTTTTAAAATGAGATTTGAACAGACTAAATGACTTGATTAAGGTCACATAATTAGATGTCAACTCCCAATACAGTACCTTTCCAACCCTAACCTTCCCTGCAAAGGACTCTGTCCCATGGTAACCCCACGCTTATTTAACATTTCTTGCCTACAATTCCATTCAGATGAACTTGATCCCAATATAACCCTCACATGCTCAGTGTCAAGACCAAATATTAGTTCATGCTATCATTCCCACTTGGAGAAAGTCACCTACCCTTGGGCCCCTATATTCCATACACTTCAAAGTCTAGGTCACGTTCCACTGCCTCCAATTCTTCCAGTGTTTCAAAGCTGCAAGTAGTTAATATTGCTTGACTGTAGCATATGAACTGTATTACCCATTTGAGGCACTAAATCATATTTTGTCTGGCACTTTTACTCAAAACTTTCATGTATGCAGCCTTTGCTTCTTCAACTAAACTCAAGTTTTGAAGAGAATTAGCTCATCTCTTTTTTGTTGTGTTGCCCTTCACACTAACTATAGCTCTGTGCACAGATATACTGCATTATTTGTTAAAAACATAAAGACTCTAATACAACCTGAAACAAAGTCTTAAATAGATAAACCAGAGGCCTGGAGGAAATCAAGTCCATAGATAATACAAAGCTTAATTTTCCAATTAGTTTAAGTTAATTAACTCGTTTTCAAATATTTAATAAGTGCCTGCTCTGGGCCAATTAAAGTGCCAAGCATTAAAATGCAGTGGTGAGCGGAACAGACATATCGTTGCCAACATGGAGCTAATAGTCTAGTCAGAGAAAGACAACAAACGTTAAGTAATTGCACACGCTAAGTGTGAGCGTGTGTTTAATTTAGCTAGGTGGGTATGTATGCTTAGTTGCTCAGTTGTATCTGACTCTTTGAGACCCCCATGGACCCCAGGCTCCTCTGTCCATGGGATTTTTTTCCAGATAAGAATACGTGAGTGGGTTGCTATTTCCTCCTCCAAGGAATCTTCTCGACCTAGGGATCAAACCCATGTCTCCCAGACCACCTACAATGCAGGTGGATTCTTTACTGCTGAGCCACGGGGAAGGCCCAGCTTAACTAGGACTCTAGGAAAAATAGGACTTTCCTGGTAGCTCAGATGGTAAAGAATCTGCCTGCAATGCGGGAGACCTGGATTCCATCCCTGGGTCAGGAAGAACCCTTGGAGAAGGGAATGGCAATCACTGTAGTATTCTTGCCTGGAGAATTCCATGGACAGAGGAGCCTGCGGCCTGGCAGGCTACAATCCATGGGTTGCAAAGAGTTGGACCTAACTGAGCAACTAACACACACACCAGGAAAAATGGGAAGAAGTGGATAGATTAGAATAGAACCAGTAAAATTAGAAAATTGATTAGATGAAGCATTTGAGGGAAAAAAAAGAAAGATAACTTGCAAATTTCTGATACACGCAATGGTAAAGATACCCTGCCATTCTTCTGAGATGAAGGGAAGTACTGGAGGTTGAAGTGATTGTATTGATATCATGAAAATTCAGCCTTGGGCTGGCTGAATAGCTCATTGCTGCTAAGTCGCTTCAGTCGTGTCTGACTCTGTGTGACCCCATAGACGGCAGCCCATTTCTAGAACCCTATCAAATAAGAAAACTCAACAAGAAGCAGTTTGAGGCTCTTGTCCTGACTTTTATCTTGTTCACCTTCAGATGATGTTTCTTAAAGAGAAAATCCTCCACCCAAAATTGGGCCTGAGAAGAGAAAAGCAGAATCAAGGAGCTCAGACAGCTCAGAACTGGGTAACTAGACTGTGAATAACCGTAGGTTAGTGTTTGCTGAGATTGGAAGAATGCAAAATAGATCTTTTCAATCCAAGAAAATCAAATCTGGCCCATTTATTTTTCTTTATCAAGTGAATCAAAAGCTTAGCTGAACGGAAAACTAAGTCATTTGAAAAAGGACGGCTCCTGGTGTGTATACGCATGCAAAAGGCAGGCTTAACACACAGGCCCTGACTCCACTCCATTCCTGGTGCTCAGTCAGCTACTGCATAGCGTGTGCTGGGAATGAGGCCACAGTTCTGGATTCAGACCTATTTAAGTCTTGATCACAGGGTTGGAAAGAAACATGGAAGTTCAATACCTCATAAAAATCAAAGAATGAAAGAACCTAATCAGAAGGCTCATCTTTTCCCAATTCTTTCCAGGCAATCATTTTCCCAAGACATTATCCTATAGATGAGGAAAAGTCTGAAAAGGTAAAATGAAAGGTAAAATGACTCATAACACAGCTAACGGGTAGCAAAGCTGGGAACAGACGCGTGATCTCAGCACAGTGCATCTTCCACGCAAGAGACCGCCTCGCTGGATGGTAAAGAGAAGAGCAGGCCGAGAAAAGAAGTCCCTTTTGAAAATTAATTTGAGATCAGATTTTGAAAGCAGAAATTTGCTGTCTAGGGAGGATGACTGCTGTGCTAAGTTTCAATGTGGCTAAAAGAAGTCCCCATCCATCCATCATCATGTAGGCAAAATGATCCAAATGGTGAGTAAGATGATTTTTGTGATATTAATAAAAAGGAGACCCAGAACAGCTTGTTATGGGAATCTGGGCACAAGCTAACGAGGACAGAGGCTGTGAAGCAGAGAGGAAAGGATGACAACTTTGGGGAGCCATGCAAGAATGATGGAGTCTGATGTTTGGCAACGCATGTACTCTTGTGGTGAATTCATGTCAATGTTGGCAAAACCAATACAGTATTGTAAAGTAAACTAAAGTTAAAATAAAAATTNGAGTCTGATGTTTGGCAACGCATGTACTCTTGTGGTGAATTCATGTCAATGTTGGCAAAACCAATACAGTATTGTAAAGTAAACTAAAGTTAAAATAAAAATTTTTAAAAAAAAAAAAGGCAGGAAGGGCAGTAAGAAATCATTTCCAAGTTCACGTTACTGATTAGAAGGCAGAAGGCTATGTGAGCACTCTGCACATAAAGCCGATGTTTAAAACTAGTCCGAAGTCTACATTTTACTGCCAATGAATCAGAAATATCACCTTCACACATGACGGATAACATATTGAATTTTTAAAAAGAATAATCACTTTTTCACTTCACAGGCATGAGCCCCACCTTTCATCTTTATTGATTCAATCACATTTTCATTCACCAAAAAAAATGTGTGAGTCTTCTAGGCATTGAATCCTGGGGCACCTGTGAAAATGAGTGAGACAGTCCAGCCTCAGGCACTCCCAGATCTACTTTTAATTTGAACCGCCCGCACATCTAAGTGTGCTAATAGCAGTTGTGAACACGGGGCTGTGGGAACACAAAGAGAGGGATGACAAATTCTGCCTGGAACTGTTAGAGAAGGCTTCATGGAGGAGGTGACACGAGTTAGATCTTAAGGAACAGTCGTGTATCCATCACAGAAGTTGAAAGAGGAATATTAGAGATACAACCACATGGATGCAAGGAGCAGTAAGAAACTGTTACATTTAGAGTATGGCTGGTCATGTCATTGGATGTTGCTGGATCACAAGCAGGGTATATTGGGGCCAGGCAGGGAGTTGGAAGAGGGAGGCAGTTGGATAAGCCCAACTGTAAAAGTTAGATCCAGGGATTTCTCTGGTGGCTCAGTAGTTAAGAATCCACCTTCCAATGCATGGGATGCAGGTTCAATTCCTTGTTGAGGAACTAAGATCCCACATGGCACAGAGCAACTAAGCCTGCATACCATAACTAGAGAGAAGCCTGTGTGCCACAATGAAGATCCTGCATGGTGCAACTTAAATAATGTATTTGGCCAATGCACCCAAATAAATAAATAATTTTTAAAGACTGTTTAAAAAAAAATTAGACACAGATATTCAAGGTCTTTGATGGCTGGCTGAGAAATATATATATCTCATACTAGAGAAGGCAATGGCAACCCACTCCAGTACTCTTGCCTGGAAAATCCCATGGATGGAGGAGCCCGGTAGGCTGCAGTCCATGGTGTCACTAGGAGTCAGGCACGACTGAGCGACTTCACTTTCACTTTTCACTTTCATGCATTGGAGAAGGAAATGGCAACCCACTCCAGTGTTCTTGCCTGGAGAATCCCAAGGACGGGGGAGCCTGGTAGGCTGCTGTCTCTGGGGTCGCACAGAGTCAGACACGACTGAAGCAACTTAGCAGCAGTAGCAGCAGCATCCAGTACATAAAAGGGAACCATCAGAGATTTGTGGAAAACTTAGCTTTCTGCTCTCAATATCCAATTCTTCATTCTTTGCAGGTCACTGAAATCCTATTTATTATCTGCTTCAGCAAGTCATGGTTGCAACTTCTTCCCAATCCCAATTTGATTTGAGAGAGATTACTTTAGCCACATTGAGGCCTTCAATGGCAATGTCTCCACCCCCAGGAAAGCACAGATGCAAAGGTGATGGGTTTTCCACCATTCAGGGTAGCCATCCGGCAGTAAAGTCCTAGAATATGCTTGCTGGGACCATTGCCATTCTTGTCAGACCTTGGTTCTTTCTTTGTAAAGGAAGACAGAATATATTTGAGGAACTATGACCATACAGCCCCTTTCAGGAGCACACACCCCTGAACTGAATTCACGAAGGCACGATGCTGCTGCATTGAACAGAGGGCTCCCTTGCCGTAATGCAACTCCTCTCCACACCATCAGGGTGGGCCAGCGAAGGCTGGAGCAATGGTAAGATCAGTGGGCTCTGTGATCAGGCTCTCAGTACCCAGGCATTACAAGATCATGCCCCAGTCTCATTTATTTCTGAAAAGTCTCTTCCCCCTCAGATATGTCCTGTTCCTTCTTTACATCTCCTGTCAATTTCTTTTTTTAATAGACATATTTCCTTGCTGCTTACTAATAACCAGAGTGACTGATTTGACAGCTGGTACGACCAAGTGTGCAGAAAGCAGGATCCTTTCCCAGGCTTAGAAGGAATGGAAGGCAGGCTATTTTTTTTCCCCAAAAAAAAAAAAGCTCACAATCTGAAGCACGTGTCACTGGTAGGGCTGACAAACGTAGCATGTGTGTTCTTTACATGGGACCCAAAAGATTTCGAGGCCTGAGTCAATGCTGTACTTGCTTTCTTTGCCTACTTGCCAATTTTACCTTTTCAGTGGAAAAAGAAGCATGTCTCAGTTTTCCTGACACCGAGACACATGAACTGTCATCTCCCACAGAAATAGAGGAAAAAGAAGCATCAGGCGACCATTCAACTCCCGATGTATCCCCAGCTCTTCCAAAAGAGAATACAAAATTTATAGGTCACCCTTTTTTTGGCAAGTTCTCTAATTTACTTTAAAAATAATTTTTATTTTATTGAAGTATAGTTGACTTACAATATTGTGTTAATTTCTGCTGTAGAGCAAAGGGATTCAGTAATATATACATTTTTTTCATGTTCTTTTCCATTCTGGTTTATCACAGGATATTAAACATAGTTTCCTGTGCTATACAGTAGGACGCTGTTGTTTACCCACCCTATATAGAATAGTTTATATCTGCTGACCCCAAACTCCCAATCCGTCTTTCCCCCACCCACCTCTCCCTTGTCAATCACAAGTCTGTCTTCTACATCCATCTGTTTTATTTTGTAGATAAGTTATTTTCTGTAATATTTTAGATTACACATGTAAATGATATCATATGGTTTCTGTCTTTGTCTGACTCAGTTCACTTAGTTTGAAAGTCTCTAGGTCACCTTTTGGACTTAACACGTAAGACAGGACAGCGGGCTATTCTAAGGGGATTAACCCTGATGGCCCTTCTCCTCACTGATTGGTTCTGAAGACAACACCAAACAGCCAGGGTGAAATAAAGTTGATATGAAAACAGTGGCTTCAAGGAAAAGGAAATTGCTGTAAAGCACAAGAAACCTTAAGAATGGCCATGGGTTCTCGGCCACGAAGAGCCACGGATCCCTAACTGTTTGAGGTTTGCAGTGCGGGGCAGCAACTACGCCTCCCCTTATCTGCCATTCACCGCCAGTGCAGAACCCAACATTGTCCTGTGCATCCCTGCCATGAACCTGGAAAAACACTCTAAATACTTAGAAACAAACAGCTAAACACATAATCCTACTTACATCACCAGTCACTGGGCAAATGCAAAATAAAGATATGACTGCCTTCATGAGACATTCTCAATCAACCTTAAGGAGCCAGCTTTCTATTAGAACATGCCTGGTCAAGCCCAAAAGAGGTACATGTGTTGTGTGACAATTAATAAACTCTTCTTAATAGTGATTAGTTTCTCCCTCCTGTTATGCTTTCGGTGTAGAGACACCAGAAGCCTCCATTTAAGAGCCCAGATCTGAAACCTGGAGACTGGGGGAGCACAAGTATTCTGCATTCCTTCCCTCCTGTTCATTCAACAAAGCCCAAGTCCGATGGCCTTAAGGGTCCACTGCAAAATGCCATGTGTTCAGCCAGGAGATATGATAAATGTAGGAGAAATGGCAGGGTGGGTGGAAGACAGGGGCATCAAGGCCAGTGATCACAGTCACCTAATAATCACCTGCTTGGGAAGTATGTTTGGAGACTGTCACAGTTCTCACTCACAAATCATGAAAAGCCTTAACAATAATAAAGCAGCATTTCTTTCTCCTTATTCCTCTGGACAAACATACAGTTTCTTCTGTCCTGCAGTCTTTAATAAGATGGATGGCATCACTCCATTTTGAAAAATTCTGTCCTCCTTAATATACAATTTCAAAGCTGTGTCTTGGCCTAGCTTTCTTGCTGGCTCACAGCAGTCAGAATACCACACATTATGAAACCACCTGCAATCCACCCCTCCCCCAACCAGAACATTCTCAAGCCCAACTCAGTGGGTTGCCATGAAGGAGAGCTCCCCTGGCCTCCAGGGGTAGAGCTGTAAGATCAAGACAGCCCACTGTTTTTTTCCTTATCTTACCTCTTACCCTGTGTCTTCCTCATTCTAAACCGCTTTTCCCTTCATTCTCTAACACTTTAGGGAGCAATTCCATTAAATGTAATAACAGTGTAGTAATACAAAGAACATCATTTTCTAGTGCTAATAACTTTAATTTTAAAACCACTTGTGTGCTCCAAAATTTAGTAAAGCTGCTATTTCTCATCAAGGCCAGCAGACATCAAATTCGAAGCATTAAGTTCTGTTTCTCTGGAGTTGGTAATCTAAGTACAGGGGAATTGAAATGCCATTTAAAGTCAGATTTGCTTTGATGCTCACATTGCCGGCTTTCCTGATGGAGACTCATTCCTGTGCATAAAACAGACACACAGAGTGCCAGCAAAGGGACCCAAGACTGTATAAGGAAAGCATGACCACCTGCAAGAGGGCCAGCAGTGTATAACCCTCTAGGCACCCTTTCTAGAATTTTCTGTAGGCCACCAACTTATGTACCCTCTGTGTCCTTTCTACTGTTTCCTGTATTTACTCTTTCTGAATCAAACTTTAAATTTATGGGATTAAAATTTCACAGCACTGATAGGGATCACAATTTTTAGACTGGTCCTCAAGAAAGAATCAAAAGAAAATTCTCCCGTTAGCACCAAGTTCAAGTCTGTGCAAATGCTATCATTGTCTTTCACCCTATTCTGTTCATTCTTTCTTGTGTGTACACGTTTGATTCTTTGTGACCCCATGGACAGTAACCCACCAGGCTCTACTGTCCATGGAATTTTCCAGGCAAGAATACTGGAGTGGGCTGCCATTTCCTCCTCCAGGGGATCTTCCTAACCCAGGGACTGAACCCAAGTCTCCAGTTTTACCATTGTGCCCCACTTCTGGTTTGGGGGGCTATAAAAATGGCAGCTGTACTGAGAACAGTGACTTGCAATCCTGGTTGCCTCTGAGAATCAACTTAGGAGCTTTTAATATATGTGCATTCCCAGGCCCTTGGGCTTCCCAGGTGATGCTGGTGGTAAAGAACCTGCTTGCCACTGCAGGAGACATAAAAGACACAGGTTCAGTCCCTGGGTCAGGAAGATTCCCTGGAGGAGGGCACAGCACCACACTCCAGTATTCCTGCCTGGAGAATCCCATGGACAGAAGAGCCTGGCTAGCTACAGTACGTAGTGTTGCAAGGAGTCTGACACAACTGAAGCAAGTTAGCATGCATTCCCAGGCCCTTACCCCATCCTGTACACCTAAATTGGAATGTTGCTGAGGGGGAGACCCTGGGATCTGTACAGTTTCTTAAACCTTTCAGGGAAATCCTAACACATAGTCAGGACTGAGAAACACTGACATGGAAAACTCCAAGCACAAGGAACTGAAGACAGCATGGTGGCAAGTCAGCACACCAGTACTTCCCCGAGGCTGTTGAGTCAGCATCAGGTGGTACATTTGAGAAGCCTCCTTTGTTTGGAAAGGGAAAAGGTTAACTTCTGATGATCACAGCAAACACAGCTTATTTGCATCACCTCACTCTCTGTTACTACTTCTACCCCAGCCACCCCGCCCCTGCTCTCGGGAAATGTTTGTGGGACTCAGGACTCATTCCCCAGCAAGACTCAGCTTCTGGACCGGTCCCCATGGTTTTGAGCACATAGTAGGTTACCAACTGACAAAAGAATCTGTTCCTTGTGCTGATGAAAGAATCTGTAAAAAGCCGATCACATGGAGGATGGTTCAGAACACAGTGTTCCATTCGGCTAGTCTGGGTTAATTTCTTTTTTAACTTTTTATTTTGTATTGGGGTATAGCCGATTAAAAATGTGATAGTTTCGTAAATAGCGAAGGGACTCAGCTATACATATACATGTATCCATTCTCCCCCAAACCACCCCTCCCATCCAGGTTGCCACATAACGTTGAGCAGAGTTCCCTGTGCTCTACAGTAGGTCCTTGTAGACTATCCATTTTAAATATAGTGTGTGTACCTGTCCATCCCAAACTCCCTAACTCTTCCTTCCTCCTATCCTTTCTCCGGGCAACCATACTGAGTAAAGCAAGCCAGACAGAGAAGGAGAAATATCGTATGATCCCTTACATGTAGGAAATAAAAAGAAATTATACAAATGAAGTCACAAAACAGAGACAGACTCACAGACTTAGAGAAGGAACTGATGGTTGCTGGGTGAATTTTGGAATCTGCTGACTGTTTCTGTTCCGGGAAGTGCTTCCCTGAGGACTGAGCCAGCCGCTAGAGGTCGCTCTGAGCCAGAGCCTTGGTCAACTGGGCATCAAAGTAAAATCACAGGGAAGTGAAGGCTGCTAGTGGCCCGGGGCCTGGTGGCCTGCTGTCTATGGGGTCGCACAGAGTCGGACACGACTGACGTGACTTAGCAGCAGCAGCAGCAGTAGCCTGGGAGTCAGGGCAGCACTGTGGCTCCTATTTTTAAACTTGCTGGTGAGTGAGCACATGGCATGCGTGTGTGGGGGAGGAGGGGAATCTGATTCCTTTCCAAAGAATATTCTTTTATGAGGTTTTGAGTTTGCAGGTGGCTAATAATCTGTGACCATGAGATCAAAGAATTCAGCTGCTATCAGCGATATTAGAAGGATTCTTTTCTCCTCAACTCCACTATCTCGTTCTTTATCAGAGGAGATCCATCACAGTCTTGTGTCAGAAGGATCAGGCAATTCTGGAAACTTTTAACAAATGTATGTTGAAATTTTGATCTTGAGGCTCATTCCTCTAGCCTCTTCAGCAATTCACTCTGTGTTATAAGAAAAATCAGTCTAAACAAGGAGACTGAAAGAACTTTCTGTGGATGCTCCACCGCTAGTGATGCCAAGCAAATGGATGGTGTGTCATTTGTACGCCTAGCACCCAGGGCCCAGCACAGTGTGCAGGACATAAAAAGGGGTCAAAAACTAACAATGAATGAGATATTAAGAAGTAGAGGAAGCTACCCTGTTCGTATCATGTTTCTTTCGCTCCCAAAGCACTGCTTTCACTCTCACCCAGTCTCTAGCCAAGAGTCCGACACGACCGAGCGACTTCACTTTCACTTTTCACTTTCATGCACTGGAGAAGGGAATGGCAACCCACTTCAGTGTTCTTTCCTGGAGAATCCCAGGGACCGTGGAACCTGATGGGCTGCCATCTATGGGGTCGCACAGAGTCGGACACGACTGAAGCGACTTAGCAGCAGCAGCAGTCAAGTATTACCCTTAAGCAAATCCAAACTTATCTGACCTGTCAAAAATGAAGAGCAGCCTTGGAGGATATATGTAAATCATGTCAGGGGTCAAGGTCTTGTTTTATTACAAGCCCCTGACAGTGTTTTTCCACATGTACGTCACCTCCAGGAGCCTTGCTGGATTTCAGAACGCAAAGTCAGCTCTCACTTCAGTTTAAAGGACTTTCAGGTCCAAGAATGCGAAAAGTGGTTGTTTTTTTCATATGCGTACTTAAGGACTTTGGCATATACAGGAATATGGGGGGAAAATCAACCTTTCTCATTGAAAAGGAAGGTATAAGACAAACCACAGCAAGGCTGGGTAAACAGAGATGCGACACAGCTTGGGATGGGGAGGAAAAGAAACAGACTCGGTCTGGAATGTCCTGAACACATGTGCACAGATATCTGTCCCTGGACTGTTTCCAGACTGATCACAGCTTCAGGGCAAGAATTCAGCAGAGCAGTCAAGAAAGGATATTATTATCAAACTTCTCTGTCCCGAGGTTAATGATGTGTCACCTACATCACAGTCATGCCTAACTGACCTGACCTCCTCAGTCACGGAAAGATGGACAGCGTGGGGCAAGTACACCTGGAACCCATCAAGACTTGGGTTTGAAACTCAAGTTTATCTGTATGTGGAGTAGGCAAGTGATGGAACCTTTCCAGATCTCAGTTTCTTTTTCTGAAAAATGGAAGTAATAATGCCTCTGCGAAGTACTTTTAAAATGAATAAGGCTATATAAAACACTTGGCACAAAGTAGTCACTTAATAATCTTTTTTTAAGTAAATTTTCTAAATTGCTGAAGCTTCATGTTTTTAAGTATCAAGCTTTTTCTTGATTATAGGAAGCATTTTCAAATGGAAAATTTCAGAAAGGTAGTATAGAGTTCACTGATGCCTTAAACAAAAGATAATCAATATAATTTAAGCTCTTATTGATTACTTAACAATGCCTATGCTGTTTTGCTCTACAGGGATGCTTTTAAAGGGGGTATATGTTTTCTAAGGAGTATAAGGCAGTCTGCCCCAAATGATCTTAGACAAATGTTCCTTTCAAGGTCTTCCACTGGGTTTTCCTAATACTTTCTGCCCCTCATAATTGTATTTATTTCTTAATGCCATCAGTTCACCTACCCAACTCCCATCCTATTTGTTATTTCTAACCTGTTGTCATCTGGGAAATCAGAGAAGCTAGTCATCTCCAGACACAAATGGTCACCTACCAAACATAGGGCCTTGACTTCGTCTCTCTAGTTAAGGGAACTTGGATTTTTAACTGGGCCTATTACTGCCCAGGGAAAAAACTAAATTAAACTAGACTAAGCTGAACTGCCAGCTTCTCTTGCAGCTAGCAGTGCCCTGATTTGACTGATTTCTGACCGATGGGCTAGAAGTAAAGTATGGGCCTTCTGGGTATTCTCCTTGAAAGGAAACAACCTGCCCTCCTTCCTTCCTAAGTTCACTCTGCTGCTTAAAACAGGCATCTTTAGCATGGGGATAAAGGCCACACCCTATAAACAAAAGAGCAGAAAGCTAACAGGAGGAGCCTGGGGCCTGACGACCAGGCAACCACCATACCAGTTCTGGACAAACCACCCAAAATATGTTCATGAATCTTGTTTAAACTGGGTTACAGATATTATATGCTGCTGCTAAGTCGCTTCAGTCGTGTCCGACTCTGTGCGACCCCATAGACAGCAGCCCACCAGGCTCCACTGTCCCTGGGATTCTCCAGGCAAGAATACTGGAGTGGGTTGCCATTTCCTTCTCCAATACATGAAAGTGAAAAGTGAAAGTGAAGTCACTCAGTCGTGTCCGATCCTCAGTGACCCCATGGACTGCAGCCTACCAGGCTCCTCCGTCCATGGGGTTTTCCAGGCAAGAGTACTGGAGTGGGGTGCCATTATGCCACATTTAAACCAACTGCCCCACAAGCTTCTTAGAAATATGTATTAAAATTACAGTAAATGAACTCTTTAGATAAAATAGGCCATAATCATTTTATGGTAAGATTTTGTGTCCATAGTTTTAGCTCAAAGCCCTTTTCTGCTTTCTTTGAGATTCTTGGTTATGTTCAGTGAATTTTATTGCTGAATTTATGACCCCTTCTCAGGTAAAGGAGGTAGTCTGTATGTGAACACATGTGAGATGTGGGAACAAAACATAGCCTGTGGGGGGCTTTCCAGATGCCTTAGTGGTAAAGGATCCACATGCAGTGCAGGAGGTGTGGGTTCAACCCCTGGGTCAGGAAGATCTTCTAGAGAAGGAAATGGCAACCCACTCCAGTATTCTTGCCTGGAAAATCCCATGGAAAGAGCAGCCTGGTGGGCTATGGTTCAGTTCAGTTCAGTTCAGTTCAGTTCAGTCGCTCAGTCGTGTCCGACTCTTTGCGACCCCAGAATCACAGCATGCCAGACCTCCCTATCCATCACCAACTCCCGGAGTTCACTCAGACTCACATCCATCGAGTCCGTGATGCCATCCAGCCATCTCATCCTCTGTCGTCCCCTTCTCCTCCTGCCCCCAATCCCTCCCAGCATCAGAGTCTTATCCAATGAGTCAACTCTTTGCATGAGGTGGCCAAAGTACTGGAGTTTCAGCTTTAGCATCATTCCTTCCAAAGAAATCCCAGGGCTGATCTTCAGAATGGACTGGTTGGATCTCCTTGCAGTCCAAGGGACTCTCAAGAGTCTTCTCCAACACCACAGTTCAAACGCATCAATTCTTCGGTGCTCAGCATTCACAGTCCAACTCTCACATCCATACATGACCACAGGAAAAACCATAGCCTTGAATAGACGGACCTTAGTTGGCAGAGTAATGTCTCTGGGGCAGCAAAAGAGCTGCACACAACTGAGCGAATAAACAAGGACTTCCCTGGTGGTCCCGTGGTTAAGAGTCTGCACTTCCAACTCAGGGGTATAGGTTCAACCCCCAGTTGGGGAACTAAGATCCTACGTGCTGTGTGGAGCTGCCAAAATTTTTATTTGGGCTTCCTATGAGGCTCAGTGATAAAGAATCCATCTGCAATGCAGGAGACTTGCAGGTGACAAGGGTTTGATCCCTGGGTCGGGAAGATCCCTGGAGAAGGAAATGGCAACCCACTCCAGTATTCTTGCCTGGAGAATCTTATGGACAGAGGAGCCTGGTGGGCTACAGTCCATGGGGTCACAAAGAGTCGGACACAGCTGAGTGCACACACACAGCCTGTATCACTCACCATTTTGAGTCATAATCTATAATACACTCAGATACCTGGCTTTGTCTCTACCTACTCAAAATGAGAGAAATTTGACTTATTAGTATAATCTGTGTAATAATGAATTATATTATAATGCCATTCTATTGTGCTATGTCGCTTGAACAAAAGTTTCTGATAGATTTTTGTTCAATGACCAAGAAAAGTATATAGGAATGTCTGGAAATGCTGGTGGGAAAATTAAAAGAAAGTAAGTGTCAGAGTTTTCTCTGTTGATCCCCACCATCTATCTGTGCAGTGATCAGAGAAAGCCCTCACAGCTCTGTTGTAATGAATCTGTGAGACAATGGACATGAAGATTCCGTGTATGAAAATGGTCACTTTGATCATCATCAGCCATGATCATAAATGAATTGAAGGTATTGATGATCCGGTTTGATGTCAAACACTAAATGGTCTGTGACATACATCCTCACCTGGACCACACATCCTCACCTGGACCACACATCCTCATCTGGATGCCACCCTGACCTCTTTTGAGGAGTGCTGAAAAGGACTGCTTAGAATGAATATGATACGGTCACAGTGTGGCTTCCACGGCTATTTCTGCTGCTTCATCAGGGAAGATCTTTCCTTCAGAAAAAAGAAGATATCTATGGACTTCTTCACGTGATACAGACCCACTGGCCTACTATGTCTGCCTCCCTTACCTAAACAGTAAATGTGGGGTTACTTAGCAACCAGTCTTATAGCCACCAAGACTTTATAAATGAAATCAGAGTGGATGGAAACCTTGATTATATTCACCAGAGCTAACTGCAGGCAAGTCACATAGAAAGGTTCTTCCCAACTTCTGTCCCATCTACAGCCCTTTGTGGGCAATCAACAACACGGTCTCAGTGACAAGAAGAAGTGGAGAGATTTTCTATGTGAAATATTTTCATCCAGTTCTTTGAATAATTCTCTATTCACCTGAGAGATGCCAAAAGTGGAAGTCACTAAGTCATGTCAGGCTCTTTGAGACCCCCATGGACTGTGGCCTGCCAGGGTCCTCTGTCCATGAAATTCTCCAGGCAAGAAGAGTGGAGTGGGTTGCCATTTCCTTCTCCAGTGGATCTCCCAGACTCAAGGACAGAACCCAGGTCTCCTGCATTGCAGGCAGATTCTCTACTGTCTGAGCCACCAAGGCAGGGTACACACAAAAGTCCATGCTGTACGGATCTCTAATGCACATGTACGTAGAAGTGTATGCCTGTGTGTGCATGTGCAAGAACTCCACGGGGTCATGTATGACCACAGAAAGCTAAATGCAAGAAAGCTTTTAAAGAACCGAACACCCTACAGAGAAAGATGGAGAAAAATAAGCAGGAAGGTGGGGAGCAGTGTGAGGCAGCGATGAATGAGGGACAGTGAAGCCGGAGCAGCGAGGGAGGCAGTCAGTCGGCAGCCCCCGGCCTGCTGCTGCTGCTGGCAGCCGGACAAGAGGGAACAGATTCCAGCAGCAGGGGCTCTAATCTGTCAGCAGCAGTCCCTACATGTGTGATCGGCCGGCCCCGCTTGGGGACTGGTGCCAGTCTGGGTGCACTGACCCCGCTGGGCCCTCCTGGAAGAGAATGCACCACTGATGAAACCTCGAAGGACCAGGGAGGGCTTCCTGACCCCTAGCCCCAGCCACTGCCCTCCTCCTCCACCTCTCCGGGTGCCCCTGTCTGCAGCACGAGGTCAGTTCCCTCAGCAAGCCCTTCTCAAGGTCAGCCAGGCCCAACACCCCACTTCCTCCCAATCCTTATCAGCCACACTTGTTCCTGGAGGATTCTTTCCGAGAGATGACCATCTATGCATCCATGACAGCTCCACTGGAGAGGAAACGGAGAAAGGCTCAAACCATTACTTATTTAAAACGTGCGAAGTCTTACAGAGATGCCAAAGCCACAGAACCCTCTCTACTCTCAAGAAGCTTGTGTTCGTTAAGCTGACCTTGGCCGGCCGTGGTCCAGCCCTCACTCGGGCTTCCAGCCCATGTCTGTAACCATAAATGACAGCATTCGCTCTTTCTGGCAACTCGCCTCCGTCCTTACTGCCACCCAGCCAGCCTTTATCCTCTGGTGGGAAGAGAGAGCAGATGGAGAAATGACTCCCACTCAATTCCTAAATAACACCAGCTTCGATTCCCATTAACTGTGAATTTGCACCCTTGTCTGAGTAAGAACAAGGGAGCATGGATCATGGGGACATTGCCAGACCTGGCCAAAGGTTACCTGGGGAGCCCTGGCTGCCTGCCAGCTCCTCCAAGGCTGTGGTCAGGCGGCCAAGAGGGGTGTGTTCTCTGCAGAGTATGGCTCCTCCCAGTGGGACCCCTGGGTTCTGCCGCTGCCCTGCCTCCAACAGCCAAGGGACAGCTCTGAGATTCTGTCCTCACATTTGTGAAATCCATTCACCATCCTACCTACTCTCTCTCTCTCCCTCAAGAATACGTACCTTGAGAGGTCTGGATGAGATGAGCACTGAGGCCTCTCACAGCTGAGGTGCTCTGATTCTAAGGGCAGCCAGGGCTTCTTTAAAGCTTGATTACTATGCAGCAGGGTGAGGGGCTGAAATCCAGGTCCCCCAGACAGACCCAGGCATCACATTGCCCAAGCCTGGGCTTTGGGCTTCTTACAAACATAAAATGGGCATAATGGTTCCCACTTTCATTCATGCTTTTATGCACAAATATTTATCAAGTGCCTACAATGCAGACAACAAAATATTTTAAAATAAAATTTATATAACATGTCAGATAAGTGCTACAGAGAGAAAAAAAGCAGGAGATGGGGACAAGGAGCTTAGGAGGGTGGGAAGGACAAGCTGCCCTTAAAAGGGTGATAAGAAAATGTTTCCCAAGGACATTTGCATGGATCAGGATTTTTGCAGGGATCCAGTTAGATAATCGCACTCTGCCAGGTGTGCAGAACGCATTCAGAAAGGCAGTCAACACTGGAGTTATTAACTTTGCCAGCCTGGCTGACAATGGGGTTGCTTTTGAGCATGTACTTATGACCGTCTTCTTAACCCTGACCATCGCCACCAACCCATATTCTGAGGCTAAGCATGCTCTGAGGGTGAGTCTGTCTGCTTCCTTCATGGAAAGCCACAGCCCTGCACTGCTCTTGCTTCCTTTCTCCCGAGACCATCCTATTCCTCCCCACGGATCCTGGACCACCTATGCCTTCTCGCCCAGAGCAAGTGGGCATCCCATCCCCTCCCCAAACTGTCCTCAGTGGAATGGAATTCTCTTCCCACTCACTTCCCTTCTCTATTTCCTGCCTTCTCCTCCAAATTGTAAATAATTTTTTAGAGGAGGAAAGAAGAGAGTGAAGAGGAAGAGGAGGAGGAAAACAAAAGAGAAGAAAGAGGAAAGAAACACCAACCATAACCGTGTGTAATGAAATGTGTTAGTCACTCAGCCATGCTCGACTCTGTGAGACCCCATGCCCTTCTCAAGGGAATGGCTACCCACTCCAGTATTCTTGCCTGGAGATCCCATGGACAGAGAAGCCCAGTGAGGTACAGTCCATAGTGTCGCAAAGAGCTAGATACGACTGAAGCAACCTAGCACGGCACAGGACTGATTCCCTTCTACAAGGGATCTTCCTAACCCAGGGACTGAACCCAGGTTTCCCACATTGCAGGCAGATTCTTTACCATCTGAGCCATCAGGGAAGCCCCAGCTATGTCACTGGTAAGTAACGTCAGCCATAGAATTCAATAGTGACTAAGGAAGGAATCGTGCAGGGGGTCTCAGTGTTAAGCAGTTCAGAATGCTCTTCACTGAATTTAAGGGAAAGGAGTCAGACTCACTTACTGAAATGACCATCTATGTATCTGACATGAGGAAGGTGAAAGCCTGCAGAAAAACAGGAGAGCTTGAAAAATCCTCACATTCAGCCATTCCTCCATGAATAGTTAAAGCTTGCTTTGCCTGAATTACAATCAGCAATGAATATATCTTTTAGGATTATTAGATTCTTGTTATTTTCCCAAATTTCTATTTCCTGCTACACCACTGAGCAGCTAAAGTCTCTCTATACACAGATTGTGTCTTGCCTTACTAAACATTTCTTGTGAAAAATGGAGCTTTCCTTAGGTTCTAGTAGACGTCTTCAATCAGGTAAAGACCACCATGCCTAACAGTCCACTTAGAACAATGCATTTGTGGAAACTTTTGACTCACATATAAATTCTACAAAATGAACCTATAATAACTATTTGCCTTACCTTCAGTCTGCCTGTGCTTGGCACTCCCCTCATTTTTAACAGCAATAAGAGACGGGTGGGGCTTCCCAGGTGGCACTAGTGGTAAAGAACCCACATGCCAAGGCAGGAGACTCAAGAGATGCAGGTTTCACCCCTGGTGGGCTATAGTTCACAGGGTCGCAAAGAGTCTGATACAACTGAAGCAACTTATCATGCACACAAGAGATAGGAACGACCAAGCTGGTCTTGCCCACAGTGCCTAAAAACTAACTGACTCAACTCCTGGTTTATTTCTTAGCCTCTCAGCATTTTTCAGGCCAGGAGAGTCAAGGAGGCATCCCGTGGGAACGATCCCGCTAACATAATGGTTTGAAGGATGTGGCATCTGCCCCAAGGTTAGAGGAAGATCGTGTTCATCACAGCTCTTTTAAAAAGAACCTAACAAAGCACCTTCCTTCATATCAGTCATCCTCATCCCTCAAAGACCTCACTAGAGGAGGATTCTGGCCTTTTGAGGTGGCAACTTTCACGGGAAAGGAAGAATTTGGGGGTGGCGGGGGTTAACCCAAAACATTTGTTGAGTAGGAAAGCTGAGGACACCAGGGGAAAATAATTAAGTGAGATTCAGGTGGTACTAGTGGTAAAGAATCTGCCTGCCAGTGCAGGAGATGCAAGAGACGAGGGTTTGATGCCTGGGTCAGCAAGCTCCCCTGGAGAAGGAAATGGCAACCCACTCCAGTAGCCTTGCCTGAAAAATTCCAGGGGCAGAGGAGCCTTGTGGGCTATAGAACACGGGATTGCAAACAGCTGGACACATCTGAGCACAGCAACAACAAGATAAGAGATTTTCTATATTGAGATCTCAAAGAGCAACTGCTCTTTCTACAAGTTCCCAAAGTTGCTATGGATGAAGAACAAGAGTGCTGGGTCCTCAAGACAGAAAGAGAGCCCCGAGGTGAGCAGCAGGTACACCATCAAGTCTCAGAAATATGCTGGCCAAGTACTGGAGGCACACTGAGAAGGAAATTCACCGTCACCTGTTCCCCTAGGGAAATGATAAAGGAAACGCACAGATACGTGCCTATTTCTTGTTGCTGTTCAGTGGCTCAGTCGTGTCTGACTCTTTGGAACCCCATGGACAGCAGCACTCCAGGTTCCTTGTCCTTCACCATCTCCCAGAGTTTGCTCAGACTCATGTCCCTTGAGTCGATGATGCCATCCAACCATCTCATCCTCTGTCACTCCCTTCTCCTCCTACCCTCAATCTTTCCCAGCATCAGTGTCTTTTCCAAAGAGTTGGCTCTTCATGCCTACTAAAAGCTACCAATCTTCTCTAGCTCAGGGGGATAAGAGAGGTTTTAGACAACTTGCTTGATCACTTCCTAAACACTTCTAGATTATCTGGTAGCAAAAGGTTTTCAGGCTTCTCTGGGCAACTAAGATCCTTCACTTCAAGAATGTATGGCATAAGAAATTCTCCAACTCTTTCAACCAAATAAAGTTCCCAGTTGGAACAAAATGTTCTCAGCATGTCTTGGTATAAGGGCGCTGTACTACATTTACTAATAAGGCATAGATGAATGTGCTATAAAGTTCTAACAGAAAATGAATTCCTATCAGTATACCAAGTAGGATTGTCATACTTGGCCAAAAAAGAAAAAATAATACAGGAGCCCTGTTACATTTTAATTTCAGATAAACAACAAATTATATTTTAATATCATTATGTCCCATGCCATAATTGAGTCAGAGTTATGCTTAAAAAAATTCGTCATTTATCTGAAGGTCAAATTTAACTGGGTTTCTGTGCTTTTCTTGAAATCCTGGTAAACAGCTTTGTCCAGGAGCCTGTCTGGATAAAGGCACCAGGCTTCCAAGAGCTAAGAAGTTATCAGTGAGGAATTTGGATTGATGGGTGATAAATAACATTCATTTGACAGTGAAGGAAATAGCTCATTTTAAGGATTCTTTATGAGAATGCTTATATATCATTAAAAAATTTTTTTCCTCCTGCAAGTAACAAGTGCGTGCATGCTCAGCCAGTCAGTCGTGTCCGACTCTTCATAACCCTGTGGACTGTAGCACGCTAGGCTCCTCTGTCCATGGAATTTTCCAGACAAGAATACTTGGGTTGCCATTTCCTCCTTCAAGGGAGCTTCCTGATGAAGGGAGTGAACCAGAGTCTCTAGTATCTCCTGCATTGGCAGGAGAATTCTTTACCACTGAGCCACCTGGGAAGCCCAAATAACAAGTAAATCCCTTCGAATATGTGTTTCTGTTTGAGATTCAGGGAGAGCATAGAGCCTTCTGTCTGCGTTCCCCAAGTCAAGATTTAGGAACATCCCTCTCGTGAAAAGAATGCCACAGTCTCATCAGGTATGAATGAGGGCCTTCCCTCCCCTTGCAGTATTGCTGGGGATGGATGGACTACAGGGTCTGTGAACGCTCCTGGGTTTTCAGAAGGTGAGGCAAGAAGCCATTTCCTGACTCTGTATTCCTGGTGCCAACTGGGGGCTGCGTGCCCCCCCCCCATATGTCCTGAGGAGCCTTCCTGGGGCTGCTGCTGTTGCGGGGAGTTATGCATCAGGCCAAAGGAAAAGTCCTCCTTGGAAAACAGCTCAGCATCTGCAACAATTCATTTGCAAGATTTCCTGCTGTGGCTAAATGTGGTGGCTGCTTGGTTTGTTATTTAAAAGAGTGACCCTAATGAGACCAGAGCTCTGATGGGAGTGGGGAGGGGCTGATTTCAGATCAGGAGGAGGAGGAGCACTGAGGATGCCTAATTGAATTCCACTGATGAACTGAAAGAGTCCCTGTTAGTCAATCCCAATCCTTTCTGGATCCTAATAGAAAAACTATTTGAATACTAGTATTCAAATACTGAGAGAGGCTAGGCATTGGATTCTAGAGCCACGGGCAGCTGCAGTAGGGCGAAGGGGAAGGAAAAGGCAACGGAGAAGAGTGTGGGCTGCGGGTCCACGGACAGGGGAGATATTCTGTCCAGGGGAGATGCCCAGCAGACAGAGACAAAAGCCTGGAAGAGTCAGGGAACAGGAACAGAAGAGAACCTTCACGGAGGAAATAGTGGAGACGCGCTCTGGTAAGCCTGGTGAGCCCTTTACACGGGGCACTTGGCAAATTGAGGGAAGACGGACTGTCTCTCTGCTCTGCACTGGTCTCAAGGAAAATGTGAATAACCTGCACTGTGCCATCTTTGTTCTATTTAGGACCACTGTGCACAAGAAAGTGGAGGTGAGCATTTGTGGTCCTCTTGACAATAAGCTGTAAGCAAGGAGGACGGAGGACTGGGACTTCCCTGGTGGTCCGGTGGTTAGGACTCTGAGCTTTCACTGCCTAGAGACCAGGTTTAATCCCTGGTGGGGCTACCAAGATCCCATTTTGTGGACAAAAAAAAAGAGCCCAGAGAATGAAGGAGGCTGCTTTCCTGAGTGACCAGAAAATATGGCAACAAGGTTAAGAACAATTATGGTTTCAAAGATATGGTGACTGGAGACCAGGCTTCACAGATTACATTTACAGTCTAACATGATGTCAGCCAGATGAGAGGTACTATCTTCAGATGACAGCTTACCCAGAGGAAGTTTTAAGATAAAAGCAAGCATTCCTGAACCGTATTTATGGACCCTAAGGTAATACCCACTTGACTTCCTTGGGTTGTTTGGGAGATGTTTTCATCTCGATATTCCTTCATTGTTAGTTTTGGTTTTCATGAATAAATATTTGGAAAAATCATCTGAATCAGATTTGAATTTAACACTAACAATGAGAAGAAAGCATGAATGTACAGAACTGAACACATAGTAAGTTTTTAAAGGAAACGCCCCTTGTCTTGAAAAGAGGAGCAGAGCAGAGACGCTCCTGCAGGGCAGGGAGGTACTGGGTGATGGGCATCTCGGAGGTACGTCCTGCATTCGATCCAAGGATCTTTCTCATGCTGCACGAACAAGGCAGACAGAAGTGTCCCTGATTTCACAGAGCGTGCAGGGAAGAGAGGTGATAAAGCACATAATGATGCTCGTCTTTATTGGAAAGGCAGAGGGTGCAGGGCAGGTGTGTAACAGAGTGATATCAGCTCAGGGCTTGGCTTGCAGAGGAAGGGATGCCAAGACTGAATCCTGAGGGACGATGAAAAGGGGGCAGGAGAAGAGGGCACGAGCATCTGTGCCGCTGGGCAGGGGCACCTGGGGAGCACACTTAGGCAGCAGTAGGGGCTGGAAGGGAGAGGGCATGGTAGGTTCAGCCTGGCAGGAAGGTGGCATTGAAGAGAGAGAGCTGCAAGAGACAGTTTTGGAAAGCCAAGAAGGCTCACGCTGTGGAAGACTCTATAAACCATATTAAGGAGCTGGGACTTTATTACAGGAGCAATGAAAAGCTGCTGAAAGGTATTAAGCATGAGAGTGATGAAATCACATTTTCATTTTAGATCACTCTGACTGCAGAGGAGATTGAAAAGAAGCAGAACTGGGAGCCAGAAGGTGTTTAAGAGGCCCTGTAGCAATGCGAGTCAGAAGAGGTGGACTGGGATGCAGCACACGGGTCAAAGTAAGAGAAGGCTCTCCAGGGAGAACCCACAGACAAGGCCATGGTTGGCTGGGGCATCAAGGACATCTTGGACATTTTTACTGTAGAGTACCCATTATTATTGGGTAATAAGAGGTACTCTTTATAAGGGGCTTCCTGGGTGGCTCAGTGGTAAAGAATCCGCCTGCCAGTGCAGGAGACCCAAGAGGTACAGGTTCAATCCCTGGGTTGGGAGATCCCTTGGAGAAGGAAATGGCCATCCACTCCAGCAGTCTTGCCTGGGGAATCCTATGGACAGAGAAGCCTGGCAGGCTATAGTCCATGGGGTCACAAAAGTCAGACACAACTGAGCGACTAACTAACAACATCCCTTTATAAGAGGGGCCAATTTCGCTAGAAGAGCGTGGGGAGGGATGATGGAGGATAAGACAGCAGTTGAGCTCTGGATATGGTGTGCTCTAGGGCTCACAGCATCCAAAGGAGAACAGATGCGGTCACGGTTAGAGGGATACACATGGGGCTCAAGGGAGACACTGCAGCCAGAGACATCAATTTGGGGGAACTTACAGACATTGCACTCTCAGCAATGGATGAGAAATCTAGCAGAGGGGCCAGGACAGAACCCCGAGAGGCACCAACATTTAAGAGACGTGTAAAGAAACAAGCAAGCTGGGAGGCGAGGACAGATCTGCCAGGAAGGCAGGAAGAAAACCGAGATAGTCTTTAGCAACAAGTGGAAATAACGAGGGATGACAGAGAGAGCAGGGAGTTCAAGGCAGGGGGATGTCAGGGCTGGATCCCAGGTCTGAAGGTGAAGGTGAGGTCGCTCAGTCGTGTCCGACTCTTTGCAACCCCATGGACTGTAACCTACTAGGCTTCTCCGTCCATGGGATTCTCCAGGCAAGAATACTGGAGTGGATTGCCATTTCCTTCTCCAGAGGATCTTCCCCACCCAGGGATTGAACCCGGGTCTCCTGCATTGGAGGCAGACGCTTTAACCTCTGAGCCACCAGGGAAGCCCTGGATCTAATCACAGAGAAACTACCTTTAATTCCAACTCTGAACTGGGAATGTAGTCGAGAGGCTGCGGAGTTCAAGTCCCTTCCGGAAGTTAAACAAGCATGAGTAGGTACACATTCAACCTCCTGTAAATACAATATACTTGAACCTCTCCAGAGTACACTTTCTAATATTTTATTTTTTAAGCTGGGTGGAGGGTACCTGAGTATGAATTAAGCTTTTCTGAATATGTTTCTATGTGTCTGATATAGTTCATAATAAAGGTGAAATGGATACCCAAAATACAATGTTGAGTGAAAGAAAATAAGGTTATCGAACAGTATGTCTGGTTAGAGTTTCGTTTATGTAAAACTGTAGATTCATCTCCACACCGGTGCACATGCATAGGGAGCTAGTTAGAAAGACGGTCATTGATTATTTCAGCAATGATTGTTTCTTCAAATTTAAGGTCTTTTTTACTTTGAGGGGGGCCTCTTCCATATTATTTGAATTTTTATGGGAGTATAATTGCTTTACAAAGTTGTCTTAGTTTCTGCTGTACAATGAAATGAATCAGCTATTAGGCTTCCCAGGTGGCTCAGTGGTAAAGAATCTGCCTGCCAGTGCAGAAGATGCAGGAGACACAGGTTCCATCCCTGAGTCAGGAAGAGCCCCTGGAGAAGGGTCTCCCTCTTGGACCCCTCTCCCACCCCGCACCATCCCACCCGTCTAGGTCACCACCTGTAGCAGCTTTATACAAATAACAAAACCACAGAAGCAGAGTACAGAACCTGTACCTGACTCGTTTATACAATGGCCCCTATGAGGATATCCTGCAAAAAGTTGGATTCTAACTGTAACCTGCCAGGCTTCTCTGTCCATGGGGAGGGGTGAGGCCAGGGAAGCAGAATTCACCCATATCTTCTCATTCAATAAACCAGAACAAGGGCAACCATAAAAGTTTTCTCTACAATGGTGCTCTCACTTAATCTCAAAGGCAGAGAGAGAAGAAGCAAAAAAAAATTTTTTAATTAAAAAAAATTTTTTTAAGTAATAATAATAAAAACAATATATGTTCAATGAGCCAAAAAGAAAAAGACATCACCATACATGTAATATCTCTTTCTGTCATATTTGTAATGTCATACCTGTAAAGAAAACTATTAATAACTAATTCCTGGTGGTGAGCACACTGTTATTTGTTGTAAAATTCTTTGTATTTACTAATTTTTAAACTTTTTTCAATAAAATCAAGAGTATTTATTAAAAAACAAAAAATAAGCCAAGGGACGAACTCTCTTCACGTGCCTACAGACTCAGGTACAGCATCATCCTGAAGGTAAGGAGCCAGTCCTCTCTCACATCTACGTCTACGCCTGTCTCGTCTTTCCCAGTGATCAGGTGTGTAGCCATTGGAGAGATCTGTGTTCAACTCCAAACTCAACCTCTTATTTAGTTTCAGCATGACCTTAGACAGCTTACACCTACAAGCCTATTCTCTTATATCTTAAAATGCAAGCAATTAGAGTTGTTGCCTTGAGGGTTAAATGAGGCTGAACACACAAAACTCTTAAGAGGAAGACCAGGCAGGTGGGAAGCGATCAAGAAGGAGGAGAGCTGTTCTGTGTTTCTTAAAACAAGAACAACCGCACAGCAAGCTCTGAATCTGGGCCGCCCCCACCGTCACTGGCCCTCCCAGTGGTCAGCCTTCAACCTCAGACACCGCAAACTGCTCCTCCCGGTATATGAACCTCCGACCCAGTCTCGGAAGCTGCCCTCCGACCTCCACCGTCGGTGCACCCTCTGCCACAGGCTCACCTGTTCAGCATATTGGATTGGTAGATCCTCTTCTCGTGGGTGTTGTAGCAGCTGCTCTTGGGCTCGGGGATGAAGCTGTGCTCGGACAGCATGTCGGAGGCCGCGGTGGTGATGATGGCGATCCCGTCCCTCACTCTGGCAGGGAGGCCGTAGTCCCACTCGTCGTAGGACACAGAGACCAGGCCGGTGGGGAACTCCGAGGGCACTGTGTCTGTGTCCCCCGCTACCAGACTAGGCACAATCCACGTGTAGCCATAGCCGGTCAGCCCTACTGAGTTAGCCACTTCGAAGATGTAGGTGGCCTCTTCCTTAGTACAGTAAAGAAGAATGATGGGGCTCTGAAGTTTTTTGAGCTGGTTCTGGATTTTAGAATCCCCATCGTCCAAGGACATGTCCAGCAGAAGGACCTCCTCCAGCTCCCAGCCCACGAAGCTGTTCTCGATGGTGCTGCGAATCTTGTTGACAAAGTCCTGGTAGCCAGGGAAGTAGGTGGTGACGATCGAGAAGATGTACCAGTCATACTCCTCCATGATGTTGAGCATCACGGAAGCCTGCTGTTCAATTGATGGGCCGAACTGGAAGAACATGGAGGATTCATCCTAGAGTGGGAAATATGAGAAAGAAAGAGAGAGAAGAGTCAAAACAAAGATGGTGAGGGGGAGCCTGAACCAGCTGGACACAGAGGTTTGTTTGTGTCTATTACTCTTTCCATTAATGCCTTTAAAGAGGGATATGTTTGGATTGCAAACATCTGTAATACTCTCCTTCTTAAAACCTTCCCCTGGAGAAAACCAACCTGGGTCTATGCTCTCTTTGAAGTCCTCAGGGCTACTGCAGAGCCCCAGACAGCCTCTCAAAATCAAATATGTTAGTATTTCTAGAGCAAAATGTAGGAAGAGTCACAAAAACCAGGATAAAGACTAAATGGCCTCATGTCAGTTGAGGTCAGAGTTTGCTGTCAAATGAGTTATATAAACACAAACTTGCTCTTTCCAATTTTTGAGACTTTTGGATTCATCAGTTGTGGGTGTGTTTCATTCAATCCGGGGAATAATCCAAAATGCCCTCAATCTGCCCTTAAATCTACCTCAAATAGGGAGGGGGCAGGTGAGTGGTCCAGCAGGTGAGTGGCACTCAGGTATGGCGAGCTGGGAAGTGCACTGTAGCACAAGATTTGATCTGTGCATTGTCTGTAAAGACATAACTGTTCAATGAATCGCACATGGAGTTTTCTCTCTGTCTTCTACTCTGGTAATGAGGCATATAGGTTAGAATGAGGCACAGTCAGTCTATGTAAGGTACAAGTTACAATGACTTGTCTTCAAGGTCATCTGTGATTAAGCCTGTATTCGAGAACAGCATATAGAGAATAGCTCTTTCTCTTTCCTCTATAATGCCAGGGGTCTCCGTCTGACCTGTGTATTACACACAACCCTCTGTCAACTCTAAGCATCTTATGTTTTCTCCCACTTTGTGAGGGAGAAGCCCTTTTACATTTCTCCCACTTGAAGCTGTATTCCACCTGCCATTTGGACATGTCAGGCCCTGCGTTTTATCTCCATCATACAGCTAGAATAATCTGAAACCACAAAATGAAGACCCTCTCAGCCTCGTCCTTCTGTTTCAGTCTATTTTCCCCTGAGTTCCTCCTGGGTAATGGCATCTCTTTTCTTGGTCAGTGGCCCCTGTCTCCTATCTGATGGTTTATCTCCATTTTATAACTATCCAAGCTAACAAAATCGTGTTTTTAATTCAAAGAGGGCAGTGCTTTTTTATCCCCGAAACCAGAGCTTTGAAGCATGGTTACAAGAGATCAGGCTTTTAAACAAAATGATGCAGTGATTTCTTAGTTCAGAAACATATTGTTGTACAGCTGAGAAATTGCTGAGTATTTTTTGGGCACTCGCTAGTGAAAAAAAAAAATGCAGGCTGGGAGATATCCAGCTGGTATCCAAAGACCCTGATTCGGCAGCAGGAGCTGCCAGCCCAAGGCTCTGCCAGGGCTGTGTGTGCTTCACGTGCCTTGAACTCTTCACATTTTCTTACAAGTGATCCAAATGAAACAGGAGCTGCTCAGTCATTTGGGGTTAATTCCTTCTGCTATGGGTAAAATGGTGCTTATAATGGCTCCCTCCTCTGGCTTAAACATACAGTCCAAGAGGAGCCTCTCAGAATCATGGAACTAAGGGATATAGAGAGGGTGGGGCACCAAGAATGCATGGGGAGGGAATGGAAATCATTTCAGAATAAAAGAAAGCCCAGGGCCAGATGGCTTCACAGGTGAATTCTACCAAAAGTGTAGAGAACAGCTAACACCTATTCTGTTCAAACTCTTCCAGAAAACTTCAGAGGAAGGAAAACTCTCAAACTCATTCTATAATGCCACCATCACCCTGATACCAAAACCAAAGATGCCACACACATACAAAAAAATTACAAGCCAATCTCACCAATGTACATAGATGCAAAAATCTTCAACAAAATTCTAGCAAACAGAATCCAACAACACATTAAAAAGCATCGTCATCAAGTGGGCTTTATCCCAGGGATGCAAGGATTCTTTGATATATGCAAATCAATTAATGTGATACACAAAATTAACAAATTGAAAGATAAAATGATTATCTCAATAGATGTAGGGAAAACTTTGGACAAAAATAAGCATCCATTTATGATTTAAAAAAAAAAACTCTCCAGAAAGTAGGCATTGAAGGAATCTACCTCAACATAATAAAGGCCATACATGACAAACCCATGGCAAACATTATTCTCAGTGGTGAAAAACTGAAAGCATCGCCTCTAAGATCAGGAACAAGATAAGGGTGCTCATTCTCATCTCTATTATTCAACCTAGTTTTGGCAGTCCTAGCCACAGCGACCAGAGAAGAAAAAGAAATAAAAAAAGAATCCAGATTGGAAAAGAAGAAGTAAAACTCTCACTGTTTACAAATGACTGACACTACATATAGAAAACCCTAAAGATGCCACCAGAAAATTACTGGAGCTAAGGGTAAAATGGTGTTTATGATGGCTCCCTCCCCTGGCTTAAACATACAGTCAAAGAGGAGCCTCTAAGGACTATAGCAAAGTCGCAAGATATAAAATTAATATTCAGAAATCCCTTGCATTCCTACACAGAACAGAATAGTGATTTTTTTTTTTTTAATGCAGCCAGCCCCTGCTCCTTGTCTTCCACTTCAACGGCAAGTATGGACTGCTCTTCGGGTGACACTGACCTTGTTCTTGGGTTACAATATAGAGTGGGAATCCAAGACAGCAAAGCTTACTTATGACAAGACTTGTCAGGGGCCCACAGAAAACCACAGTAATAGGAAAGGAAGGCCCGTGACAGAACAACTTACCCAGAATGGTTGTGATCACTTTAAAGTGACAGCCATTTGTTTTCCTTGTTACTTTCAGCTAAACTGGGGAGTTTGGGAGATTCTCAAATGAGATGTATTATCACTTGAGTTTTCACCAGCCCAGCGGATGTGACAAAGGGACAGACGCATCCAGATATACCTTACAATGCACACGCGTAGGATGAGATGGGTAAAACTACTGCCCATTCTATGCTAAATGAACATATCACAAGGAGGTTCTTGAACACCCACAAAGCTCCAGCCACAGTGCAGCCACAGCTGATTCCAAAACACAGCTAGAGATAGCCTCGAAGGAAAACCCATTGGCATCCATAGTAAATGAGCCCATGCTAATGAGACTGAATTTAAAAGAAAGCCAACCTACTGTATACCAACCTAACCCTCTCCTGTTTAGTCTTCTCTTAAAACTCTCTCACAAAAATAAATGAGCTCTTAAAGAAACTGCCAGCTATTATGTGAAGAAAGCCAATAAACAGTGAAAGTAAAAAAAAGAAAAATTAACATGGTTTCAAGTTACCTCCACCACATCCTTATCTTACCTACTAATTCTGTCATCTTCCATGATCATCCTTTTCTGATTTCCTCCACTCCTGTCAATGCCCAGTTCAACCATCTTATCTTGCCAATCCTTCATTAAATAAGGAGGCCTTACAAGGCGATTTTATCTGGGGCACCAAGAGGAGGTTAATGAAACCAAATGGGAATCAAGAGACAAAGTTATAGCTTGGACAAATGTTTCCTGGTATAATGAGTGGTCCAGCATTATTAATTTAGTTGACACATCAATCTGGTATATAGCAGTCGGGAATGGAACGGCTCTTTTTCAACAAAGCTTTGGGCTAACTATAAGTTGTAAGCAGTGACAGCCTTTGCAAATTATGGTCACAGCCACAAATCAAAGAGCAGTCTTGATGTGTGCATGGAGTGGAAAGGACTGTGGCCGTGCATCCATCTTGGCAGGCTCCCAGCATGCACTGTGATCACCACAAGAAGCAGCATCTTCTAGGCTGAAGGACAGGGATATAACTCAGCTCACTATGCTTCCCCACTAACATTTTTATCTCCTGGTGTCATTACGAAATGTTATGTGCACAGGTCCTTGGAGCAGTCTCCTCAGATTCCCAGTCAAATTTATTATATGAATGTACTTCTTCAACTTGCCTCCAGAGCACCTTTAAAGCAGTCCAAGATAAAGGGTTGCCATGACTGATAAGTACAGCCAGCACAGGGACGCTACGATGGGGCATTAGAGCCTGTCAGTCTGGAACTGTTACGGTGAACCCCATCATGTCGGTGTTCATGGTGTTTATTTGCTAATAAGAAGAAACAAAAACAAGTACTACTTTCATTCTACTAACTGCCTCAGAAAATTGCTGCCTAGAAAATTAGCAGTACATGAGATTCTTCTTCTACATCACTGAGATCCCTTACAGATCCGCTTCAGACATAAAGGATATACTAGCAATGGGGTTCAGCTGCCAGTTCACCTTGGGGACTGCCTCAGCTGAAGAGAACCCCTCACCCAAAGTGGACAGAATGCACGGAGTGACCGGTGGTCATGGAGTCTAAAGACCTGGTCCTCCTGCCTTAATTCTGGGCAACTCTGAAGGATGTGTCTGTCTTCAGAACTTCCCACAAGTTTCCATTAATACTGCATCAAAGGACTTCGCCGGTGGTCCAGTGGTTGAGTCTGCCTGCCAATGCAGGGGACACAGGGTCCATTCCTGGTCCAGGAAGAGCCCATATGCTGCAGGGCCGCTAAGCCAGTGCACCACAGTTAGTGAAGCCAGCGAGCCCTGGAGCCCATGCTCTGCCACAAAAGAAGTCACCAGAATGAGAAGCCGGCACACCGCAACTGGAGTGTAGCCCTTGCTCGCAGTAACTAGAGAAAGCCTGCGCACATCAACAAAGACCCAGCGCAGTCGGAAATAAAGAAAGAACATACTGTCTCACACTGTATTTCTGCCTCTGTCTGCTCCTGCCCTTCCATTCAGGGCGTGTGGGACCGGAGAGCATTCGCTTCTAAACCTCCTATGCACCAACTTTAGCTCAGATCACCTTCTCAGGGAACCAAACTGGAGACTTTATCCATTTCCCTTTTCCAATGTGGAAAAGAGACAACTTGAAAGTGAACATGGTATCTGTTTTCAAATATAAAAATGACTTATATGGTAGAAAAATAAGTCTCTGCCCATTGGCTCTGGAGGAGAAAACTGGGACCAGTGAGCAGAAATAGTAAAAGGCACCATTGGGCTCAATGGAGAAAGTACATTTGCAACAATTATAGCTGTTTAAAATGAAATGGGCCTCGTAAGGTAAGGAGCTTGCTGTCGTTATGAACATTCAAAAAGGAGTTGGATTATTAACAGATAAAGGGATTCTCCCCAGCACTCCATGTGGAAAATGCCAGGCTCATCTCTCAGGCCTACTTCAAAAGTCAGCTTTTTTTTTAATGCGTATTGTCTTTTCTGACTTTCCCAAGTCAAGTTAATTCCCTTTTCTCTGTACTTTCACAATATTTGATATATGCCCCATCACCATATTTATTTATTTAAAAATTTTTAATGAAGTATAATTGATGTACAATATGATATAAATTATAGGTGTGCAATACAGTGACTAACAACTTTAAAAGTTATACTCCATCTACAGTTATTACAAAATTCTGGCTATATTCTCCATGCTGTACAATGTTTCCTGCTGGCTTATTTTATACCTCATAGTTCGTAGCTGTTACTCCCCTACCCCTATATTGCCCCTCCATATTTTCCTCTGTGGTAATCACTACTTTCTTCTCTGTATCTGTGAGTCTGTTTTTTTTTTGTTGTTGTTGTTGTTATATTCACTAGCTTGCTGGATTTTTTTTAGATTCCACATATAAGTCATATTATTCAATACTTATCTTTCTTTGTCTGACATCTCATTTAACATAATACTCTTCAAGTCTATTCCTATTGCTACAAATGGCAAATTTTCATTCGTTTTTATGGCTAAATTGTATTCCATTGTGTGCGTGTGTGTATACTCATACACTCACAGACTACACCTTATTTATCCATTCATCTGTTGATGGACACTTAGGCTGCTTCTATATCTTAGCAAGTGTACATGAGGCCGCCATGAACGCTGGGATACATGTGTCTTTTTAAATTAGTGTTTTGGGCTTTTTCAAATATATACTCAGGAGTAGAACTGCTGGGTCTTATGGTAGTTCTTTTTGCCTTTTGATATTGTTCGTGGTGTTCTTGCAACAAGCTTACTAGAGTGGTTTGCCATTCCTTCCTCCAGAGCTGTGGTTTTCCCAGTAGTGTGGATGTGAGAGTTGGACCATAAAGGAGGTTGAGTGCCGAAGAATTGATGCTTCTGAACTGTGGTTTTGGAGAAGACTCTTGAGAGTCCCTTGGACTGCAAGGAGATCAACGAGTCAATCCTAAAGGAAATCAACTCTGAATATTCATTGGAAGGACTGGTGCTGAAGCAAAAGCTCCGGTACTTTTGTCCACCTGATATGAAGAGCGGACTCATTGGAAAAGCCTGTGATGCTGAGAAAGACTGAAGGAAAAAGGAAAGAGAGCAGCAGAGGACGAGATGATTAGATAGCATCACCAACTCAGTGGACACGAGTCTGAGCAAACTCCAGAAGACAGTGAAGGACAGGGAAGCCTGGCGTGCTGAAGTCCATTGAGTGGCAGAGTCAGACATGGCTTAGGGGCTAAAGAATACCAACAGCAATGGTAGTTCTATTTTTATTTTTTTAAGGAACCTCTATACTGTTTTCCATAGTGACTGCATCAATTTACTTTCCCACTAACGGTGTTTAAGGATTCCCTTTTCTCATGGGAAGCAAATATGCGTGCTTTGTCCCATTAAAAAATGTGCATTTCTCAAGAGCAGGAATTGTACCTTATTCATCTCTGAACCTCCAGGTGGCACGTGAAAAAAATTTAAATGTTTGTTGAATTAATATTACAAAGTACATTCCTTTGTTGGGTGGGAGATGAACTGAAATGACCTTGATGGTCTCAACTGGTTCCAAATTTCTATGCTGATGGCACATGTCTGCAGTTATGCCTGAATGGTTGTGCACTTGTACAAAAAGTGAGGGGATCCACCTCAGAGCCAGCCCGAGGGGCAGTCATTTATTCATTCTTCTCTACAGCAAACTCCATGAAGCATCATCTACACTTCTTCCCACTCCTCTTCTCCCATTCTTTCTTGTTCTAATTCCAATCACACTTCCAACCCCACTCCTCCTCCCCAAAAGATCGTCTTGTGAAACGCAGTGGTGGCATTTGTGTTGCCAACTCTAAGGTCCATCTGCAGCCTTTGACTTGGGTCATCACAGGCTCCTAAATATGCTTTCGTCCCTCGGTTTCCAGGGCTTCGAATTCACTTGACTCTCCTCCTAACTTACTGGCAGCTGTTCTCCCATCTCCTTTGCTGGTTCCTCCTCTTCCTTCGGATCTTTTGAAGCGGGCGTGCCGCAGAGTCAATCCTCGATCCTCGTTTTGTTCGCCTTCTCAGAAATCTCACTCAGTTTCCTGATTTAAATCCCATTTCGATGCCGATTGCGCTCACACTTTTTTCTCCAAAACTTCAAACTGACACATCAAACTGCCTATTCTACATCCCCATTTGGATATCTCTGAACATATCCAAAATGGAAATGTTTCCAATTTCAGTTCAAGGCAATTCTCTCCTCCTACTGCCAACTCCTCTCTTTCTTTGGACTTCTACATCCAATCAGCCAGGACACCTTGACTGCCTTACCTTCAGAAGGCTGTCCCTAGAGAGCCTTTGACCACCCACTTTGTTTGAGCCAACCTCATCCTTCACCTGTCATTGAAAGGCCTGCTAACTGGCCTTCCTGCCTCTGCCCCAGTCTCATGTACAACAAAGAAGCAAGATAACCCTTTGAAAGCTTAAATCATAAGATGCTATCTTCAGTCCCAAACCCTGAATGACTTCACAACTCACTAAAAGGAAGAAGCTGACACCCATGATTGGAACCCCACTGGCCCTCNAAAAAAAAAAAGCAAACAAATCAAATGAAACCAAAAAAGAAAAACAAAAAAAGCAAAGCTCATAGATACAGAGAACAGATTGGAGGCTGCCAGAGGCAATGGATGGGGAGTAGGTGAAATGGGTGAGGGAAGTCAATGGTACAAAGTTCCAGTTATAAAATAAATACGTCATTGGGATGTAACGTACCACATGATGACTAAAGTTAATAAGACTGTACTGCATATTTGAAAACTGCTAAGAGAGCAAACCTTAAAACCTAAAACCTAAAAACCTTTCCTCATCACAAGGAAAAAAAGTTTTGTAACATGTTCAGTGAGGAATGGTAACAACACTTGCTGTGATCATTTCACAGTGTTTACAAATACGGAATCATTATATTGCATGATTAAAATATAATATAATATTACATATCAATTACACCTCAATTACAAAAGTGACAATTGATGTTGCATCCAGATAATTCTCATGCATGCATGCTAAGTCACTTTAGTCATGTCTGACTCTGCAACTCCATGGTCTGTAGCCCTCCAGGCTCCTCTGTTCATAGGATTTCCCAGGCAAGAATACCAGAGTGGGTTGTCATGCCCTCCTCCAGGGTATCTTCCCAGCCCAGAGATCAAACCTACATTTGTTATGTCTCCTGTATTAGCAGGCATGTTCTTTAACCACTAGCACCACCTGGGAAGCCACAGATAAATTTCAAATCTAGTTTATTTTTGTTGGCTATTGAACTGATAACATTTTCCAGCATTTTATTTATTTTTTAATTGAAGAATAATTGCTTTATTGAATTTTGTTGGTTTCTGCCAAACATCAACATGAATCAACCATAGGTTTACATATGTCCCCTAAGGTCCCTCATGCTACACAAATCTTAGCAATGTATAACATCCCAGGGATTACAAGCCTGCTAGGACATTAAAGCAAACTCAGATTAAATAAACCCGACCTTTCTCCTCCTTCTGTTTTCCTTCTAAATTCAGTTCTTAAGAAGGATCTGTGTTTGAAAAAAGGCTAGAACCTCTAGGCTTTTGCTGAAAACCTTCACTACCCATCAGATTTAGAAGGCAAGTGTAGAAATGACGGGCTAAGAGGTCAGGTTCCTCCAAGCTGGGTTAGTCCTGGGTATTTCTTCTCTACTTCTTCCACACCGAGCACAACGTAGAAGCAGAATATGGGGACAAAAATCACTCCTCTCCCAACACAAGGGGAGGATTTTCTCTACCTCCTCAACTCCAAGAGATCCCCTTTTTGGTGACTATAAACTCTGATACCAACCATCATTTTTTTTTCAGGTGACTAAGGCTGGTGTAGCTATTTAGAGTGGGTTTGGTTAGTGTCAATTCTGTGAGCCCTTCAAGAAAGAAAAAAAACACCCGATGTTCTCGCCATTAATCAGAAATATCATGAGTGAAACACACAAAGGAAGCTCACTGGTGGAGAAGCATGATCTTTCCTGCCAGTTAAATGCTAGATTCATTCTCAGTAAACCCTTGCACACAGAGAAAATGCTCTGGGTTTTCAAAAGCCCATGAACAGACATTCAAGCAGATTGAGCTAGTCTAACAGCCATTCTGGATAGCTAAACAACTCCCCCAGAAGCCAGCATTCTTTTTCTTATTTGTTCTTTCAGAAGATAATTTTGCTTTCTCCTTGAATTGTGTCCTAGTTTCCTCCCTGAACCTCCCTCTTGGATGTGCTTCAATCGCTGAATTTAAGCCACAGCTGAGAAAAAAACTAAAAGTATTCACTTTGAGAATGTCTACAAGGTCCTTCCTATTCTAGGTCTCAGGGACAATTTTTTAGCAAGAAGAAAGCTTACCAGCAATAGACAGGGCAATAAGAGGAGAAGAATAAAAAGGCCAGTTCCCTCTCACTAAGATACTCAAGTGAATGAAAGAGTTAAGTCAGGAAGCAAAAGGCCTGGAGAATACCAAGAGGACTTTCAGAATGCGCTTGGGCTTTGCTATAAGGTTTCAAGACACCAAAATCCTAACAAGCCAATTGCATTTCATCTTAAATTAAAATTCTTCACGATGGCCAGTGTTTTCTGCACATCAAAACAACTCTTGGGTGAACTGACTTGTATTTTTATTGAGAGGTCCTTTTCTATAAAAGAACGAGTTGACATATTCAACAATCACCACGTTCTGTGGCTGAATAAACATACTTTTAAATAAATGCAACTGGAGAAAGCAGGGGAACAGGAAAAGTTGCGGGGAAAATGAAATAGAGAAAAATAGTATAAACATCAAGCCAACAGTATTAATTAGGATTATCAATATCAGACTAAATTTATTTAGACAAGTTTACAAAATCAAGTGTGCTCAACACAAATATAGATCTGGGCATTTTCATGGATTAAAAAAAAAGCATTTCATAGATAAAAAGAAGGGCATGGTAAAACTAAACCACAGAACTAAGAGAAAAGACAAATTTTATTAGGAGCGCAATCCAAAATCAAAACTGCTTATACCATCAAAATCTTTCTATTTCACTTAAGCCAAGAGGGTGGAGTTTACAGAAGAAATGTGCTCATTAATAAAGAACAGGGTGAAATACAGACCAGTGATGGTACTGGATGCATCAGCAGCATTTTTTAGAGTGAAGATGTAGACATTTGTCTCAAAAACATTAATGTTCCCATCTCTTAATATGTATTTGCTCAGAGCATCACATTCATATACCAATGGGAGTCAAGCATTGGGGAGGTGCTCACAAGAGGAGATGAGGAGGAAAGGCATTTTATACTTGACAAAGCTAAGAGTGCTGGTACCTTATATGTTGCTGAAAATGACAAAGCCCTGGTTCTAAATACAGTGGCTATGTTCATGCACATGGGTCTCTTCAAAAGATTCCTGGAAAACAAAGGTCTCTGTCTTTCTGTCCCTGCTCTATAGAGAAAGATGAAACATTGCTGAATTGAGAATCTGGACCAATTGTGCTCTTTGGCACAGGTCAACAAGCCATTGCCAGGAGAAATATCAATAACCTCAGATATGCAGATGACACCACCCTTATGGCAAAAAGGGAAGAGGAACTAAAGAGCCTCTTGATGAAAGTGAAAGAGGAGAGTGAAAAAGCTGGCTTAAAACTCAACATTCAAAAAGCATCCGGTCCCATCACTTCATGGCAAATAGATGAGGAAACAACAGAAAGAGTGAAAGACTTTATTTTTGGGGGCTCCAAAATCACTGCAGATGGTGATTGCAGCCATGGAATTAAAAGACGCTTACTCCTTGGAAGAAAGGCTATACCAACGTAGACAGCATATTAAAAAGCAGAGACATTGCTTTGCCTACAAAGGTCCATATAGTCAAAGCTATGGTTTTCCCAGTAGTTATGTATGGATGTGAGAGTCGAACCATAAAGAAAGGTGAGTGCCGAAGAACTGATGGTTTTGAACTGTGGCGTTGGAGCAGACTCTTGAGAGTCCCTTGGATTGCAAGGAGATCAAACCAGTCAATCCTCAAAGAAATCAGTCCTGAATATTCATGGGAAGGACTGATGCTGAAGCTGAAACTCCAATATTTTGGCCAGCTGACACGAAGAACTGACTAACTGGAAAAAACCCTGATGCTGGGAAAGACTGAGGGCAGGAGGAGAAGGGGATGACAGAGGATGAGATGATTGGATGGCATCACCGACTCAATGGAAATGAATGTGAGCAAGCTCTGGGAGACAGTGACGGACAGGGAAGCCTGGTGTGCTGCAGTCCATGGGGTCGCAAAGCGTCGGACACGACTGAGCAACTGAACTGACTGAACAAGCCATTGCCTCCAGGGGCAGAAAGAAGTTTCCTGAAAAAGTTTTTCCCAACAAATATGCAGTGATCTGTTTCCCCAGGTCTCTGCACTGAGAAACTGATCACTACTTCCTCACAGAAAGCCAAGGATGGCTGTTCACAATTAACATGGCTTCGAAACTTTCACTTTTCCAAACCAATTTGGTCCTCTGTCTAAAAAAGGCAACACATTGTGAAGGGCTCCAGAAATGAAAAGAAAATTGCATACAAGCAAATTAAATATACATATACATCTTCAACCGCTTGTCCTCACCTGCCTGGCTCTGCCTGACTTGACTGTGGACTTAGAATCTTAGCCACCAGTTGTGCCTTCCACCCTTTAAAGCAGGACTGGTTGCATCCCATCCTCAACCAGAACATCTTCTAGAGCTGACTGGGCTGCTCCAACTCCAGAATTTAGAGCACATGATGTGAGCCTGGCTGGGTGCAGAAGAGGGCTTCCCCCTTCAGACTCACTAAGTTCCCACCAAAACTTCTGCATGACTTTTATTCCTGTCTCTACCAGATGAGACTGGGCTTGCCTTGTGGCTCAGCTGGTAAAGAATCCACCTGCAATTTAGGAGACCTGGGTTCAATCCCTGGGTTGAGAAGATCCCCTGGAGGAGGGAAAGGCTACCCACTCCAGTATTCTGGCCTGGAGAATTCCATGGACTGTATAGTCCATGGGGTCGCAAAGAGTTGGACACAACTGAGCAACTTTCACTTCCTACCAGATGAACAGCCTTACTTAGACCTTCCCACTTTCTGCCCAGTCCCTGCCAACACCCTTGATGCTGGACACTCCCTGCTCCCTATATCCAGGTGCCAACAGAGACTGGACACCCTTTCTTGCTCTTAACAATAAGAAGTTTATGTTGCTTTGTCCACTATTGTATCAAACCCCTGCATTCCCACACCATCCTGAATCACACCAAGTGTGGGTTATTTGATTTGAAATATGTTTTTTTGGAGGGCTGGTGGTGCTAGTGGTAAAGAACCCACCTGACAATGCAGAAGGCATAAGAGACATGGGTTCGCACCCTGGGTTAGGAAGATGCCCTCTAGGAGAGCATGGCAACCCACTCCAGTATTTCTGCCTGGAGAATGCCATGGACAGAGGAGCCTGGAGGGTTTCAGTCCATGGGGTCACAAAGACTGAATCGATTTCGCATGCATGTACACAGGTTTTTTGGAGCTTGCTGGCTCCTCCCTTGCGGCAGGCAGTATACAAGGTGAGGTCCACTCTCTCCCCACCCTTGGCCTCTCCTTAGACTCGTTTAGACCCCAGAATGCTTGGCTTGCAAAAAGGTGAAAGTGATGTCCGGTGCTGCATTGGTTACATCTAAGTTTCTCTGAAATTTTCTTTGTTCACTTCATGCTGAAAATCACTCTCTGTTGCTGGAATTATTCAACTTTCACTTCGGCTATGCCTCCTTTGTGCCTATGGGTTAATAGCACAAATGGCTCTTTAAGAGTTCAGAATTCCTAACTGCTTACCCTTCACTTTCTTTCCCTCCAGCTCTGGGACATGTTGGTATATGAAGTCTCGCTGAGTGCACAGCTTCATCGGCTGGAACTAACATGTAGTGCCCAATCGGACAAAGGGAGAACCACAGGATCCTGTCCACGTTCCTAGAAAATACCTGTTTATTTCTCTATCCACACACAGAAGGAATAATTGGCTGAGAAGGTACAGAATGCTACTGATCCAGTTTCCAAAGCAGTCCAGGGTCACTGTCTCTGGTCCAGCCTGCCCCTCCCCCCACCAATGCAGCAGTACCAACTCTGCCAATATCCTGGCCATCTTGCCACTGGTGTCCTGCACACTGGTGTCTTGAGCAATGCAACTCAGGCTGAGGCTTCTTCCTTTGTTGACTCTCTTTCCCCACAGTGTTAGTCCCACAGATGAAGACCCCGCTGGAAGATTTCCCTGGTGGCTCAGACACTAAAGAATCTGCCTGCAAAGCAGGAGACCCGGGTTCTATCCCTGGGTTGGGAAGATCCCCTGGAGAAGGAAATGGCAACCCACTCCACTATTCTTTCCTGGAGAATTCCATGGACAGAGGAGCCTGGTGGGCTACACAGTCCATAGGGTCACAAGGCGTCAGACAAGACTAAAGTAATCATTACACCCACAACTGGCCTACACCTGTAGCCCAGCATCTCCATTCTCCTCTCTGGGGTCATGGGTAGCTGAAATGCTGTCAGTGTCTCAATCTGATTCTGAAAGACCAGCAGTGGCCATCACACAGGGCAGTATCAAAGGTGGCAAGATCGCTTCTAAAGATAAGAACCGGATGAGTAAAGGAATGGCCAATATATACATTGTTCTTTTGAAGTTTGTATATTTGTTTGTTTTTAAACCACATTCAATGGTCTCCTACTTTTCTATAGTTCATAGACTTCACCTAAATACATTTCCTTTCATGGAAGCATGTGAGCAGAAAAAGAGTTCTTTAAAAGAAAATGCCAACTGGCATTTCAAACAGAAAGAAACTCAGAGCTTAGCCTTTCACCCATCCTCATCAGAGTCTCTGTGGTATCGAGCCGTGGTTACAATCAGATGCTGGCACTTATTAATGTCTCATCTGGGTTCTTCACAGTGGGGCCTCTGCCTACAGATGAATCATCCCAGACAAGTAGGATTCTTACATGGTCTCATTATCTTTAGACTTGGCAGAAAAGCCACTCACCTATCAGGCTTTTATCAGCTTGCTGTGAATTCTGATCTAGGCTGACAAAAACAAAATGGCGGATCCTGATGGTCCACAGCAACATTCTGATGTTAATTCGGTGCTGCTTGAAAGGCGCCAATACACTGACCTTGGGTAAGCACAGCTTAAGTGTAAGCGTTAGATGGTCAGTCGTGCCCGACTCTCTACAACACCATGGACGGCGGCCCACCAGGCTCCTATGTCCAGGATATTTTCCAGGCAAGGATACTGGAGTGGGTTGCCATTTCCTAAATGCTTTATTAAATAAACACCAGCCTGGGATCTCAAAGAAGACACACTAACCTGAGTGGCTTGAAAAGACATGAATCCAGCTCACATACAATTAAACCAGTTCAGGAAAATGGGAGGAAGAACTAGACAATTTCCCAAGCCTTCAAAGAAAATTCCACATTCTTCCTCAGTTACACAGGCCAGTGAGTTCAGCAATCCTGACTTTCAGAAATTCTTCCCTAGCTCTGCCTCAATTCCATCATGCTGCAGATGAAACCCTTTGGCTCTCACATTTTCCTTGGTGTGTGCATGCTAAGTTGCTTCAGTTGTGTCTGACTCTTTATGACCCTACGGACTGTAGCCCACCAGGCTCCTCTGTCCATGGGGTTCTCCAGGCAAGAATACTGGAATGGGTTGCCGTTTCCTTCTCCAGGGGATCTTCCTGACCCATGGATCAAACCCGTGTCTCTTATGTCTCCTGCATTGTCAGGTGGGTTCTTTACCATCAGCGCCACCCAGGAAGTCTTTCCTTGATGAAAGGTCCTCAAAACTTTTATTAAACTAAATTAAGGCAATGTCAACTTAGAAGATGGTTTGTGATTTGCTTTGTGTGTAAAGATTATTATACATACTCTCAATCTTTTCTTCCTTAGACTAAACTGATCCCTTTATGTCTCAGCAATTATGGTTCTTATTATAATATTTATTGAGTTTAAAGTGTATTAGATGTTTTATATATGTATTACATTCATTAATTCTCATATCTCTATGCAGTAAGCCCTATTACTCAGTTTCAGCAACAGAGAAAGTAACCTTTTGAGAAGTAACGCACCCAAGGTCACTGCTAGTTTGAGAATCTAGCTGGGTCTGCCTACAGAGTGTGCTTATTCAACCACCACACCACACAGCCTCAAGCTTCTGTAAATCATCTTTGTGGCTCCTATCTGAACAATTTACACCTCCTGTTTTAATTGTGAACCACAGAATGATCACAATCATCTATTAAAGTTCTAATCCCAGCCTAGTACAGTACACAGACTATTTTCACGAGTCCTTAAGCTTATGTATCCATCCATTAGCATAGTTGTACTACCAACTAATGATGGACCTGGTACACGTTATCACCCTATTCAATTCAGCTCAGTTCAGTTGCTCAGTTGAGTCCAACTCTTTGAGACCCCATGGACTGCTGCATGCCAGGGTTCTTTGTCCATCACCAACTCCCAGAGCTTGCTCAAACTCATGTCCATCAAGTCGGTGATGCCATCCAACCATCTCATCCTCTGTCATCCCCTTCTTTTCCTGTCTTCAATCTTTCCCAGCATCAGGGTCTTTTCCAGTGAGTCAGTTCTTTGCATCAGGTGGCCAAAGTACTGGAGTTTCAGCTTCAGCACTAGTCCTTCCAATGAACATTCAGGACTGATTTCCTTTAGGATGGACTGGTTGGATCTCCTTACAGTCCAGGGGACTCTCAAGAATCTTCTCCAACACCACAGTTCAAAACCATCAGTTCTTTGGTGCTCAGCTTTCTTTATGGTCCAACTCTCACATCCATACATGACTACTGGGAAAACCATAGCTTTGACTAGACAACCCTTTGACGACAGAGTAATGTCTCTGCTTTTTAACATGCTGCCTAGGTTGGTCAGAGCCTTTCTTCCAAGGAGCAAGCATGGAAGTACTGAACTGAGCTGAATTGAATAGAGTAATTTCATGCCTATAGTCACCATCTGCAGTGGTTTTGGAGCCCAAGAAAATAAAGTCTCTCACTGTTTCCTCATCTATTTGCTATGGATTGATGGGACTGGATGCCATGATCTTCATTTTTTGAATACTGAGTCTTAAGCCAGCTTTTTCACTCCCCTCTTTCACTTTCATCAAGAGGCTCCTTAGTTCCTTTTCACTTTCTGTCATAAGCATGGTGTCATCTGCATATCTGAGGTTATTGATATTTCTCCTGGCAATCTTGATTCCAGCTTGTGCTTCATTCAGTCCAGCATTTCGCATGATGTACTCTGCATATAAGTTAAATAAGCAAGGTGACAATATACAGCCTTGACATAGTCTTTTCCCAGTTTGGAACTAGTCCGTTGTTCCATATCTGGTTCTAACTGTTGCTTCTTGACCTGCATATCTCAGGAGGCAGGTANCTGCATACAGATTTCTCAGGAGGCAGGTAAGGTGCTCTGGTATTCCCATCTTTGAAGAATTTCCCACAGTTTGTGGTGATCTACACAGTCAAAGGCTTTAGCATAGTCAGTGAAGCAGAACTAGATGTTTTTCTGGAATTCTGCTTTTTCTATGATCCAATGGATGTTGGCAATTTGATCTCTGGTTCCTCTGCCTTTTCTAAATCCAGCTTGAACATCTGGAAGTTCTCGGTTCATTTACTGTTGAAGCCTGGTTTGGAGAGTTTTGAGCATCACTTTGCTAGCGTGTGAGATGAGTGCAAACGTGTGGTACTGTGGACATTCTTTGGCATTGTCTTTTCTGTTTTATTGAACGTCGTACAACTGGTTCTTTATGATCTTATTAGTTGTTTGCTAATCAATCAAATATTTATTAAATACCCATCACGTGCTATAGCAAGTAGAGAAAAGGTATAAGTCTTTATCCTTATCCTCAGAGTGAGCCAACTGGACAATAAGATCAAAATATACAGAAGAATTGATGACTTTCTTAAGCTAAATGATAACATGAGGCTTAGAATATTTGTCATAGATTCAGTGTGGCTGGTGAGCTCTATTTTTTAAGCTTCTTTTTACTTATCTCATTCCTTGCCAGTTCTCTCCCCAGCTCTGTGCCGTGAGCAAATTAAATGCCTATGCATTTTAATCCAAATACCAGACTATGGACAGAAATATAAGTAGCACTGGCCTTGAACTCAGTTTTAGACAATTTGTCCTCAGGTGGACAACGGGCCTCTGATGTCCACTCTCTCAGGCAGCGATGTAAGGGCTGATAGAAGTACCGTACAGTATCATACCCAAAGCATTCCACCGTCTAAATGAATTATATATAAATCTTTCTCCTTGATCTACCCAGCCTTTCATTTTCATCTCAGAAGATTAGATTAGTATGACAGGACTTGTCCTTTATGAAGTCAAGCTACTCAGTTAAAAAAACCCTCTCTCTTCAAATGATTGCAAATTGATTTTGTTAAGATTTCTTTTCAGAGTTCCCTCAGAAGAGCTAGGGGAATGATGCTTTCTAGTCTTTCCTTTCTCTCCATGAATTTTTTCTCTACTTTGGCCTTTTCCCTCTGACCCTTCAACAGAGTTCGATAATTGTGTGCATCAATCAAGAGATCAATCATCTTAGGGCTCCTTGCATAAAGATGACCTATGATGGTAAAATTAAATCCAAGCTACTCACAAAAGTAGCCTGACATCAAATTTTCTTTAGTTCAATTTATTAGTCTCTATGTCCCATTCATTCAAAAACACACAGACAACTACCCAAACACTTATCAATTTTCAAAGCTCCCACCATGTCTCTTAAATTAACATAAAGTTCTTTTTAATCTTATTTGCCTACTGATGAACAAAGGGTATATTTCAAGATCTGCTTTTGTTCTTGGCTCCATGAAATTAAATGAATACATAGTAGCAATTGCATCCTCCAGTATTCACACAGTGACACAGTTTCTCACCTTTTACAAAAATAAAACAAAATTTTTAAAAAGGACACATCTGAACCAGAGATGCTTTCAGGTATAACTGGTGTGAGAGAGGATGTCCTTGTTTGTGTGTTGAGGCATATGTTGGCTACATATATAACCACTTATTAGCAAAGTTACTAGAAATAATCAGTTTAGTTTGCAAGTTATGCTTCACACCAAAAAGAAACATGTCTTGGCTCATAAGAAAACATCTCCTTGTATTTGTCTTCCTGAGTCCCACAAAGATGCAAAGATTATCTAAGTTATCTAGACAGAGTCTTCAAAAGACCTCCTACTAAGGACCTCCACTGAATCAGTTGCTTAGTTATACTAAATTCTTAATATTCAAATCTTTGGTGACAAAGAATAAGTTCATCTCTCTCAACTTCTTTTTTTGGGACATCTTTTTATTCTATAGCAATATCTTTCAAAGAACAGACATTTTAAATCTGAAGTCCAAATGCATCTTTTAAAGTGGATCGTGCCTGTCCTCCTCTAAATTCATCAGGAAAAGCAAGAGAAGCGTTCTTCTTTAGCAAGTATGAAAACTTCTGCCAGTTTACAGCCTACAGGGAAATCTGGAAATTCAAGTTTCTCAGACAGATTCTTGAAAATGCGCCCATTCCAAGCCTCAGCATTCCACTGTTCTTTACTAAGGTCCTTCACAATAAAATAAGAGACTTATTAGAAATGTGTATCTGGTATCTTTTACACTTGCATTATCTTTAAAATTTAAATATGAGGCTTGAGAGATAAGCTAAATTCTTCTCCAGTCTCCTAGGATATGAGACCATTTTCCTTGCATGAGCTCAAATCATCTCAGTCTTACTGCTTACCTTTTCTATCCCCACCTATACCACCCCCCAGACAGAAAACTCCTTAGAACAGCTGGCCTGAACTTGGTGAGCAACACTGGGCATTGTCTCTCAATTTCTCTTCTTCCATAAGGAGATTCCCCTCTCATTTCCTTTCCATAAAGGCAAAGATCCTCCTGATGTGGTCACAGTAAAACGCCTTGGATACCTAATTGTTTTTTGCTTTATTTTTCAGTTTGTATTAAATATGTACTAGAAGAGGGTTTCCGGGTCACTCTGAGTGACTTCCAGAGGCAGAAGCCGTTACGCTTCTTTGATATGCTGGATGTTCACAAAACCACAACCTTTCGCAGGCACTGAAAGGGTTAACCATAAGTTGCTTGCAAACAGGCTCCCAAAGAAATAAAGCAAGCCAGTCGATGATGTCAGGTAACTCAGATTATTGTGCACAGGCTGTACACACAAAATGAAAAATGAGAAGCACAGGCACATAACTCAGCAACAAGACAGTGGCTCCACGTGCTCTAAGGCCACGGGGACCCACACAAACCTCTGTCGGGCACTGGGGAAGGTCACTTCTGCAGGATCAGACCAACATCTAACAGCTGAGAAAGTAAGCTATGTATGTCACCTGAACTTCTATTTTTTAAAAGGTTTCTGCTAATCTGAACATGGCTCTTGGCTTCTGAATTTCAATATATCCCATTCTGCACCATTACAAAAAATGAAATTTCTTTCATCTTGCCTTGCTAACTTAAGTCCTGTATCCATACACCCTGAATAAAGCCAAATTCATGCCAGTCCTCGACTTTTTCTCATGGCACATAAAGCTAGTGTGTATGCTGGCTTCCCTTGTGGCTCAGGCGGTAAAGCGTCTGCCTACAATGTGCGAGACCCGGGTTAGGTCCCTGGGAAGGGAAGATCCTCTGGAGAAGGAAATGGCAACCCACTCCAGTACTCTTGGGAAAATCCCAGGGACGGAGGAGCCTGGTAGGCTACAGTCCATGGGGTCGCAAAGAGTCGGACACAACTGAGCGACTTCACTTCACTTCATTCTGTTCACATCAAGTCATTTCCTACATCCTTATACATTTAGGATGAGAGAAGAAAGTTAGTGTTCTGTTTCTTCTGAATTACGGGGCATTTCACAGAGGCCTATCTGTCCACGATCAAGTCAATAAACTTAATGTGCACTGACTTTGACCAAATTTGGCTCATTCGGAGGGTATAACCCTTTGTGAAATGGTAGCTCAGTAGCTGTCAAAAAGACTAGTTTCCAGAATATTTAATAGAATTCACTGAAATTTGGTATATGGAGGAGTTTCCAGAGTTATTTGATGGCATTGAGATTAAAGTTTAAAACAAACCAGTGTCTCAGTGGTAAAGAATCTGCCTGCAATGCAGAAGATGCAGGAGACATGGGTTGGATTCCTAGGTTGGGATGATCCCCTGGAGGAGGAAATGTAAACCCCTCCAATATTCTTGCCTAGAGAATCCCATGGATGGAGGAGCCTGGTGCACTGTAGTCCATGGGATTGCAAAAGAGTTGGACATGACTGAACAACAAACTACAAAAAACATGAATTTAGCCCTTGGCATTAGCATCTCAACACCCCTGATGTACAAACTGCAAACTTGGTCCATTTAACCACACTTAAAGACAGATATGTATTATTTATCCCCAAGAATAATGGTCTAAAGATATTCTGTGATGAATTCTGTCTGACGAGAACAGCTGGTCCTGATCTCCGAGATTTCTGCAAACATTAACTCGCTGGTTTCAATCCCAGATGCCTCAACCTTCTTTGTGATTTTGATAACTGGTTTCCCATAGCCACCACTTCATAAAGACCCCTAAGTGAACATCTAAAATTTAGATTTTGCTCTTTATGAACTTGGTGGTGGTGGTGTAGTCGCTAAATCATGTCCAGCTCATTTGACCCCATGGACTATAGCCCACCAGGCTCTTCTGTTCATAGGATTTTCCAGGCAAGAATATTGGAGTGGGTTGCCATTTCTTTCTCCAGGGGGTCTTCCTGACCCAGGGATCAAACTCAGGTCTCCTGCACTGTAGGTGGGTTGTTTACTAACTGAGCTATCAGGGAAGCCCCTTTAAAAACTTATGTGGTTTTAAAGGGAAGAAACCAACATAACAAAGCAGTAAGTACAAAAAGAGAAGATGCATATGAGGGCTCTGGGAAAAAAAAACCGGGTCTGGAATTCAGATCCAAATCTGCATACTTCTTTGTGATCTTGATTGTAATTTAACTTCTCCAAGCATTATTTTCCTCTACAAAATAACAGGGTGAATTCTTCATTTATAGAATTGTAAAGAGGGTCAGATGGGATAACACATATGAAAGTGGCTACTACAATGCCTGGCACAGATTAAATTCTCAGATTCAGTAAGTGTGAATCTATTTACCATATATTATGACCAACAACACAGTCAAGGAAGAGGTTTATTTCACACATATTTACATAGTTACAAATCGGTTAAGTGGATAAATCCATCATCATTTTTATTGTTCTTCTAGCCTAAGCATAAGTTGTATGCCTGTGTGCTGAGCTGCTTCAGTCATGTCCGACTCTTTGCAACTCCATGGACAGTAGCCCACCAGGCTCCTCTGTCCATGGGATTCTCCAGGCAAGACTACTACAGGGGGTTGCCATGCCCTCCTTCAGGGGATCTTCCCGATCCGGGGATAGAACCCACATCTCTTAAGTCTCCTGCATTGGCAGGAGTTCTTTACCACTAGTGCCACTTGGGGAGCCCAAGCATCAATTATAATTGACTAAACACAGCTTCCAAGTTTTACTGGGCCTCCAATACAACCCATAAGAGCTGGGTTCCCACTCTGTCCTTTTCTGAGTATGAGAGAACACTCCATCTTCTCATGTCTTGACAGGGTCCTACTGATTCTTCCATGACTTCAGTCATTCGCTCAACTGAAAGGCTGCTGATTTCCAGACCAAGAGGCATACTCTTGCCTTTTTCTTGCTTCTCACTGTCCAGTCAACAACATTCGCCAGCCCATGGATGATACTCATCCTATAGTTTCATAAAAGTCATCTTTTTCAGCCATTGTTCCCAGCGTTGGATCTCAGGTGGAAGAGCTTCCACTGGGTCTGATTGGCAGGTGCCACTTTGGCGGCTCTTACCTTATTTTACCAGATACAATTTCTCTTCACTATCAATAAGGAAAACTGTCCCTCTCTTCCTGTTTGAAAATCACAGATTTCCTCTTGGCTTGCTCCAATCCAAGTTCTGTCCCCAGTCTGAAGACTACCATTAGCTTCGGGCTCATTTGCAGACTGGTTTGCCCTGAGCATAAAGAAAGACTAGGGACTTCCCTGGTGGTCTATTGGTTAAGACTCAGCACTTCCACCACAGGAGGCTTGAGTTCAATCCCTGGTGGGGGAACTAAAATCCTACATGCTTGTGTGATCCACAACAAACAAGCAAAACACACACAAAAGAGCAACAGTAAAAAGCCTGATGACCAAGGAACCTTCATAGAAGCTTTGAATTCAGATCTTCAGTCCTCAATAAAATTTACATTGAAAAAAAGACTAACACTCCCCAGTCTCACTCCAATTCATGGCCATGGTTCAGAATGCACCTTATTCCCTTGGTTCTCTTTCATGACTCACCAGCCAGCATGAATGCAATGAAATAACCATCTCATGTCTGCTGGTCAAAGTTCTAGACTATAAAACTCTCTAGCACACACATAAAGTATGCAAAATAATTCTGAGAAAAAAAAGCAGTATTTAAATCATGCCCTCATGGACTAAATACCTGAACTAACAGCAAGAAAAGAGAAGGCAGAAATAATAAATTGAAATTCTAAATATCTGAATCCCTTAAGACATAATCCATTTCTATTGCAGGCAACATAGTAGCCCTGTAACAGTTTTTTATTTTTTTCTTTCGCAGATTAACTAATTTCTAAATATTTTCACAGGTCTATAAAAATAATCACACTTTTCAATGCTCTTAATCATTATCAAAACCAGCCCAGTCTCTCTAATGAATGTATTCTCAATGAACAAAGCCTGAACCTTTATTCTTACCCACATCCTCAGTGGTGAAGTAAGTGCTCTAGAGTCCATTCTCTGGGAGGGTCCAGAGAGGTCACTGATTACATTTGTGAATATCACAATGAAACACTAGCAGAGTGGGAACTCTTGAACAACTGCAGTTTGCTGAGGTGTTGGGTTGGAGATGATGGCTAGAACTGTAGAAGGGACCGGTGTTACCATGTGCCCACCTAGTGACTCATAATACAGGCTTGGTAAGTTCTTTCCCATCCAGTCATGTAGAAACTGCAAGGCTCGAAGAAAGAGGCATTTTTTTTCCCCTCTACTCAAAGGTCCACTTTTTTCGTTTTTCTCAAATTCAATTTCCACATTCTCTGAAATAGCTAGTGTGCCCTCAGTTGTAAGTCTGTGTACATGCACAACTGCACAATATTGTGCGTGCATGTGCAAAATAGGAAGAAGGAAGTCAATACAGAAAGAGCTACACAGAGAGAAGTCTATTGGACTTCCCTGGTGACGCCGTGGATAAGAATTTGCCTGCCAATGCACAGGACGCGGTTTCTGACAAACTAAGTGTATTAAAAAGCAGAGACATTATTTTGCCAACAAAAGTCTATATAATCAAAGCTATGGTTTTACCAGTAGTCATGTACGCATGTGAGAGTTGGTCTATAAAGAAGGCTGAGCACCAAAGAACTGAAGGTTTTGAATTGAACTGTGCTGCTGGAGGAGACTCTTGAGAGTCCCTTGGACTGCACAGAGATCAAACCTGTCAATCCTAGAGCAAATCAACCCTGAATATTCATTGGAAGGACTGGTCCTGATGCTGAAGTTCCAATACTTTAGCCACCTGATGCAAAGAGCAGATTCATTGGAAAACACCCTGATGCTGGGAAAGACTGAAGGCAAAAGGAGAAAGGGGCGTCAGAGGATGAGATGATTAGATAGCATCACCAAATTCAATGACCATGAATTTAAGCAAACCCTGGGAGATAAAGGTAGACAGAGGAGCCTGGTGTGCTGCAGCCCGTGGGGGTCACAAAGAGTTAGACATAACTGAGAGAATGAACAACAACAAAGTATCTGTTAAATACACATGAGGCAGGGTCATGGTGAGGTGGAACTTAACACTGCTTAGTGAAAGAAGCCACTGCCTGCTTCTTCTTTAAGGTGGACCTCGGGAAAGAAGTCTGCATCCTCCCAGAAGTTCCCTAAGGCAATCAAACAGCTTCTTTCCTGGAGGAGAAGTAAACAAAGGCTTTGGGGCATCCCATAGTATCCCTCTTGGTATGGAAAACTGTGATCTCTAGAGAAGAGGTGGAGAAGGTAATACAGGTCAAGGATTCAGTTGGGAGAAAAGAGATTGGTATCACTGAACTCCTGCAGAATTATGAGACATTCTTCTGTAGATGGATATAGTTCAGACCGAGACCACTGACAGGAAAGAAAAATGGTAGAGCTCTCCACGAGGCAATGGGGTGTCTGCACCATGAACCCCGCTCAACTTGAAAGGGACTAGAAGTTCACGGAGGAGGACCAGTTTCAAGACAGCATAAGGCTGAAGCTGGAAGTCCTTCAGAGACAGACATCCCAGGACAATGACCCTGTCTTGGGAACAGTGGATGAGCAAATTAATGTAACTTGAAGCACTGCAAGCCCAAGACAAATCAGGAAAAAAAAAAAAAAGCAAAACCAAAATGGGATATACTGTGTAGACTGCTCAGACCGTCCAGTTCTCTCTCCTCCTGAGGTCTAGTAAATTCCTTGTGTTTTTGAATAACCTGGCATGGTTACTATGAGACCTTCAGAGGGCAAAATTGTTTTTCCTGACAATATGGGTATGAGGGAATTTTAACAGTAAATTTAAAAAAAATGTGACCCTTCTTTTAACCCAAGCTGATGACTAGTACAAATATGGACATAAAACTAGTTACACATTTTAGATAAAGATAGAACCACTATGGGTTTGATTTAGTTAATTTTGCTAGTAGACTTTTATCAAAATGTGAAAAACAGGAAGTGTAATGAGGGGAAAGGTGAACATCCAGATGGCTAATTATAGCTCATACTCAGAAACCAGTGTGGTTCCAAGGCAACTTTATTGGAGAATGTTCATCCCTGGGAAAGAAAATAAGACTCATGAGAATTGGACTAGTGAAATTCTTAGTCTAGAGCAGGTATTTAATCTGATCTTACAGGCTTTCCCTAGGGTACAAGGGCATCAAAGAAGGGGCTAACACTTACTGGGTTACTAACTTTGCCAAGTCTAATGTACAAAGTTAGAGTAAATATCATTTTCCAAAACACTGCCATAATGTTTCAGTGCTTTCCTAAAGTTCTTTTTGAATCAAGAGCTGTAGTTGGAGGATGTATTTTATGAATAATCTGGCCTTGTCTATTTACTATTAAAGACATAATATGCATCGCTGCAATTCATGGGGTCGCAAAGAGTCGCACACGACTGAGCGACTGAACTGAACTGAACTGAGCATACACTACATGAATGACCCCATACTAAGCACTAAGGAGGATACAATAAGCTGTGGGAAATTAGCCCTGATAAAAAAGAATTTACAGTTCTGACACCTGGAATGCACTAATGATAATAATGCAAACTGTAACGCAATTATCACAAAGTGAATTAAAACAAATGCTACAGAGTTTAGAAGAGAAAAGGATAACACATGATCAAGAATGGGGAAAGTTTTCACAGCGGAGAAGTAAGAGGATGGTGGCAGTGGTGATAACAACCAGGTACTAAGAGGGCGAGAAGCTGATTCTGGTGGTGGGAGCAGTTCAAGCATAGGTGAGAATTTGGTTCTGAGAACAATAAAGGTTCAATTAAACTATTCCTTCAGCAGATATTCATCAACTACCTAATAAATGCCAAACACTGGCTTGGAGGCTGGGGATGGAGACAGGAGCTTCTTGCCTAAGCGTTCATGGGGCTGAGCAAAAGGTAAACAGTCTTATTGCATTACAGCTTGGAGGTTAAGAGCAGGAGGTCTGTGGTAAGACCATGTAGGTGGGAACGGGACTCAATCACCAACAAGCTGTTAATGTAGGGAAGTTATTCAGCCTCTCTTGCCGTGGTTTCCTCATTTGTAAAATTAGTCAGTAATGTGCTTGTCTCATAGGGTAGATGAGATGAAACCTGTCAAGCACCTGGTATGGTGATAGACACAGAATAAGTGCTCAGTGAATAGTACTATAAAGAGTATCTTTGTGCTCATCAACAGATGAATAGATAAACAAAATGGAGTGTGTGTGTATATATATTGGAGAAGGAATTNAATATATATATATATATATATAATGGAATACTACTCAGTCATAAAAAAGAATGAAACCATGGCATTTGCAGCAAAATGGATGGATCTTGAGATTATTATAGTAAGTGAAATAAGCCAGAAAGGGAAAGACAAATACCATGTGACAGCACATACATGTGGAATCTAAAATAGGACACTAATGAACTTATCTTCAAAACAGAAACAGACTCACAGACACAGAAACAGACTTACGGTTGCCAAAGCGGGAGTGGGGAGAGGGATAGGTTGGGAGTCTAGGGTTAGCAGATACAAACTACTACATATAAAATGGATAAGCAACAAGGACCTACTGTATAGCACATGGAACTACATTCGCTATCGTATGATAAGCCATAATTGAAAAGAATATGAAAAAGAATGTATGTGAGTGCATATGTGTGTGAATCACTGAATCGTTTTGCTGTATAGTAAAAATTAAGACAACATTGTAAGTTAACCATACTTCCACAAACTACATTGTTTTAAAAAGAATATATATCTTTGTACTTCTATGAGAATATCTGAAGTCATAAGAGTTTCTTTAGAAGTAAAACTTGGGAAGACTCAGTCAAGGATACTTAAATCACTAATGTATTTTTTACACACTGTTTTCCAAAAATGTTGTATCATTTCACACTCTTATAAGCAGTGTAGGAAAGTACTGACCTCACTATGCTCCACAGTTAATATATTCTTTAAAATTTTGCCAATTTAAAGATGAAAATTATATCATTTTTTTATTTCTATATTTTTCATTATGGTGAGGGAAACATTTTTCATGTGTATGAGATGTGCATTTTTTTCTTCACATGAAACGGCATTACCATTTTACAGGTGGGAAAAATGGGAATTTTGGTTGCAGAGACTGGACTTAGAGAGCAAAGATGTGATGTGCTTGAAAATTACTGAGAGGGGAACAAATTGATATGATTTTACACTACAGTGAACACACACTAGGTCCTTTTTTGTCACATTATTAGGAAAGAACAGAAATAAACTAAATTAATACTAAGGAAAGTTTATGGGCGTTATGGAGCAGGAATGGATTAGAATAGAGACAAGAGAATGCATTGAAAACTTTAAGACAGAAAGAGGAATAGGGAATAAAATAAAGAGAAAAGGAGACAGTGAGCACAATGTGATCACCAAAAGTAGGCAAAGAAAGGAAGTAGGTGAGAAATAAGCCCCCAAATTAAAATTTACATACAGGGGGAGGGATAAACTGGGGGATTGGGGTTAACATACACACACTATTATACATGATATAGATAACTCATGAGAACCTACTGTGCAGCACAGGGAACTCCATTCAGTACTCTGTCATGACCTATATGGGAAAAGAATCTACAAGAGTGGATATATGCATATGTATAACTGATTCACATGGCTGCATACCTGAAACCAAAACAACATTGTAGATCAACTGTACTCAAATTTTTTTAAAAAAATCAATTTAAAAATAAATAAAATAAGAACATTTTCATATCGTTTGTTTCTTTTCATCCCCCAGGTTTGTACTTGAACAAATAAGCTTTATCTCAATGACTGGAGCTGCACAGTGATGTGGAGGAGAGGGCAGGGAGGGCAAGCTGGAAGGAGAGAGCAAGGACACGCTAATGGGAGTCCCCAAGGTGCACTGTTCTCAAAGCCAAGGTAATCCTGAGCCCCATTCCATTAACCTAGTGGCCCTGTCTCTGTCCTGACCTGGAAGCAAAAAAAGAAGGACCTGAATAAGAACAGCTTCTGGACGTGGATCCTTTCGCCCAAGTCATCTTTGCAACGGCCCCTCTTGGTTCCAAGAACAGAAGGTCAAGACAGAGAAAATGGAGTTAAGACGGAGGCCAAGAATAGGAGTGAACTGGAGCCAAGGGCTTCCTCTTGCCAGCTTCCTTAAGGACACTTCTGCTCAAGAATGATTGCCTAACCAAACTCTCATGTACAACCTGACCATGCAAGAGTTTCCAGCCTCCTTTGAACCTCATCTTTTCTATGCCAAATTCAGCCCGCCTCACCTATGCCAGGAAACCGCAGAAAAGGCAAGTCAGTCAGGAGAGGAGAGGCAGCAGAAGAGAAAGTTCAGGAGGTCTGTACCCTCACTGCCCTGAGCTTCTCTGCAATACCCTCCAGCCCACTGCAGAATGAGAGCTACAGCAGCTGCAAGACCCACAGCGACTGGGCTGAAAGGTCCCCAAAGGGGAGAAGACCTCTCATCATTTGGTGTCTTCCTATCACCAGCGGGGCTCCCCAGGTGGCGCTAGTGGTAAAGAACCCACTAGCCAATGCAGGAGACATAAGAGATGCGGTTTGATCCCTAGGTCGGGAAGATCCCCTGGAGGAGGGCACGGCAACCCATTCCAGTTTTCTTGCCTGGAGAATCCTATGGACAGAGGAGCCCAGTGAGCTACAGCCTATAGGGTTACAAAGGGTCAGACATGACTGAAGCAACTTAGCAAGCACACACTATCACCATCACCTAGAATGATTTCTCCTCCAAAGCCTTGCTCTTCATAAGCCTTTCTCCTTTGTTCCTCCCTCTCAAAGAACACTGATATTTAGAAGATATGCACATATTTAAAGGGTGTGCTTATGCCCAACATTTCAGTGAATGCTTCCCTCCTCTGGGACAGTCTTATTGATGTTGGCCCAAGTATCAGTTCTTACACTGGCATGCTCAATCTTTCCTGAACTTCTACCACCTCCTGTGGCCTCGAGTTCCCATGTCTGCCCTGTTTGCCCACTGCTGTTCCACCCAGACCAACTGAAATCTGAAGTCCAGCCTTAATTGAAATCTACATAAAGGAGGGAAAAACCCACTTGTTTCATCCATCTTGTGAGCTAAGTAATTTGACATAAGATCTTGGTAGACCTAGGGAGGGGCCACAGTACTGCTGGAATGGACTAGCACCCTTTCCATGCTGGTTCACATCTGGCTCTCTCCTCCCTTCCTCTCTCTTTTTATATATGTTTATACATTCCTCATATAATTCTTCATACACCAAGCAGAACCATTTCTTGGACCCTGAAGTCCTTCAAACTCAGTTTCTACCCCAGGCAAATTTTTCAAGTTGCTTCTTGTGAAGAGTAAGAATTAATCTCTCTGAAAGATATTCTGGAGAATACAGCTTCCTCTAGGCATATTACATGATGGTGCAAATTATATAAAATTAGAGAACTTACAGGCTACAGTTTCCCTTAAGCATGAATAACTTCTCTCACTAGGAACGTGTTGTCCAGCCTCTGCCTTTTTTTTCGGTTGGAGAAATAATGACCTAGAACAGTTTTACATGTTCAATTAATTAGAGGGTGCCTATCCTGACCAAAATAGATTGAATGTAACATAAAGTGAATTCAGCCAAGTACAGCCCAAGTACAGACACAGTGAAAATACAATTTTTATTTACCTAGTTAATTTATCTGAAGTTGTATTTATTCACCATCGAACTATTTTTTAAACCAGTCTCCTAATTTATGTAAGCAACTTCTATCTCTATGCTTGAATTCTTGCCAGTATTTCACGAATGTTTAGTCAGAGGAAAGCATTCACCATGATTTACCCTTCCAAATATTATTGTTGTATTTAGTTGCTAAGTCATGTCCAACTCTTTTGCAACCCTATGGACTGGAGCCCACCAGGCTCCTCTGTCCGTGGGATTTCCCAGTCAAGAATACAGGAGTGGGTTGCCATTTCCTTCTTCAGGGGCGCTTCCTGACCCAAGGATCAAACATGAGCCTCCTGCCTTGGCAGGTGGATTCTTAACCGCTGAGTCACCAGGGAAGCCCCAGCAGATAGAATATACTCTTCCAAATGGCAGTTATAATGCAGTAGATATTGCCTCAAAATAAAGAACATGTTGCACAACTTGAGTCGAATAGATGCTCCTGACCATTCAGGTAAGTTCCCTGCCACCAGAGACATTCCAACAAAAAGAGTCTCAGGACTACCTCCATCTCAGAGATTTCTGCATTGAGTGAGATGGTGAACCAAATGATATTTTGGGTTCCTTGTGAGACTCTGCTAGTATGATATTTATGTGGTGAAATGTGGACAAACTGAGTCCGCTCTGTCGGACTCTATAACATTAAACTGTGAGGTAATTACACATATGGCTTGCCTGGTAGCTCACAAGGTAAAGAATCTGCCTGCAGGAGACACAGGAGACCTGCATCAGATCCCTGAGTCAGGAGGATTCCTTCCCCCTGGAGAAGGAAATGGTAACCCACTCCAGTATTCCTGCCTAAAGAATTTCATGGACAGAGGAGGCTAATGGGCTACAGTTAATGGAGTCGCAGAGAGTCAGACACGACTGCATGAATAACACTTCCACCCGTATTACAGAGTACTGTACTGCTGCCAAGTCGCTCCTGACTCTTTGCAACCTATGGACTGTAACCCACCAGGTTTCTCTGTCCATGGGATTCTTCAGCCAAGAACACTGGAGTGGATTGCTGTTCCCTTCTCCCAGGGATCTTTCCAACCCAGGGATCAAACCTGAGTCTCTTATAACTAACCTCCACTGGCCAGTGGGCTCTTTACCACTAGCGCTGCCTGGGGACATATGTTATTACTAGACTCAAACCTCAGCTCTTCCGTATCTGTAGATCAATTACGTCAACCGAGTTATGTGCTGGACTTTGAGCTAGCGAGGTTGAATGTAGAACATGATCAGAATTTATCTGAGTTGATGAAATAGCCTTCACTTTTCCATAATTAGAAAGCAGAGGTCAGTCAGCAGGCTTGTCAAGGGAAGGAAAAAGGGTACAGAGGGAAAGGAATGGTGTTCATTTCTCCTGCCTATGTTGGCAACACAGGGGAAAGGAAGGGAGGGGGCTGTTTCTCTCTCTCTCTCTCTCACACACACAATCACTCTCCCAGTAGCATCCAGGAACTAGGCTTCTGGACTGTCAACATTTCTAAGCAGCTTGAGAGCAAACGTTCCCCTTCTATATCCAGATGATCTTTGCCATTGAGGTTAAAAATAGTATTATATTTTTCCTTTTCTCAAGGGATGAATTTGTCAGATTGTCAGATATCATTTTTGTCTTGGAGTGTAGGCTTCAATAAAATACAGAAAGAATTCCATATCATCTCTCAGCCTTTCCAGTTTTAAAATTGATGCTTCAATATGGCTCCCTTTCTGAAAGTAAGATAATGAGGCTCATTTCTTGCAGCTTTGAGAAAAGATCTCTCACTACTTTATAGTTCCACTTTGCATGTCGTTCTGGAGCTAGCTTTCACTTTGGTGAATCAAGCTTGGGAGGTTCTTTGTTCCGGACCCGAGTCACCCATATATTTTTATCTCTGCATCACACTCCTGGTTTCACTGTAACTCCCCACTAAAGGTCAAGACTGTAGCTCATCAGCACACTAAAAACTCAGAAGGTAGTGATATGGAAGGAGTCCATCCTTTAGTCTATGGAGATGGGAAAAATAGATCTTTCCAGTCTTCATAGACAGAGGCATATACTGTATGAGCACCCAGAGCTCTCTCATGTTTAGAGAGAACCAGTGATTTGACACAAGTCTACCATCAATCCCAAAAGAAATCAAACTTTTCAAAGACTGAGTGGGAGATCTTTTAAATACTATTTAGTATAAAAAAACCTACAATTTGTACTCTCAATTTCAACATTAAATAACAGAAAGATCTAACAAGTTTATGATATGCTACAAAAAAAAAAGTAGGAAAAGTTTCACTTTACTCAATGCTTTCACTGAAAATTTATTTGGGTCTCCTCTACATCAGTTCATCCTTCTCCCATCTCAATAATCAAAGGAGCAGGATACTGAAAAAAAAGAAAAGAAGAAGGACTCATGCCCTAGGGAGAAAGAGGGGAGTAAGTTAGTCATTCCATGTACAATACCTACATTCAGCTTATAAATGACAGGTTTCCCTACGTAATAAGCTATGGACATTCTACTGATGTCCAAAATATGAGACAAGAGAAATACTAACATGAATGGATTTTTAGAAAACCACAGGTAGTAGGGGGAAGTTCCAAGCACTAGGCAGAGTTGGGTGGGTGTTAACAGAGAAAGTATTTCAAAGGCTAAAACACCATGATATTAATAATGAAGACATGACGATCTAGATACAAAAATCTGGGGCATATGAACAAAGGGAGTTTGACTCAGGTCTGTGAACTCCCGGCAGGATGGACTTTGGGCTCTTCCATGGGACAAACTATGTCTCTCTGTTATGAAGAAAATGATCTCAGAAAAGACATGACATAAATTTATTCTGAATAAACAAAGAAGCCCACTCCCAGTAGCAAAGCTCTAGGACCTTTTGGCTGGACTTGGTGTAAACCAACTCAAGAACTAGGAGATGCTGAGCCTGAGGGTTCAATGTCTTCAGAATCTTCACTTTAGCAGATCAGAGGAACACAGGAATGAGTGCATAACTAACACAGAACATATCCCTTTGCATCCTGGCTAGTTATGGGGTCCCTGTCTCCCTGCTCAATAGGAAGCTTCCTGAAGGCAGGAAATGCCTGGGGTAGTGACTAGAATATAGTAAGTGCTTAATACATGTTTGTTATGTGACTACAAGAGCTCAATTTGAGCTGTCCCTATGCAGTAGAATGAACGTACTAATGGCTTTCATCAATGGCTTACCTGGATCCACCCCTTGCAACATGACTCTGAAGTTCCTCCCATTGAGAGGGATAGTCAAGCTCTTCATCCCTTGAAATAAACCTGCCTAATGACTCATTTCAGTGCATATGATGCAGGAGGTGTCAGTGTGAGAGTTCCAACTTTAGGCCTCAAGAGGCTCTGCATACTTTTGCTTTCTCTCTTGGGGACCTGTCATGATTTGAGAATAAGCCCAGGCTAGCCTAATGGAGGATGAGAGATCACATGGTGAAGAGCCCAGCTGTCCCAACTGAGGTCATCCTAGATCAGCCTAAAGCCAGCCAACACTCACAGATGAGGGAACTTGGCCGAGATGTTCAACCCAACACAAAGCTCACTGCAGATTCATGCCTGAGTCCAGCTGAGGCCAGAAGACCTGTCCAGTTGACTCCCAGGTTCATGAGAATTAATACATGGTTGCGGTTTCAAGCCACCAAGTTTTGGATAGTGGCTTTTATCCAACAGTAGCAAACTGATATCACTCACTAAATGTTGCTTTTATCACTGGCCTTGCCTTTAAATCCTTGTGAAATATTTTCACTTCTAATCATTTAATTCAAAAGAAAAATAAAAAAGAATCCCTATCATTCATTCAATAATAACTTATCTCTAAACACCCATTCTCTTTCCCGTCTACTTGCCTCTAACTTCTGGAAGTCCTCACTTTTGTCTGTTTTTCTAGTAAAGTCAGTCCCTAGCTGGTCCCCAGGCCTCCATCTTTGCTCTAATCCCATCTTAACACGTAAGAATTATCATCACAAAACATGTGTGTGAACAAGTGAGGCCTGTCATCAGAATGTTTAAGCCTTTCACATCGTGCACGGACCAAGTGTGAACTACACAACACAGCCAGTCACGTCTCTCGCATTTTTGTCCCAACGCCTCTTCCCAGGCTGGCCTCAGACTGCAACCCCCACAGTGCCTCATGTCCCAGGACACCTGTCTTTCTCCATACTCCCACCGTCTCCACCTTCATGTTTCTGCCCAACTTGTTTCATAGGCTTGCAACTTCCTAAACACCAAATTCCCATCCAAGTCACCCACTCAAAGACACTATCCTAATCTCCCACCGTATCTTTATGTAATAAAAGTGACATCATAATAACAACAATGCCAGTAGTAATATTTAATAAACATACACTATGAACTCGCCCTGTGTTAAGCACTCCAAATGCCTTCTCTTTTAACCAGCACATCGATTCTAGGGCACAGCTATTCTTAACGCTATCTATATGCTATAGACAAGCAGATGAGACTCAGGAGGTTGATCAGTCCAACGTCAAATATCTACTAAGTGGCAGAGCTAAAATGTGGATCAAGGACTCCAGGAGTAAAAACACTAAGCTACTTCATGGTTTCCTTTGAATTTCCCATATTTATTATAATAAATGAGAGCGCAAAGGAGTTTAATGACCTGCCCAAAGGCCTCAGAGTCATCAGCAGAACCAGATCATGAATTAGGGACTCCACGTCCTCCAATCTTATGCTAATTTTGTGCCACCAGGGAAAATATATCTGCTGTGTGGTATCCTCAGCATAGCATGTGCATTTTTGTCTTTGCCCATTTTTTTTTTTTTTAAAGTTAGAATGCTTCATCTGAACTAAACATGTAGATTTTATTTTCTCCTGCTGCTGGACTCATCCTTTGCACTTCAGCCAAGATTGCAAAGTTAGAAGAAGAAACTGAGTATAAAACCTAATTAAATTTTGGCTTCATCTGATTCACATGTGAAGAACAGTCCACCCAGCAACACTCTCAATACATAAATGAACTAAATCTCCCACACTCCCAATTGTGTCTAGTTCTGTTGGGGCCACACAGGTCTCACTGATGCCTTAAACATGCTGCCCTCATTCTGTCCTTCTCTAGGTGCACTCTGCTCAGTCACTCAGTCCTGCCTGACTCTTGAAACCGCATGAACTGCAGCCCGCCAGGCCCCTCTGTCCATGGAACTTTCCAGGCAAGCATACTGGAGTGGGTTGCCATGTCCTCCTCCAGGGAATCTTCCCGACCTAGGAATTGAAGTTGAGTCTCTGAAGCTGAAGCTCTAATACTAAGGCCACCTGATGCAAAGAGCCGAGTCATTAGAAAAGACCCTGTTGCTGGGAAAGATTGAGGGCAGGAGGAAAAGATAGCGACCGAGGATGAGATGGTTGGATGGCATCACTGACTCAATGGACATGAGTTTGAGCAAACTCCAGGAGATGGTGATAGACAGGGAAGCCTGGTGTGCTGCAGTCCATGGGGTCACAAAGACATGACCTAAGCAACTGAACAACAATTCCGCAGTACAGGCAGATCCTTTACTTCTGAGCCATCAGGGAAGAACCCCCTGCTTTAGTTACTGGTCTCCCAAAGAGCACCCCACAGCTGAATATATCAAGACTTGCTTTTCAAGAACTGTGCTCCTTTTTAATTACAGAGAATGTCAGCCAGGGTTGTCTCTGGTCCTGAGGCATACAATACACTTGCACTCATACACTTGCAGGCCCACAGCTGACTGGTCATTATTAGTCTCGAGAGGCTAAAGCCAAAGAAAGCAGTATGAACCAAGACTATAGCAGAACGCTAACCAAGAATATGGCACATTTTGACCACAAGAATCAGGGTTGGAAAAAAGAAAAAAGCGCTGACTACAAGCTCAGGTGAACCATGTAAGTTTAGAAACAGCTATTTTACTAACTCAAAGGGGAAGGAAGAGAAACTGACACAGCCTGTTTGGCCGCTGTGCCTGGTGTCCATTCCTTTCTTTGTCCACGCAGCTGCCCAGCGGGTGCGGAGCCGCCACCACAAGAGGCAGGGGCTGCCGAGGGCTCGGGAGAACGGGTCTATTCAAGAGCGCTTAGTCCTCCCGGTTTGAGATTCTCCACAAAAGAGAGACAACAAATGCAGGTTTCAAAGGAGAACAGAAAATGTTACACTGATCCACCTCCTCCAAGGAACCTTTGATCGACAGCTCTTCCTGTGGTTTTACGTCCATCCTCTGCATCACCCAATTCCGGCTCATGTAAGAGGGTTTTTTTTTTTTTTCTTAAGACCTATAAAATAGGCATAACAAGTGGCTGGATGAAACAGAAGGTCAGGCTTCACCTAGGCTGGGAAAGGTATCCACACAGTATTATTTGGAAAACTTTCTTAAGTTTATGAGAAGCCCTTACGTTGGTAGCGCTAGTGGTAAAGAACCCATCTGCCAATGCAGGAGACATAAGAGGTGTGGGTTCAATCCCTGGGCTCAGGAAGATCCCCTGGAGGAGGGCATGGCAACCCCCTCCAGTATTCTTGCCTGAGAAATCCCATGGACGGAGGATCCTGGTGGGCGACAGCCCATAGTGTCCCAAAGAGTCGGACATGACTGAGCAACTTAGGATGCAGGTACACACCTGTATTAAAGAGGAACTTCAGTTGAGTTCCAGATGTCTTCGGTTATTCATTGCTTATCTCACATGTATCATAAGAAAAGGTGAATGCTATTCTATTCAGTTCAGGAGAGAGGGAGGTAATAGCAGATAAGATGGGTCTTTGCTATTGGGAATGCCCTTAGAAGAGAAATTTCCAGATTCTCAGGCTGATGTGCATTAGTTCAGTCATTCTTTCCTCAAAGTCTGACTTAACAAAACCACGGATTCTCCCCCAGCTCCTCCCACCCTGCAGGCTTATGAGCACCTCTGCCAAAGGGTGGGCAGTCCCAGTGAAATGACATACAAAAAATAGCCAGTTCAGCTGGAAAAAGACCTCATGGAGGGAAAGAGCAAGTGTTATGACCTTTCATAATGCTGGTGAATTACCTAAGGATTTCATATAACCTGTTGTTCTCCTAAGGCGTATAACTAAGATGAACTCCAGGAACAGACTCTTCAACACGTTGGGAGACACAGTTTAGGTCAGTGGGAGCAATCTTTTGTAAATAAGGTGTCCAATCTCCTTTTATTCACTCCAGATATGGTAGAGAAAAGGGAAGGCGAGCAATCAGCATAAACATGTAATCTACCTTTCTAAGAAAAAGAGCTCACCTTTTTTTTTAAACTGAAATATAGTTGATTTACAATGTTGTATTAGTTTCAGGTATACAGCAGAGGGATTCAGTTATACATACATAAATACATAGACATATATAAGTATTCTTTTTCAGACCTTTTCCATTATAGGTTATTACAAGATACTGACTGTATTGTAGTTCCCTGTGGTGTACAGTAGGTCCTCATTTATCTATTTCATATGTAGTAGTGTGCATCTGTTAATTCCAAACTCCCAACTTATCCCCTCTTCTCCCTTTCTCCTTTGATAACCATAAGTTTGTTTTCTATATCTGTGAGCCTGTTTCTCTTTTGTAAATGAGTTCGCTTGTATCTTTTTATTTTAATTCCACATGCAAGTGAGATCACACAGTATCTATCTTTTCCTGTTTGACTTACTTCATTCAATATGACAGTGTCTTTGTCAGATCTCGCTCTCTTTATCTCTCTAATAAGACTGGTCATTCCCCAATATACAAATGCACCATGTTCCAAAAATTAACTCCAGAAAGTTTCCCTTAGAAACTCCAAAGCATCCTCCCACTGACCCAATGTAATAGATGGTGACTGCAAACTCAGGCCAGCCTGCAAACACCAACTCATCTAAAAAGACCCTGATGCTGGGAAAGACTGAAGGCAAAAGGAGAAGAGGGCAGCAGAGGATGAGATGGTTAGAGAGCATCACCAACTCAATGGACATGAATCTGAGCAAACTCTGGGAGACACTGAAGGACAGGGAAGCTTGGTGTGCTGCAGTCCATGGGGTCACAAAGAGTCAGACACAACTTGGTGACTAAACAACAACAACAACACTGGGAAGAGTCTTCCTAAGAGCCTCTGGCCTCTCTGAGCCTCACCTCATGGAGGCCCCTCGAGTCTTAAAGTCCCTTTGGTATCAGTATCCTGACATCTCAGTGCAAATTAAGGTGGAGAAAGTGAAAAACATATTAAGTTCCATCACTGTGGTAGCTAGAGAGAGACTCTGGTGGGAGAGGTGGAAAGATATAATATTCCTCCTAAAGTCAGGGAACATCAAAGGAAGGGAGGCAGAAGGTGATGAAGCTTTCCACCTGGATCCTAAGAAAAATTGCTGAGTTTAGGGACAGAACTAGACTCCTGGGACATCAGGGAGGCCACTATAGCCTTTCAACAGAATGCTGAGTGCAGGTCTAACTTTTCCAGCAAATATCACTCATAAAATAACCACATTTCTCTCATAATGCTGATTTTAACCATTATATATGAACTATAGAAAGGTACAGTTTTAAAAATCTAGCTATAATGATCTTATCCATAGACTCAACTCTTGGCAAGGGAATGGCTACCCACTCCAGTATTCTTGCCTGGAAAATCTCCATGGACAGAGGATCCAATGGGCTATAGTCCATGGGGTTGCAAAGAGTCAGGCATGACTGAGTGACTAACACACACATACTAATTATAGAAAGATATAGTTTAAAAAAAACTAGGTATAATGATCTTATCAATATACTCAACTCTTGCCAAGAATCTTCTAGAACCATAGAAGTTTTGCACTTAATGGAGCCTTGGAGGTCATCTACCTCAAGACCTTCATTTTAAATACAAGGTCATCAAAAGATGGAAAACTTGAGTGATTTCCAGAAAGTACTCCAGTTATTTAGATACAGAAATCACCTGGTGTCCACTGGGGACACTACTACATTTTCAGGAGCCTTTCATTTCTCTGCCTTGATGCTCCCCCTGGAAGTTAAATGCTGCTCCCAGCCAGAGAGGTTGTTTATCTGAGGGAAGGTATTAATAGCTTCACCCAAGGCATCTCCCTTTGAACTCTGAGGACTCCGTTGGAACTCTCTCTGCAGCCAGGAGAACTTTTTTCCCTTTTTCTCCAAGGAAGGTCATCCTTGGCCCTTAGCATCAGGCCTTCTGCTCTCGCTACCTCCCAAGCAAGTGGAAGACACTGGTGAGAGAGCAATAAAACTCCTGCAAGTGTCCAACTCACTTAATTTGCTAACCAACTGATCAATGGCTCCTCTCCACATTTCAAGTCAGCCCCAGCTAAACCTCTGGAGCTTCTTGCCAAAGGCTTCTTAAAGAGTCTTAATTTTTTTTCCCCTGTATACACTTAAAAATCTCATTAAGCAAGAGAGAATGTTTTTAAAACAGTCGAATAGTGTTTTATCCATAGCTTTGCATGCCGGAGGTTATAAACTCTTATATTCAACAACTGCCTCGACAGGATGCGTGCCAGGGCAGCACAAAGATAAACTGTGGCAACAGTGCAATAATGGTTTCCTGTCACCAATTGAGATCTTAAGTGGCAATAACTGCAAAAGAATGTTACTATTAAACTAAGTGGGTGTGCCATCATATTCCAGCAACAGGTTTTAGAAGATGGCTGAGGCTGAAAGTAGCTGCAAGAGGACAAAAGGGGCGAGGGTGCTCTGCTTCTCAGGGTATCCCCTGGGCCAGGCCTTCTCAAACCTCAAGACACCCTAAAATGAAGAAGACTATTTTGGCTGTAAACATCCTGCTGTTAGACCTGAGGGCCAGTGCAAGGTCAGCTTGTTCGTGGCTCTGAATATTGCCTGACCACTATTAAACTGAGTTCCCTCAACTGCAAAGGTGATAGTAACGGTCCCTTTCCTTGTAGAAGAACTGCTGGAAAGATGAAATGATCGGGAACAAGGAATGAGTACAAGAAGTAAGGGCTCAATAAATGATAGCTGCCATTGTTTTTTCAATCTGTTGAAATAAGGTTTCTTTCAAGGTTCCACATTACCACTGGTATTGAATGGTGGTAACTTGCTAGTACCATCAACCAGAAGTGTAATGGAAGATGGGGATGGGATCACGCTGCCGGCCAGGAGGCTGGGAGTGGGAGGACAGTCTTTGGCTTGTCCTGCAATGCTCCATCCACCTTCATATCACAGAGCTTCTGAGGCCATGTGGTGATTTCACACAACTGGCTTTTATTGACATGTGGAGGGGTCCCATAACCACAGAGGTGAGGCGAATCAGAAGCAGGTTCTATTCAGCTAGCCTGGCATAAGTTTAAAGCAGAAACACAGCCTCATCACCCACAGGCTCTGACATACCGCCTGATACTGCATGTATCAGCGGGGGCCGCTCCTCCTTTGAGCTGTCCACCCAGCTTTCAAACTTCTGAACTCCTATGAAACTGGTGAGCAAGCACTGCCTGGTCTAGGTATGAATCTGTCCCGTGCTCTCCTGGCCTCCACCTGCCTGTCCATCCCACACATAGTACCGCTGTAGTAAACGTCTAAGCTTCAGCCTGTAGGGCCTTCAGTCCCTTGTGTAATATTACTGCAGAGAGTACCTCCTTAGCTGAACACTTGGCTCCTCAGGCTTCCCTGATCCCACTCACCCCCAAGCCCTTCTGATCTGAATCATTTCTCTTTGAGCTCATTATCTCTGCTTTCCTTGAATATATGTGCTCTGCTAAGCTGCTTTTGGTCGTGTCCGACTCTTTGTGACCCCATGGACTGTAGCCCGCCAGGCTCCTCTGTCCATGGGGTTCTCCAGGCAAGAATACTGGAATGGGTTGCCATGTCTTCCTCCTGGGGATCTTTCCAACCCAGGAATTGAACCCAAGTCTCAAACCCAGGTCTCCTGCGTTGGCAGGCGGTTTCTTTACAACCAGTGCCACCTGGGAAGAGTCAAATCCTTGAATACATAGATTTCCTTTATAAAGGAAAAAAACTTATTTTTAAAAAATTTTATTGGAGTATATAGTTGCTTTACAGTGCTATGTTACTTTCTGCTATACAGCAAAGTCGCTCAGCTATATGTATACACATATCCCTTCTTTTTATTACACTATTCCCTAATCATGCATCCACCTGACCCAGATGAAAATGTTTTTATTTTCCTTTTCAAGAGGTGCAAATTGTTACGGACAGTTAAAGCCAGCATCGGAAGCTCCCAGAGGTCTCTTTCCAAGTTTTCCATAACTTTAGGGGTCACTGCATTTTATAACAGCCATCTCGCATGAACACTCTGTGGAAAATCATTTCTCTTCTCTATTCCTTTTTTCTATTCTGTTTTTGGCAGGGGCAATAGTGGCAGGGCAGTGGGAAGTGGGCAGTGGGCAGTACCTGTTGGCAGCGATTTTATAAAATTTGTAGTAGGAACCGTAGGTCCAGAGAAGACACACGCCCCTGTTGTTGACATGTGAGAGTGAAATAAGCACCTTTATTAGGACCTAAGCCAGTGCTGAAAGAGGGCCCAAGGTGGGCAGTTTGGTTTGTGCAAGATTGAGGCTGCAATAAGGACCCAGAGAGTGGGGCCAGGAATGAAAGGTCAAGCAAGGCTGGGGCTGCCCTTAGGGCCAGAGGGAGGAGGGCAGAGCTCCACCTCTCAGGGAGACCTGGAGGAGAGAGGTGTCACAGCCCCGTCCCCACCTCAGGCAAAGAAGAAGGTGCTCAGGGAGCCCCCCGCATGGTCCTTACTAATCTCAGCACAGGTCACTGTATAATAACTACAGAAAAGAACGACAGTGCGGAGACAATGAAGGGGCTTCACTGGAATATGTTCCTGACAACAGGCTTAACGTTCCAAACCTCTTGTGAGAGAGTCATAGAATTTTAACAGCAAAAAGAACCACAGGAGTGTAGAATATAACCATAGACAGGATCGCTCCATCCTCAGGAGGGTGTTTTCTTGTTTTTTAAATTAATTTTCATTGGCGTCTGGTTGCTTTACAGTGCTGTGTTAGTTTCTGCGGTACAGCAGAGTGAATCAGCTGTACATGTGTATATATACACACATTCCCTCTCTTTTGGATTTCCTTCCCATTTAGGTCATCATAGAGCACTGAGCAGAGTTAGGATTGAAAGTGAAAGTCTTAGTTGCTTCAGTCATGTCTGACTTTTTGCAACCCCATGGACTGTAGCCTGCCAGGCTCCTCTGTCCATGGGATTCTCCAGGCAAGAATACTGGAGTGGGTTGCCATTCTCTTTTCCAGGGGATCTTCCCAACCCAGGGATTGAATCCAAGTCTCCTGTATTGCAGGGCACATTCTTTATCACCTGAGCTACAGCTTATCATTTTCTTACAATTCTCTGACTTCACCTTAAGAACACCACTCATTATGAACTTTTTCATTTTCTCAACAGACTTGTGGGTAGGAATGTTTAACTCAAATATGGAGATAAGGAAATTGAAGCTCAGGGATACTAAAGGACTTGCCCCAAGGCTATGAAGTGGGTGGGTGTCAGAGGTGGGATGGGGGCACAAAGTCTAACTCCATATACCGTGCTCTTTCCAGTCAGCCTCAGCTGCCAACCACAGTGAGGGCAGAGTCTCTCACGCCTTAAAGGGCAGCAACTTGGCCTCGAACCCATGGAGGTCCTGTCTCAGCCTCAGCCATCAGGAGTGTTTTCAATGTTCAGGCAGGTCTTGGAAACTGGAGGGCGGGCTCTGCGGACGACTATTTTCATTCTTTTATGACTGAACGAAAAGAGACTTCTGAAAAAATCCCCTTCGGTTTTGAAATAATGCCATTTGTAGCAACAGGGATGGACTCAGAGGTTGTCATACTGAGTGAAGAGGTCAGACACAGAAAGAACAACATATATTATATGTGGAATCTAAGAAAGATGAACTTATTTACAAAACAGAAATAGAGTTACAGATGTAAAAAACAAACTTA
>SJYQ01000817.1:602256-625639 GCA_006410935.1 Redunca redunca
CTCCCACCCCACCCCACCCCACCCCTGGAGGTCATCAGAAAGCACTGAGCTGAGCCCCCTGGGCTAGAGAGCATGCTCCCACCATCCATCTGTTTTACACCTGGTAGGGTGTATATGTCAATGCTACTCTCCCAATTCATTCCACTTTCAAAAACAGATGTGCTTTGACCTGTTACTGACATACACACTCAGAGTGCAGAGGCCTGGGGAAATCAGTGCTACTGGTTGTACTCCTAGCTGCATTTTTTTTGGAAAGTAGAGTTTATTTACAATGTCGTGTTAATTTCTGCTGCATTTGTAATGTCTGCCATTCAAACTAAGCCCAGTGTGGGCCTCAGTCTTCTGGATAAAGTGATGAGACTCATAAATCTGTAGTCCTCGAGGAAATTTCAGGACACACTTTGTCTTCCAACTAAAAATGTGTTCAGCACCCTCCCTCCTTTCCAAGCAGAAGGAACTGAGGACCCAGGATGCTGCTGAATGGGGTTGTTTTTCTCTTCCTCCTCTTTGGCTTGTGTTTCCTTATTTGAATCCATTCTTCATCAATTCCCCAAAGGGTTCCAGTAACCTTGCCCCAGCACCTCTCTTCACTGACAACCTCGAGGTGGATCAGCCCTCTCTGGCCTTGGCGTTCTCCATGGTTTGGCCCCTATTTGAATCGTGTGTTCCAGTGGGGCTCTTTCAACCCTGTCTCAGCATTCGCACACATAAACAATTTCTGCCTCACCATCATACTTTTGGGCTTCCCTGGTGGCTCAGATGGTAAAGAATCTGCCTGCAGTGCAGGAGACTAGGGTTCAATCCCTGGGTCAGAAAGATTCTGGAGAAAGGAATGGCAACCCACTTCAGTATTCCTGTCTGGAGAATTCCATGGACAGAGGCGCTTGGTGGGCCACAGTCTATGGGGTCACAAAGAGTCAGACATGACTAAGCAACTAACACACATACATTATACTTTTGGGGGGATATAGAAGCGGAGGGGGGCAAATTTTTAATTCTGCTCACATCTATGTCTTCAACTCCCTCACGAAAGTAGAAAAAAGTTAAAGCAAAGGACAGGTGAGTTGTTTACTTACTTATATGTTCCTGAGTAAAGACCACCTCCATTTTCTATGCCCATGGCCAGTAGTGATTCTAGAGCAGAAGGCCCACTTCAGCGTATCTGGAAGTTCCTCTCCACCAAATCAAACACTAAATTAAGATGTGCTATCACCAGAACAATCGTCCCTCGGTTAATTCCTTTACTGTCACACCTCCCCGTTCCAAACCCAAGAGGTCACAGAGAGTCAGTGGCAACAGGAACACAGAATATTTCTACAGCAGCACAGCTCCAGCAAGAAATTCCTTTAAGACTGTCTGACAGAGACATCATTTTTCCTCACAAAGTTGTTGAAGACAATTGAGTAATCAGAAGAAATGAGGCTAAAAATAATGCTAGCCGTGGAGTGGGAAGACGTAGCTCAGCAAAATGCTGGCAAGCGCTTCTCTCATCACCAAGCCTCAGAATACACAAATGCCCTTTTCTGTTCAGCCATGACAATCTAATTCAGGTTTTGTCCTCCCAGGAGGTGATCGGTGAGTCCAGATGGACACTGAGCCATCTCGTCTTCCTGGGCACAGAAGCCAGACTGCACTGCAGGTATGCATTCCGAGTCTCTGCTGCCAGCTAGCCTGGCCAGGAGAGGAACTCACTGTGCCCATAGCCAGCCCCCAGGAAGGCTGGGTAAGGCTAAAGAGCCTGAGGATGGCTTCAGGCGACTCTCATGTTTCAGGACCTAAAGGAGCAGTCAGAACTCAGCTGGGCTCACCAACCAGAATTTGGAATTACTGTAGCACACAATCGTGACATGATAAGAACCAAAAAAGTAAAGTAATAGGAACAAGTGCCACTCAGTACAAAGAGGCTGAGTTAGTCTGTACTAAGCAGAGAGAAAAAAAAAAACCAAACAAACAAGTCCAGGAACATTGGGTGGACAATAAGCCAAATGAGTTAGTGATGTAACAAGGTAAGAACAAGTTAGATCACAATATCTAAATTTCAGAATGCAAGGCAGACATAAGAAGGGATCTATTATCCTTAAATATAGTTAGATCTGTCAGGGAGGAAAGAGTTCCATCTGCCCTTCTAGGTTCTTCTGGCTTGTCTAGGAACTAAATTGACATGAGACAGATTAACAGGAGGAAAACCACACGAAAGGTTAATAACATGTGAGCATGAGGGTGTAGTAGTGTGGCATTCGTCACTTGGGCATGTCGACTCTTTGCAACCCCATGGACTATATAACCCACCAGGCTCCTTTGTCTATGGAATTCTTCAGGCAGGAATACTCGAGTGGATTGCCATTCCCTTCTCCAGGGGATCTTCCCAACCCAGGGACTGAACCCAGATCTCCTGAATTACAGGCTTCCTACCAAACAAGTGGTAAAGAGACCGCCTGCCAATGCAGGAGACATAAGAGACATGGGTTTGATTCCTGGGTGCAAGATACCCTGGAGGAGGGCATGGCAACCCACTCTAGTATTTTGGGGCTTCCCTATTAGCTCAGACTGTAAAGAATCCACCTGCAATGTGGGAGACCTGGGTTCAATCCCTGGGTTGGGAAGATCCCCTGGAGGAGGGCATGGCAACCCACTCCAGTATTCTTGTCTGGAAAATCCCTATGGACAGAGGAGCCTGGCAGGCTGCAGTCCATGGGGTCACACAGAGCTGGGCACAACTGAGCAACTAAGCAGAGCACATGGCACTCCTGAACTGCAGGCAGATGCTTTACCATGTGAGCCACCGGGGAAGTCAACTCACCAAAATGGCTAAAACCTTCACCTTAAATACCACCTTCAGCTAAAGCCAAAAGACGATGTCGAGGGTAATGGTTTGGGACCACAAAAGGGAGGAAGACAGTTGACATGGAGATGGAAAGGCAAGTGTTGGCAGGGTCTTAGCGAGACCTTGGGGCTCTTTACAGACTTTGGTAGGTTCCTCCCTGTCTCCACCCCAAGTTCATACTATAGTGATCTAAGCTGATATTTCCCTTCCTCGACCAGATCCTGTAACATTTTGTAAGTAGTTAGGGGGAAGGTTAAGGCATCTTCCTGAGTCATTTCAACTCAAAGTAATCCACATGCCAAAGAAAAACTTTGGAGTGGCAAATGTTGCTCCCCTACAGGTCTCTTCTAGAGAAAGAAGTTAGGTTTGGGCAGTGACAAAGAACAAAACAATACTATAAAATACAGGCTTACACCTCAAAGAACTGGATTTGACCTTGCTATGTGTTTTCACTATGCCACCTGGCATAAACTCTCTGAACCTCAGTTTTCTCACCTATAAAATGGACATAATAATAATACATAATTCATTAGATTTTATAAGAATTCAGTGAGGTGATGTATATAAAGTGCTTTAAAGTACATGGCAAGGATAAGAGTTCGATAAATGTTAGCTGTTCATGGAACACCTATTCCTGACATTTGCCGAAGAAAGATGAGTGGAAACACACTGTACAATTTTCTTGGGAAGTCTTACACACTTTAAATATTGTAAAAAATGTCTCCTGGAAATATGACCAACCACAGACCTACAAAGCTAAGGACCAGGTGGGACCCTCAGACTTTGTGCCCCTGCCCCGTTTTGCAAGGCTCAGCCTAGGGAAACTGCCAGACTCCTTGGCAATCTCTCTGTTTAACCTCACTTTGTGAGTGGAGGAAGAGGGCCAAAGGGGAACATAATTGTGACCACAGGGCACAGACCTGGATCAACTGCAGCTGGGCTTGCAAATGACAAGCCAAGCCCTTCCCCAATTCCAAAAGGCTTTCAGGACCATTTTAAATAGAAGTGTCCATTAACCTTGAAAGCAGGCAATTAGTAATGCAAATATTGTCACCTTATAAAGGAAAAGAAAAAAGATCCACGTATTTTTAAAAAATCTTTGTGAGAGAAACAGGCTTCCTGCTGCAGTCCGCCTCTCCCATCTGGTGTGCTAAACCTTCCCATCATCATTCCACCACTGGACTTGCCACTTCCCCTGCAGGCTTAGGAGGAGAATAGCAGAGACCCTGAAGTCCACCGAGATCAAACTCATTTTAACAGCTGAGGAACTGAGACTCGGAGAAATGAAGGTGTTTTCCAAGAATGCCAATTTAGTGGCAAAACTGGTACGATAGCCTGGTTTTTCTGATTACCCATCCTGCCTGACTCGTTCATTCTCACCTCAAAGATTTCATGACGACAAGGAATATGATGGTTTCACTTCTCTCTGTTTAGACTGCAAGCTCCTTTGCTGTTGTTACTGTTGTTTAGTCACTCAGTTGTGTCTGCCTGTTTGTGAGCCCATCGCTCATGAGTCTCTTCTGTCCATGGGATTTCCCAGGCAACAGTACTGGAGTGGGCTCCCATTTCCTTCTCCAGAGGATCTTCCTGACCCAGGGATCGACCCTATATCTCCTGCATTGCAGGCAGATTCTTTACCACTGAGCCATCAGGGAAGCCCCAGCAAGGTCCTTAAAGGTAGGTAAAGCATTCAACTTTAGTATTTCTCACTTGCAGCCATAAACAGATGATTAAATTGGCATGTATAAACTACTATGTGTAAAACAGATAACTAATGAGAATCAGTTCAAAGAACTGGCACTTCTGAACTGCAGTACTAGAGAACATTGTTGAGAGTCCCTTGGACAGCAAGGAGATCAAACCAGTCAATCCTAAAGGAAATCAACCCTGAATATTCACTGGAAGGACTGATGCTGAAGCTGCAATATTCCGGCCACCTGATGAGAACTGACTTATTGGAAAGACCCTGATGCTGGGAAAAATTGAGGGCAAGGGGAGAAGGGGATGACAGAGGATGGGACGGTTGGATGGCATCACTGACTCAATAGGCATGAGTTTGAGCAAACTCAGGGAGATAGTAATGCCAGGAGAGAGTCTGGCATGTTGCGGTTCATGGGGTTGCAAAGAGTCGGATGTAACTGAGCAACTGAAAAACAACAAAAGAGAGCCTGTACAGTACAAGGGACTCTACTCAAGATGCTGTAATGACCTACATGGGAAAAGAATCTAAGAGTGGAGATAGGTGCATGTATAACTGATTCATTCTGCTGTGCAGCAGGAACTAACACAACACTGTAAATCAACTGTACTCCAATAAAAGGAATTTAAATACAAATCAATTGTACCTTTATCGAAATAATGGTGCCGAAGAGAGGAACCAAGACCCATTTGGACAAGGATTGATTCATTCTGCTTCACTCATGTCAGACCTAATTGTGCTAATAATTTTGAAAAATCCCCAAGGTTCACAGAGTATGGATAGGACCTACCATTTTCAAACTAGCCCAGCTTCATGCAAGTGGGCGGAAAGCTATACTGTTTGACTAGAGTAACAACTGATTGTTCTCCATTTTCATACAGGATTAACATAAACTGCAACAAGAGTTTCACGGTACATAAGGCAGAGATAATATCTTTATTCACTGGGCATAAAACTAAAAAAAAAAATGTGGTGTGGTCTTTGCTTTTACAAATCTTATAAAATAATGCTGTCAGAAAACCTAAAAAGACATTTCTTCAAAGAAGAAATACAGATGATCAATAGGCACATGAAAAGATGCTCAATCTCACTAATTATTGGGGAACTACAAATCAAAATTATTGAATACAATGAGGTACCACCTCATATCAGTCATAATAGCCATCATTTAAAAAGTCTACAAATAACAAACGCTGCAGAGAGGGTGTGGAGAAAAGGGAACCTTCCTACCTTGTTGTTGGGAATGTAAATTGGTACAGTCACTGTGGAGAACAGTACGGAGGTTCCTCAGAAAACTAAAACTGGAATTATCATATGATCTTATGACCTCACTCCTGGACGTGTATCCTGCAAAACTGTGATTCAAAAAGGTACATGCACCTCCATGGTGACAGCACTATTCACAATAGCTAAGACATGGGAACACCCACCTAAATGTCCACCGACAGACGAATGGATAAAGAAGGATGTGGTACTATATACAATGGAATGCTACCCAGCCATAAACAAGAATAAAATAACGCCATTCGCAGAAACAGGGATGGACCTAGAGATTATCATACTAAGGGAAGAAAATCAGAAAGAGAGACAAATAGGACGTCATTTGTATGTGGAATCTAAAATACAACACAAACGAACCTATCTATGAAACAAACAGAATCAGGGACGTGGGGAATAGACTAGTGGTGCCACAGGGGAGGCAGAGTAGGAGACCGTCACTCTATCCACCAGCCACGTGGGGGTTTGGAATTAGTAGATGCAAAGTGATACATACAGAATGGATGAACAACAAGGTCCTGCTGTATGGCACAGGGAGCTATATTCAATATCCTGTGACAAACCATAACGGAAGAGAATATGAAAAAGAACGTATGTATAAATACATATAACTGAGTCACTTCACTGTACAGCAGGAATTAACACAACATTGTAATTCAACTATAAAAACAAAAAGAAATTTAAAAAAATTTTAATTACTTTATTTTAATTGGAGGCTCATTACACTACAATACTGTGATGGTTTTTGCCATACACAGACATGAATCAGCCACAGGTGGACATGTGTCTCCCCATCCTGAAGCCCTCTCCCACCTCCCTCCCCAATCCATCCCAGAGCTTTGAGTGCCCTGCTTCATGCATGGAACTCACACTGGTCATCTATTTTACATATGGTAATATATACATTTCAATGCTATTCTCTCAAATCATCTCACCCTCAGCTTCTCCCACAGAATCCAAAAGTCTGTTCTTTACATCTACGCCATTTCTGCTGTCTTGCATATGGGGTCTGTCTTGTATATAGGGTTGTCATTACCGTCTTTCTAAATTCCATATATATGTGTTAATATATTGCATTGCTATTTCTCTTTCTGATTTACTTTACTCTGTATAATAGGCTCCAGTTTCATCCACCTCATTAGAACTGACTCAAATGCGTTCTTTTTTATAGCTGAGTAATACAGCTATAATATAATATTACAGCTATACAGCAGTAATTAACACAACATTGTAATTTAACTATAAAAACAAATTTAAAAGAAAATTTTTTAATTTTTTAAATAAAATAATGCTGTCCAATTTGAATGGTCCAGTCATTATTCCATACAAAGACAGAACTGGAATATGCCCTCCTGTGAGCCTTGTCATCCTCTCTTACTTTCTGCTGTTTTATGACTGTGATGCTCGCAAGGCTTAATTCCTTACCACCACTGATCTCCTATCTCCAATCACGTTCCTAGTCCAGGCTGTGCAGAGCCTCCACACATACTCCACCATACCCACCCTGTCTTTTAAGTCACAGCTGTGATTCAGAAGATCTGGGGTGCAGCCCAAGAGTCTACACTTCTAACAAGGTCCCTGAAAATATGGATGCTGCAACCAACAACCCAACCCAACCTTGACCTGGGATGTCTTCCCATTTTCCCAGGTGTGTCTACCCTGACCTGGGTATCTCTCTAAAACTCCCAGCGTGTCTACTCTGACCAAGGATGTTTCCCTAACTCCCCAAGATGACTCCTATGACCTTAGATGTCTAATTACCATGGTGTGTCTACTGTCACCTGGGATCATCCTTAGTGGCATGTATGTGTCAACTGCAGCCTACTATGTCTGACTAATGACCCATGTTATTCCTGACTCATCCCCTTTCCTCAGCACCTGTTTACTGGAATGTTTAAGATGCTCTGCGTGTTTACTGTAAAATGAACTTACGATTGCAGTGTTATGAAAATGAACCGATGGAGTCACTTGTTCAGTTAAAAATATTTAAGAATGTGGGATATGGCACATATCATGGCAGACCCTAAGAAGACAGAGATGAACAACACATAACCTTACTTGGAGACAGATGTCATGGTCCCACAGGTTACTAGCTGACTGACCTTGGGAAAACTACCTGATCTGTTTGTATTAGCTTTTTCTTCTATAAAATAAGGACAACAATGTCTACCTCACAGGGAAGCATAAGCATAAAGCAGAACTATGTATGAGAACTCACAACACGCTCCAAAATGTATTATTAATATAAAAACGTGTAATGTGTTCATTCCTATCCGTTTTGGGCTCCCCTTTTATACTGTAAACTGCCTGATGCTAACAAAAATCACTTTTTTCCCTTCTTCCAAAACTAAGAGTTTAGCATAGTTTTTTACGCCTTATACAAGTTAAATTCTTTCATTGAACGTCTTATCTCTATTTTTTTTTTTCTGTCGTTGGATAAGCAGTACATCCTAGAACATTTCCACAATAAAAAAGTGAAACCAGATGGATACTAGGACACATCCTCCAAAAATCTCTGCTCTGCATGATTTCTCATTCCAACATTAAGATCTTCTTTGAATTTAACAAGGTACTTCATTTCCCCATGGCCCCTTCCTTCCACTGATCAGAACAGTCCCCACCATTGCTGGCACTCAGTAAACATTCACTGAACGACTGAATTGATATTAGGGTCTGACACTTGTTAGGGCTTCCCTGGTGGCTCAGCTGGTAAAGAATCCGCCTGCAATGCGGAGACCCTGGTTCAATTCCTGGGTCGGGAAGATCCACTGGAGAAGGGATAGGCTATCCCCTCCAGTATTCCTGGGCTTCCCTGGTGGTTTAGTCGGTAAAGAATCCGCCTGCAATGCGGAGACCCTGGTTCAATTCCTGGGTTGGGAAGACCCTCTGGAGAAGGGATAGGCTATCCCCTCCAGTATTCCTGGGCTTCCCTGGTGGTTTAGTTGGTAAGGAATCTGCCTGCAATGTGGGAGACCTGGGGTCGATCCTTGGGTTGGGAAGATCCCCTGGAGAAGGGAAAGGCTACCCACTCCAGTATTCTGGCCTGGAGAATTCCATGGACTGTCTAGTCCATGGGGTTGCAAAGAGTTGAACATGACTGAGCGACTTTCACTTTCTTTCACTTGACATTTGTTAAATCCAAGAACATGTTGACATGTTTGAGAACTGGAGCCAGGATCCCTAGCACTCCTTCTCTTTGTGAACAATTTCACTGCCCCATATCAGGGCGGCCACCCCTCACGTCCCCTGGAAGCTGACCTTGATGCTGTGCCTTAGGAGCACTTATGATTTATACACTTGTTCTTTAAGAATCATGGCCACTCATGGAATTGACACCAATTAGCCCTTCCCACTGCAGGCCCCCATGCCAGGCCAAAGGCTAAAGGAAACACAAACACAGTCAGCCGCTCAGGGCGGTGGAGGATGGCACACAGTGGAGAGGAATTTCGGGGTTTTCACCGCCGTTCATCTCTTTCACTCTGGTATTACACTGTGCTTCCATTTCCAGGGACTGTCAGTCTAGGACCAAATCCACTTAAGCAGAGGCACTGCCACCATGAGGCTGAGTCCAAAGGCTTTCAGATCACAGGATACCTGAGAGATGGCTAAGCCACGATCTCAGGGTAGAACCCCAGGGCATCTCCTGCCCCTTGCCTTATTCTCCAGGTGCTGTTCCCGCTGCCACCACAGACAAGATTAACAAGAAGGTTATATTTAAACTTCCAAGAGGCGCTGCTGTGCCATTATGGGTCTATTTAAGATCCTCCGGGCAGCTGCAGTACATAATAACAAATCAGCGGGAGGGAGGGAGGAAGGGAGGAGAGGAGGAGTAGGGGAGGAGGAGGGGAGGTGGTCAGGAGCATCCTGGATTATTTCCCTGAGAAATGGACTGTCAAAAGATGGCAGGGGGGTGCGGGCATGTTAAAGATGCCCCCCTGTGGTCAGAGTGTTAGAGAGAGAAGCCTCAGGAGAATGTGCTATGCAGGGGCTGGGAGGGAACCTGTGTGTGTGTGTTAGTTGCTCAGTTCTTTGTGACCCCATGGACTGTAGCCCACCAGGCTCTTCTGTCTATGGAACTCTCCAGGCAAGCATACTGGAGTGGGTTGCCATTTCCTTCTCCAGGGGATCTTCCCGACCCAGGGACTGAACCCAGATCTCCTGCGTTGCAGGCAGATTCTTTACCATCTGAGCCACCGGGGAGGGAATGAAGGATCCTAATATGAAACTCTGCCAGACCTGAAAACTTGCTGCCTGCCTGGGATACGTCCCAGCTCCAGAACACTCGACTTCTCCCAGGGGACCTTGCTGAACAGTACAAGCCATCGGTTCAATGTTGATGGAAGATCAGCAGCAGAATATGAAGAGTTCTGGTATCAAGAGTACAGAGCGACTCCCTCAGGCCCGACCGAGGCATGCGACTCTGTCCCTCAATTCAGTATCCAGGATTGTACCTGGTAGAGGGCCAAGTGAAGGCCCCCACAGGAAGTTCCCCATTGCAACAGCTTCAGGACCTAAGGACATACCTGCAGCTAGGTTCCGTTTTGACCCCACTTTTTGCTGCCTTTGCTAGGTTTGGGTGTAGTTTTTATGCTCTCTTTGCCCTCTCCTCTAGTGGGAGAATTATACTGTTCACTGAACTGTGGGCATAGCCATGCTCATCTTCCTTTCCCAGCCCCTCCTTCATCCATGGTATATTTGTGAACCTTGGTTTGACTCATGTCATCCGAACTCCTGACCAGTTTTATCATTCTTCACTAAAGTCACTTCAAAGTTAATAACATTTCTCATGATTTTTCTTCATGGGCAAGTTTACTTAAATCTCCTCTATCTTTCCAAACGGTCACTCTGTGCCCATTTCTGGGGCTTTTGTATGATATAAATTTCACCTCTGGTCCCACAAGCAGATTTACAAGATGAAAGCAACATGGCATTCCCGGGAAGCTTGTACTTAAAATGAGAAAAACAGCTATTACCTCATTGATTTTGCTTCTGTGGACGACCTACTGGATGTCACAGGCTCAAAAGAATACTTACCATGAACATAATTCAGAAGACTTGGATGTCCACAGTGATCCAATAAACTAAGTAAACATCAAAAATACACTTTCTACTGCATAGACGTAGTTTAAATGTCATATCATATTCTGATATAAGTATGTAAGTAAATGATGTAAGATGTAAGTTCTCTCTATATGATTATATATATATATTTCAAATAGAATATTCAAGTAGGTTAGCATTTGCTAATAGTTTATACAGATTAAGAATGCATTCCTCAAGGAGCTTTATCTTCTTTTTTCTTTTGTTTCTGGTTGAATGCCTAATAAGCAGGAGATTTATAAAACTATCTGCCCCTACTAAAGCAACAACCAGCAAACAATAGACAACCTGTAATAAGTCCAAAGCTGTCATGTCAACATATACTCATTGACAGTAACTATAGATTTAGAATTAAGCTCCATAGTAGGGAGAGTAAATGCTTATTAAGCACATAATGCCGACTGAGCGACTGAACTGAACTGAACTGGTGCAGAATATATTGTGCGAATATTACCAACACACATAGACTGTATAAAACACTCTGCCACAGTATGTTCAAATGACAATCTGTGACCTCTGTGTCAAAACTCTGTAAAAATCTATGATTTATTATTTAGTGTCAATGTCCTTACTTCTTTTCATTCCTGTACCTATTCCTGTAAATACCAGAACCTCAAAACAGACAAGAATCCAGAGAGAGAAAGCCAGAAGAATTCCTCCAGGAGCTTCAACACCACCAGGCTCTCCAAAGGTTGAGGGAACAGAGAACCTTATGACAATGTCCCAGCCATGCTCCACCATCCACTATGAAAGCAAATGAAAATGACCTTCTCAATAATAAACTGAGCGAAGAACCTTTGTACACAGAGTTCCTTCTAGGTGACATAATCGATCAATTGAGGAAATCAGATATAACAATTCCAAAGTGTTAGATGGGAAAAACCTTGACAAAATAAAAGAAATGTAGTCCTGTGGACACGCAGTGCCTCATTTGAACCTGTACTGATCATTCAGCTTTCTCTGAATTGCTGGCCACTTGACTCACTATCTTGTGACGCTTACTCCTTGGAAGGAAAGTTATGACCAACCTAGATAGCATATTGAAAAGCAGAGACATTACTTTGCCAATGAAGGTCTGTCTAGTCAAGGCTATGGTTTTTCCAGTAGTCACGTATGGATGTGAGAGTTGGACTGTGAAGAAGGCTGAGTGCCGAAGAATTGATGCTTTTGAACTGTGGTATTGGAGAAGACTCTTTAGAGTCCCTTGGGCTGCAAGGAGATCCAACCAGTCCATCCCAAAGGAGATCAGTCCTGGGTGTTCCTTGGAAGGAATGATGCTAAAGCTGAAACTCCAATACTTTGGCCACTTCATGCGAAGAATTTACTCATTGGAAAAAACTGATGCTGGGAGGGATTGGGGGCAGGAGGAGAAGGGGACGACAGAGGATGAGATGGCTGGATGGCATCACCGACTCGATGGACCTGAGTTTGAGTGAACTCCGGGAGTTGGTGATGGACAAGGGAGGCCTGGGGTGCTGCAATTCATGGGGTCGCAAAGAGTTGGACACAACTGAGTGACTGAACTGAACTGAACTGACTCACTATCTTACATGTCACCCACCTGTGGTCAAACTAAGCCTTTCATTCTGTCCCTGGGAGCAGTTAAGAGCTCTGCTCACCAGCACGGCATAGAGGAGGCCTACCTACACTGGCTTAGTGCAAGTCTAGGAGACCAGGCAGGCAGCATTCAGTCCAGTTCAGCTTCATGTGTGTGTGTGTGCACATGCTAAGTTTCAGTTGTGTCCAACTGCTTGAGACTCCTATGGACTGTAGCCCTCCAGGCTCCTCTGTCCATGGGATTCTCCAGGCAAGAATACTGGAGTGGGCTGCTATGCCCAATTCCAGGGTATCTTCCCAACCCAGGCAGTGAACCTGCCTGCGTCTCTTATGTCTCCTGCATCGGCAGGCAGGTTCTTTACCACTGGCACCACCTGGGAAGCCCCTCAGCTTCATACACTGCTTCCTATCTTTCCATTCACTTGAGACCCATCTCTTCACACACCCACCAGAGGTTTATTGAGTCCTTATGCTGGTGCTCAGGATAGAAACAAATAAGATATGATACTGGCCTGAAGGAATCTGAAGTGTCACCAAAGTAATAAACATGTAAACAAAGACTAATAATTTATTGAAGTGAAATCATGAAGACAGACCCAGGGGAAGAAAGCTTCCACTTGAAAGTCCCTGCTGGAATAACAGACAATTCACAAAAGTGAAATAAAACTCAAATGGCTAAAAAGGATATTTTTAAAATTCAAGCTCATTGAGAGATCAACTAAATAGAAATTTAAACATTTCCCCCATTATATTGAGAAATAATTGACCTATCTCCCTGTGTTAAATTAAGGCACACAGTATGATGGTTTGATTTATACATATTGTGAAATGATTACCATGTTTAGCTAATATCTATCTCCTCATCTAAATATAATTTTTAAAAAAGAAAGAAAAAATTTCTCCTTGTGATGAGAACTCTCAGGATTAACTCTCTTAATAACATCCTATAGCTGTGCTAGTCATCACAGTGCTGCTATTGCTGGGCACTTGCCAACTCATGTCCAGCTATATTGCGAGCCCCCCCCCCCCACAATTTACCTTATAACTGGAAGTTTGAGCCTTTGAACCACCTTCCTCCAATTTCTCTTCCTCCTGCCTCCTGCCTCCTGCCCTTCACCTCTGGTAACCACAAGTCTGATCTTATTTTCTGAGTTTTAAGCAATAACATTATACCTTCTTAAACATGAAAAGGTTTTTTGCCTTCAATGCAAAGGTCAGAGTACTGGATATTCTCAAACATATACACTTACACAAACATATATAATAGTTTTAAATTTTTGGACATCAATTTGATAATATATATACCAAAAGTCACAAAATGTTGATATTATTTGACCTTAAGTAAACCCAGTTCTACAAGCTTATACTAAAGAAATAATTAAGAACAGAGAAAAAGATTTATATACAAGACTATGCATCATTATGCTGTTTGCAAAAGTCTTCATTTTGAAAGCAAAGTAAAGTGCTGAACCATAGAGAACTGGTTAAACTGCAGAATTCTTTGCAGTCATTAGAAATGATACAAGATGCTTCTGACAGGAAAGAATAATCACCGTATGTTGATAAAAAGAAAAGGCTGGATACAAAACAATATGCATAGTATGACCTCATTTTTATTTTGCATAACACACTGAGAGATGTTTGCAGTACTGCTATCTGGTGAGATGATGTCTGCTCTCATTTTTCCCTTCTCTTCCAATTTTTCTCCCATGTGCATGTATTGCTTTTGTAATAAGAAAAAAAAAAATAAGTTACACTTCATCCTAGAAGAAAATTAAGTGCATATCTTGTGCTGGGCATGGGGGATGTCTGTGCATACACAATCTAATTTTCACAGTCCTACAGACAATGAGTGAGATTAAGTGACTCACCTAGTCAGACAACTGGTAAACCAGCAGTTGCGCTAAGAAATCAGGTTCCCAAACTCCTATTTCTCTCCCTGTTAGCTAGTCCATACTACTTGTTCCCTAAAATCAGACTTTTTTCATCAATTTCACTATGATGTTACAAAGAGTTTTTCATATAAGCCAAATGAAAACATTTTTTAAACCAACACAATACCTTAAATAAAATTTAAGTTCCTTTAAAAAAAAAGTTCCTTTAAAAGAAATTTCTTTCACTTGAGCTTATAGCTAAGCCCCCTAAAGCCTCTGATGAGACAGGGAGTGGGCAGGAACAGTAGGAAGCCAAAAAGAAAGAAAGAAAGAAAATAAAAAAACAGAAGACACTCATGTGGGAACAACAATTCATGCAGAATTACCCACAGCCAAGTCTCAGCTGATGGAGAAAGTCAACCAGATGGGTATTTGCCTTTCTGCCTGTGAACCTGCAGTTATGTTTTTGCCAACCGGTCATTTTATGCCCCTCTGATTCTGTGTAAAGTATAGTCCATGGAATTACATTGTGCTCAGTAGGAACTGTCACTTCACTAAGTGCTTTATTCATTATTTACCCATTTTCATCTTTCTTTGAACCTGGCAAATTATATCTTTGTGCTGTGATATGCATTCCTGCATGATCAAGTATGAACCTGTCAAACTTCTGCCTCTTCTTTCTGATCTCACTGTGTCTTGTGGTTTTTGCAGGGTCTTTTTGTTACCAAGATACTCTATTGAGATAAGCAATCTTTTCAATGCTGCTTCAATCCTCTATTTTGTCTGTTTTGTCCAGCCTACACTGTGCATTACTTGGCTTTAATGAATTGATTTTCACTCTCCTCTTCCTGAAGATCAGAGCTTTCTTCATGTTTTAGGTTGTTATTCCTAAAAACCTGTAAATTCACATATTCTTCCTTTAAAGGTATTTTAAAAAAATAGTTATTCTATTTATTTGGATCTTAGTTGTGGCATGCGGGATATAGTTCCATGACCAGGGATTGAACCGCAGCCTTCTGCATTGGGAGTGTGGAGTCTCAGCCACTGGACCACAGGAAAGTCCCCATTCATATATTCTTAAGCCTTTTAGTGTTTCACAGTCATATAGGTTTCTCCATATTCTAATCCAACTTATTTTTCAGTCCTTTTTCTTCAGTCCTTCAACATAAATCCAAAAGCAAGTCATCCAAACTCCTCATTCATGACAATTATTCCACTTTCATTCACATTTGGTCATGCTGGTTCCTTCACCTAGACTGCCGCGCTCTTTGCCCTTGGAAATCCATGAAATTCAAATACCACCTCCTTTTCTGATCACACTAATTAAAGCTTCCCTCTGCATTCATATATAACACTTAGTTTTACAGCTCCTGCAGCGCTTCTCATAGAGATATATATTATATTCCCTTGGTTATGTCTTATCTCCTCCAATAAATTCTAAACCCCATGAGGTCTAGAAGAGTGTCTTGAGGCAATAATGTCTTGCCCTTAAGAGGTCCTCAAATATTATTTTGTGAATGAACAAATAAACCTAACTGTGTTTCTCCAAGATCCTGGCCATGAGGATGAAGGCCAGTGTGCATAGTGGACCCAGAGTTCATGGATTTCCCGGGCAAGAAGTGGCCTCTCTCTTACCTTTAGTGCACACACAGCCTTTCTGTTTAACTATTAATTTCAATCTGGCCTTGACTGTCAGTTTATCTTTTAGTGTTTATTTAGTACTTCATGTTTGGGAAGAGCTTTGTAATCATTTATTAGTTATTCTTCTGTGAGACAGATCGGTACTGTCGTCCTTCTTTTATGATCAGGAAACTGAAGCCCAGAAGACGTCTATGACTCATGGAGGAGCAAAGATAATGTCAACGTTAAACCCTACAGCACTGAAATTTCTTGCCCGCAGGTTCTCCCACCTCACCACATTTCCCACCAGAAACCAGGGCTCAGGGCTCAGCATTAAAGAACCTCCTAACCCAAAAAAGACTGGATTGAGAAAAACCTGAAGGTCACAAATCCAAGCAGTTATCCCAAACTGTAGGATTGGTGTTTTCTCTTCCTTGAAAGTAATACTCTTCAGTGCTAACTATAGCACCAGAGAAAGCAAGCTGCTCGCGTCTCGGCTGTAAGGTGTTTACTTTTCTAAGAAACAACAAGCAAGCAGGTCATTATCATGTATGTTATTAAAGATCTAAAAATATTCAGTTCAAACCCTAATTTGAGCAATATAGCCTGCCACTCAAATGTCCTGGAAGTGCTTCATAAATGATAATACTTTATATAAATGTGAGATTTATCATTGTGTTATGTTTATTTTCCTGCAAACCCCATGAGACGCCTTCGTTTCTTTACTTTCTGTCTTGACTTTTTGCTTGAACAGGGCACGAGTTCCTTAAGGTCTCTGGGGCTGTTTTAGGGAAAGAGGCAGGCACATGAGAAGACTTCTATGATGTTCTCCTGCCCAAACTGCGTGTATCTCCATGGCTGCCATGCTGATTCCATGTTGAAATGATGGAAATTGGTTGAAATTTCAGGTAGGTGGGTGGTCATCAGTTGGACAACTGGGCCAGTGGCTTGACACTGCATCTAATAAAGGGCCCTAGAAAATGCCAACTGCTTCTCTGCACCTGTTCACATTTCACTCCCTCTCACCTCCCATCTCCTCTCTGACCACAGTCACCTTGCCTCCCCTCTTCTCATCCCAGGAAGTGAGATTTACAAGGCCAGGGGAGAATCTCACCACAGCGAAATCTGCCTCAATTTCAATCAGCCACAGAGAGGGGAAAGTGTCCAAATTAAGCTGCTTGATTACGGAAATTAATCTTGTCATTTAGCGTCCTGTTCTGCAGAACAGGGCCTCTGATTAGCCTCCTTGTTTCAGAATATTACAAGTTGCCGTTTATTAAGCGGGAGGCGTTTTTTTGTACTCAGGCAAGTCAGAGGGAAAGCAAAGTGCCAGGAGCTGCCGAGAGAAGGGCACCCAGTCGAGGACCCTCGTCAGCTTCCATACCAAGGTTCTCCCAGAGAAAGACGGTCATGGCTTCAGGGCCGCAAGCAGCCTGCCCAGCTGGGGACCGTGCCTTCCATGGGAATTCAAGAAGCAGCAAGATAATGCATAGTCCTTGATCCTTTTAAGTAATGGAATGAGCCTTGTGCCCTAGAGAGAGTCAGATGACTGGGGTTATTTCATGCAGTGCACAATTAAAATCCAACGTATGGACACACACCCAGAGGTTATTACAAGATACTGAATATGATCCCCTCTGCTATATAGTACATCCTTGTTGCTTACCTATTTTACATATAGTAGTTTGTACCTGTTAAGCCCATGCTCATAATTTGTCCCTCCCTCTCTTCCTCTCTCCTTTGGTAACCATTAATTTGTTTCCTGTGTCTGTGAGTCTGTTTCTGTTTTGTGTATATAGTTTCTGTATTAATTTTTAGAGTCCACACAGAAATAAAATCATATAGTCTTTATCTTTCCATGACTTACTTCACTAAGTATCATATTCTCTAGGTCCATCCACATTGCTTCAAATGGCAATGTTTTATTCTATTTTATAAACCATTCTCTTTTGTAAAAACTTATTGTGGTAGGAACATTTAGCATGAGATCTATCTTCTTAATAAATTCCTAAGTGCACAATAAATATAAAATAAAATGCAACATGTGGAGAAGTTGCTGCTTTTATAGGGTCATTGCTATAGCAGCTCTGAATCGTGTTAGTGTCCAGACTGAGAAAACCATAAAGATCGCATGCGTGTACTGTTGCAGGGAGGAGCACAGAGGGCATGCATCGGCATTTTTAAACTTTGAAGGTGCACGTTATCTGGTAGAAGGCAATTTGCTTACCAGACCATGTTCCCAATTTCAGAGCTGCTGAGGTCACTTTGAATTTGGTTGCGGGAGGGAGTCAGAGTTGACCTGCTCCCAATTTGCATGACTTTCTGGCAGAAGCGCTTTTTCCAGTGACGTGCGCCCCTCCAAAGGAAGTCCAGCGTGGAACAATGGGGCAGCTCAGTGAAGGGGCCCCAGGATTCCACTAGAATGGCTCAGGGGCTCCCAAGCCCTAGAAATCAGAGCCCAGGTCACCAGCAACCAATAGATCAAGTGGTACTAGGAGACAACCACTCATTAACCAAAGCGAAACAAAAAGCTGCTTGACAACAGAGGTTGCTCTTTTTTAGGTGTATCCTAATTTCTCCTTAGAATCAGAGCAAAGAAATACAATCAAGGTGATGAGCGATGCAGGGGATGGGTACTGATGAAAGGGACCAACCAATCAGGAATACAGAGAAATGACTCTGGAACTGGATCTCTGAACCTTGGTTCTATTGACAATTTGGACAAAATAATTCTTTTATGCAGGGCCGCCCTCAGCCCCATAGATGCTTGAGCAGTCTCCCTGGCCTCTACCCATAAGATGGCAGGAACACCCTCTACCCTGGCTTGTCACAACCCGAAAGGTCACCAGATACTTTCAATGTCTCTGAGGGTCAAAACCCCTTTCCCTTGAGAACCACAGCTCTAGAATAAGTGCAATCTCAGAAAAACCAATTTCCTAACTTTTCCCAATTAAGCTCATCATGCCCTTCAGCTGAGAGACATTATGGTGTGGCAGGGAGACTGTGAGGTCAAGAGGCCTATGACCAAGTCCCAGTTACCGCGTGTGCTAGCGTGTGATCATGGCTGAGGGACTTTATCTCTCTGAGCTTCAGTAGGTGAGAATTGCACTTCACAGCCTTTTTTTGCCATTTTATTTATTTACTTTTAATATAAATTTATTTTAATTGGAAGTTAATTACTTTATGAGGATTAAAACATATAGGACTATATGCCTGGCATGTGGCTATAGAGGAGATATTAAAAACCGGTGGTGGAACTTCCCTGGTACTTCAGTGGTTAAGGCTTCACCTTCTAATGCAGGTGGTGCAGGTTTGATCCCTGATCAGGCAGAAAGATCCCACATGCCTTGTGTCCAAAAAAACCAGAGCATAAAACAGAAGCAATACTGTAACAAATTTAATAAAGACTTAAAAAAATGGTCCACGTTAAAAAAAATCTGAGAAAAGAAAACCCAGCAGTGGCAATCATTAGCACTCAAAATCTTAGACTCCAAGACAGAGAATCTGAGACAGAGGATCACATGCCAAAGTCAAGGAGAGAACTTGTAAAGTGAAACACTAGCCACCTTGGCTGGTCACCATGAAATTTTGTTATAAATGGTTTAAGGAAGGAAAGGGAGCGAGAGAGAAGCAAGACCCTCCAGAAGCTGGGCTCCTCGAGGCTGCGAACACAGCTGCACAACAGGACTGTAGGAATGACCATCTAAACCGGCCTCCTGGCCACTTCTCTGCCCCCACCTCATCTTCCCCCAGCACTCAGAGTACTCTTCTGTAAATGTTAACGCCCTCCCATTTCTTCTCTGCACACTTCAAATAGCACCCAGGTTTCTCAACCTGGCCTGAGGGTCTAGCCTGCCCCTCTCCCTGACCTGAATTGCTGCTCCTTCCCTGTTCACTCTGCCGCATCCAGGACAGCTTCTAGCTCATTCTGCAACCGCCAAATGCCTTCCTGTTTCCAGCCTTCTCCACTGGCTCCTCTCTTAACCTAGAAAGTGTCTCTTCCTTCCCATCCTTCAAGCTTCTGCTCAGGCACCATCTCTTCCGAGAGACCTATTTCACCCATTTTTTCAAAACGAACTCCCTCTCCATCACCCACTGTTCTTTATCCCTTTACCTTCTTTCCTTTCTTTGCAAGACTGCCCCAAACTAGATCTTGTGTTATCTGTTTTCTGTCTCCTTCAGGAAGATGTAAGTTCAAAGCAGGGACTCTGTCTTGTCCTCTCAGTAGCCTGAGTCCAGCCAGCCACGGGCACTCTGCACCTCTTTGTCAAATGAACGTAGTTGAGTTGCCAGCATGCTTATCCTAAAGGATTTTCTTACTGGTGAGTGGAGCCAGTAGTCCACCTCCCTGAGCAATGAGAAATGAGTAACCCCGGGCACTACTGAATGAACAGTCACTGCATCCTTCTTAGTGGTGCTTGTATGCCCCTGCCTAATGCCCAGCACTGTGCCTGGCACACAGCACACCCCCAAACATGTGGATGGCTTCTACTATCAGAGAAAACAGAGGAATGAGGAATAATACACCTTTTTGCTCTGTCAGTACATCCCCAAACTGGGCCAGTTGTTCAAACTGTCTAAGGAGGGGGTCCCAGAAGGCCTCTCTCCTCCTTTCCAGCACCCCTAAAACATCTCCACAAATAATCATTGTGGAAGGAAGTCTCAATGTGTGTACTGGAATTAACGTACCAGTGGGCAACAAAGGACTGGCCGCCTGTCGCATTGAGTAGGGTTTATTTATCATATCCAGCAGCCAGATTCATTTATCTAATCATGAGCCACTGCCACCCATGGCAACTAGAAGGGAACAGTGGCCTTGTTTCAGTCGGTGGACTCTGGGCACGTATAACTGGGGAAGGAGATCAAGAGTAGGATGTCAAAAGAAACCAGAGATGACAGTATGGAAACCAAGCCCTCCCCATGATTCCATTCCCATTCTTCAAGGGATAGACCCTCTTTACAGACGTAAAATACAGCCAGATATCCAGAAGGGTCCTCTCTATGCCTGCACAGTGACCTTCTGGACAATATTACTTACAAATGTTTCAGCAGGTTGTTTTATTTTTTTTTTTTCCTTAATAAAATAGAGTAACTTGGGCTCAATGAAGCTACAAAGTCTGGCAACTAACACACTAGCCTGCTAGGAGGGCAGAGAGTGGATGACAGAACTAAGACTTTCAGTTTGGAACTGGCCACAGAGGTCACCTTTCAATGGAGATAAGGAAAGAGGAAGAATTTATGAATCTATGAATAGGGGTGAACTATGAATAGAAAGTAGGATGCTAAACCTGGGGTTTCTGAATGGACCTCAAGGAGTTCATGAAGCCCATGAAACTGCACGTAGAATTGGGTATGTGGATATTCTCCTGAAAAGGGGGCCTACAGCTTCCTTTAGGGTCTCTAAAGGCTCTGTAAGCCATGTCCACAAGTCTCCAAAGAGAAAAGGAAGAATGTCTGGTAACTCGTAAAATATAGTGGTATTCATAGGCAGTATTCAATTTTTGTGTTAATCAGTCTATGCAACCATAAAAATCAATTCAACAAATATTTGGGAAGTCCCAGACTTGCAAGATATTGTGTAGCACCATGCCCACAGGAGTGTGCCTGACCGAAGAAATTTCGAGAAACTGTTAGTATTCTTTTCTTTTATGTAGGAATAAAGTTCTTAGCAAAATGTTGACTGAAATAACTTCTGGGATCAGGCATTTAGACTGAATATGATTCACCTGTTACATTTGCATTTCCCACTATTGACTCTCCCCAACCTCGATTTTCATCTGTACATAATATTTTTTTCATTTTTCCTCTTCTCATCTGCTACCAAATCTGCTTCAACTCTGAACATTTTCCATGAGCAAAATCCTGCCACAGTGCTTTGCATTTCATATAGGAAGAACAGTATAAAATGAAACAAATAAAAACTGCAAATGAAATAAAAAATTCTGTTTTACTCTATTAAATCTGAGGCAGCTGCAAGAGATTAAATGGCAATGTCTGAAAGAAACGGAAGTGAGGAAAAGAAATAAGAAAATTAATAGTAAGATAGAGATGCTGATCAGGGTGTCTACCATAGACACACGATGTTGAAACCATGAAACCGTGTGAATTAGGAGTGAAAAAAGACACTGGACTCGCATTTAGAGGATCGCTGTAGAAATCAGTAAAGGCATTTCATGGTAAACTGGAATCCAGGCTACAGTGAGGTAAGCAATTGAGAAGTTTGAGGAAGTTTTATGTAAAACTGGAACTCAAGAAAAGTAAAGACCAAGCAATAAAGCTATTTAAAGAGTCATCCATTTGAATACTGAACATCAGAATTATGATAGAAGGCTAGAATAAGAGTGGGCAAAAATGAGAACCAGATGGCGAAGCAAGCATGTGAGAATGCTGTGGATCCCAAACACTACACTTCCGGGACTTGGTTACAGGAAGTTGGAAACGGGGAGGATGAAATTGGAGGGGGAGGAGGCGGAGCAATAACAACAGCAGCCACAAAAATAATAATAACTAATGAGCAACCTACTATGTGCCAGTGCCTGACACATACTCTCATTTCCTTCGAATGACCAGCCTACAAGATTCTGTAACAAATGAGGAAACAGAAGGAAAGATGGAGCCACTTGCCAGAAGTCATTTATGAAGGATTTCTACCCAAGCTTGCCTGCCTCCTGGGCTTCCCTGGTGGATCAGCGGTAAAAAAATCTGTCTGCAATGCAGGAGGCCTGGGTTCTATCCATGGGTGGGAAAGATCCCCTGGAGAAGGAAATGGCAACCCACTGCAGTATTCTTGCCTGGAGAATCCCATGGACAGAGGAGCCTGCTGGGCTACAGTCCATAGGGTTGTAAAGAGTTGAACACAACTGAGGGACTAACACTTTCACTTTTTTTTATGGGGGGGGCGGGTGCTGCCTCCTAAGTGTTAATTCACTCAATGAAGCATAAAAGAAATCAAGAATTTAGAACACATCCCTTTTCTGAAGTGACCACCTACAGGTCAATAATGGGTAATACAAATAGGAAATATCACAGAATAAGTAATAAAATTACCCTTCTCAAAATGCTTTCTTTTTCTCAGTCTTGTTTTAATGAAGCTGTACAGTCCCACCTTTGGGGAAACTGGAAAATCTCAAGGCTGACAGTGTTTATGCCTCTGTGTACATGTGTTCTTACCCTCCATCAACTGAGTCTTCAGATCAGTGTGGACAATAACTTAAGAGGCAAAAACCAAGGACGTGTCACCACTTCAGGATTTCCCCAAATGGTTCCTTGTAGACACAATAAGAAAGTTACTACGGATGTTAAAAAGTCACAAAGAAGGAAACAGCAAAGATTCAGAGTGAGGACCAAACATCTGGGTTTCCAGGTAACCTGGGAAGTGTTTGGATTTAGGAACTTAAATCTAAAGTACAAGATGTTCTCAAAAGAGATGAA
>SJYQ01000817.1:626014-682777 GCA_006410935.1 Redunca redunca
GGGCTTCATTTGACGTCATTCCTTACACAATAATCTTTCCATTAAAAGAACACAAGTAGCTGATAATTGCAAGTGTAAATCAACACCCTGATTCAAGAGACCCAACACACATACATACATACACAAACACACAAATGGCTGCAGTTCTCTGTGTATGAAATGATGCCACAAATCAACAGCCAGCAGTGCATACACAGGAGAGGTGTTTGCAGAGTGAAGAATCATCCATGGTCTGTCTCATGGTCCCCATTTGTGAAAATCAGTTCACACATACATATCATAGGATGGCTAAGACCATCGTCTACACATAGATAGAAGAGATAACAGGTCCCTAAAGGGTCAGATCCTGTATCCTTATTCCACTGGGTTATTAAAAAAAACATAAAACAGGTATGAGTAGCTAACACCTGTAAAACTATGAGGTTTGACAATGCCATAAAATGGAACCCGGAACAGTAGATGCATACAGGTAAGACAACCAACCTATGGTAAAATTTTTCTCTCCATCTTACTAGAAAATTCACAGAAGATTTAAGGTTTACAGTTTCTACCAGTGATTTGGACTAGGTTCCTATTTTTTTCCCACCTTCCTCCACTTATAAGAGGCCAGAACAATATGTTACAATGAGGTTACAATGAAAAGTCACAGTTTGGACAAGAGGCTGCACCCTTTTTTGGATTCCATGCTATACGAAGCATGGAAATTCTACTCTGGGAAGGAGTGAGCGGCAGAACCTGGTTTCCATAGCACTGCCATGGAAACAGCTCTCTGCGACTCTGCCTCCCAGCCCTCTCAAACTGAAGCATCTCTCCCTTTTTTTGCTCCCACACCCACCTCCATTATCACATGCCCCCAGCCCCTCACAAATGATTAAAGGGTATTTTGAGAAAGCGGAGCCCTAACCGGGCTTCTGCCTGGTGATATTAATATACATTAATATCCTTGAAAGAAAAAGAAAAAAATCAGATGTTTCTTCCTCTTTCATTGGGGGTGGAAGGGAGGTGGTGAATAAAAAGGAGAAAAATAAAAATCAAAAGGCCCAAAACCCCGAAACTTGAAGTTGCAGAAATATAAAAAATCTTATCAAGTAGTGGATTAAAGATGTGCTTACTAATCTCATGCAGTCAGTTCTCTGATCCTCTTTTGTCTGCCTGGAATGCCGGTGTCCAGATATAAAGGATTTAACTGCTAGAATGTCTACGGGCCTCTCCCCTAGTCGCTAGTATGGGTGATCAATTGGAGCTTTGGAAAGAATTTTTTTCTCAGTCTCCATCCCCTGGTCAGAATTTTGAAAACAGAATGTAAGTTCAGAAAGGGCCATCTAGAATCAGGTAGAAAATTCCAACAGAAGGAAGCATGGGTGACTGCACAAGTTTTGTGTCCCTTGTGTCTCTCTCTGGCCCCTCTGAAGGCAGAGTGAGAGCCGGCCAGCGGCACAAAGGACTGGAGTCTGGCTCGATGATACACACTCTGGTCGAGCTGGAGCGCTGCCCGTGGACCAGGAGCAGCTGAAAGCTCAGAGGGGCTGGTAACCAGCAGATGCTCAGAAACTAGACAGAGCATGGCAGGACGGTTCCTGACCCAGCCAGGGGACTCCAGCTTGGACCCTCAGAATCCCCTTCCTGTCTTCAGATCTTTGCCACCTGATAAAATGTACTTGAGACACTGACCTTTCCACACGTGGAATGCACAGATGCACAAAAGCACTACATTTGAGAATAGCCTGAAGCTATAGTTCCTGGTAAAACTGTTGTGAGGAAAGGTAGCAAAGGAGGGATTTGAAAACTGCTGATGGGGAAAGATGGGGCTGTGATTTTTAACCCCTTCAGCATCACCCGATGAGGAGTTCAGAGCAGAGAGGGTAGACATCCATAAGCAGAGAGGATGAAAGTCAGGCCCTGAGTTTCCAGCAGCCCAGGAATGCATCTTCAGGGCCAACAACTAAAATGTTCTATGTCTTTATTGCTTCACCTGAAAAGTCTCCTCCGCCTATCTTGCTGAGGACTGTGAAATGGAAAGCAAAGCCAAGATCACTCAGAGTTAGACAAGGGGGAGTAAAATTACACAGGAGTACTGAATTATTCATTTTTATTTATGTATTGTAGTGGCAATTGCTACAGTTTTTTGTTTCTCCTGGATGTTGAAATTGTAAAAAGAAGACTGAATAATTCAGCATGACTCAAGAAAACCTAAGTGGAGTACTGGCTGGGCAGTGAATGCCTACGAAATAGGGTCATTTTGTTGTTTTTCTTAACTTTTGTGTGATGCCCCAGTCTATAATTTAATTAGCAACCTATAATGGTGTTAATGAACGTGATAAAATTTGTAGAGCATTTCAATGTTCTAAATGTGAAAGAGACTGAACTGTCTCAATCTCTTCATTTTCCCCACAGGGCAGGAAGGAGCACAGAACCCAGTGGGAAAGCCCTGGGATGTGCTGGAACCAAAGGCCACTTCAGGAACGTTGGCTCCCGCACATGCCAGAGGCCCATTTCCGGGCACTAATTCCTGCTTTGGCTTTTGAGCACAGTGCTGAGGTCTGGATGCAGTCTTATTTCATACTCCTGCAAGCTTATAGACAAAGCAGGATTTATTTTCAAAGAGGCATGTTATTTCAGTCTAAGAGTCACAGGTGAGTTGAGGAAACAGAAAGTGTCAATTTCTTACTATTCCTAGAGACTGAGGAGCCCAAACTCCAGCCCAAACCTCATATGCTTCAATCCACTTCCTCATGACATCTGCTTTAGAGAGTCTAGAAATGCTGCCTAAGGGAATCAGTCAAAAAGGGCTTGCAGAGGGGAGAGTAGACATTGGATTGAAGAAGAGAATATCCATTCCCTGAAGATGACCTCAATTTCACAGCAAAGGCGGGACCACCCTGAGATACCTCATCCCAGGGTCCACGTCTTTCTTCGGCTCCTCCCTCCATGGTAGGCCTTCAGGGGAGAGGGGGGCTCTCTTTTATATACTACAGGCTGTTTAGCAGTTCTGTGAGAATAACGTCACAGTCATTATAACCTCTAATCTGCATTCACACATTTCAAAACGTCCCATGGGCTTAGTACAAGATGAACTGTGTTCCTCTGAAGTTCACGTAGTGGAAGCCCTAATCCACCCTCTATAGTTTCACAATATGACTACATTTGTAGTCAGGGCCTCTCAAGAGGTGATTAAGTTAAAATGGGGCCATTAGAGTGGGGTCATTATCGGAGCCACTAATGACCAGTACATCATGATGGTGTGATCACTCATCTAGAGCCAGGCATCCTGGAAGGTGAAGTCAAGTGGGCCTTAGAAAGCATCACTAGGAACAAAGCTAGTGGAGGTGATGGAATTCCAGTTGAGCTATTTCAAATCCTGAAAGATGATACTGTGAAAGTGTTGCACTCAATATGTCAGCAAATGTGGAAAACTCAGCAGTGGCCAAAGGACTGGAAAAGGTCAGTTTTCATTCCAATCCCAAAGAAAGGCAATGCCAAAGAATGCTCAANGAAACAGTGTCAGACTTTATTTTTTTGGGGGGCTCCAAAATCACTGCAGATGGTGACTGCAGCCATGAAATTAAAAGACACTTACTCCTTGGAAGAAAAGTTATGACCAACCTAGACAGCATATTCAAAAGCAGAGATATTACTTTGCCGACTAAGGTCCGTCTAGTCAAGGCTATGGTTTTTCCTGTGGTCATGTATGGATGTGAGAGTTGGACTGTGAAGAAGGCTGAGTGCCGAAGAATTGATGCTTTTGAACTGTAGTGTTGGAGAAGACTCTTGAGAGTCCCTTGGGCTGCAAGAAGATCCAACCAGTCCATTCTGAAGGAGATCAGCCTTGGGATTTCTTTGGAAGGAATGATGCTAAAGCTGAAACTCCCGTACTTTGGCCCCCTCATGCAGAGTTGACTCATTGGAAAAGACTTTGATGCTGGGAGGGATTGGGGGCAGGAGGAGAAGGGGATGACAGAGGATGAAATGGCCGGATGGCATCACTGACTCGATGGATGTGAGTCTGAGTGAACTCTGGGAGTTGGTGATGGACAGGGAGGCCTGGCATGCTGCAATTCATGGGGTCGCAAAGAGTCGGACATGACTGAGCGACTGAACTGAACTGAATGACCAGTTCCAGTGTTCTTATAAGAAGAGAAGATCTGGACACCAGGGACATGTTCATAAGAGAAAAGATCACAAGAGGACCTACAGCAAGAAGACAGCCATCTGCAAGGCAAGGAAAGAGACCACAGCAGAAACCAAACCTGCTAACACCCAGATCTTGAACTTCTAGCCTCCAAAACTTTAATAAAATAAGTTCTGTTGGTTAAGCCACCCAGTCTGTGGCATTTATTATTGCAGCCCTAGTGAACCAATACAGGAGATAATACCACCTCTGGTTGAGAAGCAAAACAAGATTCTGTACATCTTCAAAACCCAGCTCACACTCATTTTGTCCAAAAGGCTTTAAATACACAATCCTTATATCTAAGACTCCAGAAGCAGCATACGCTTGATCACTTTTTTTTTTTTTTTAATTCTAAAAGTAACATGGTGGTACATTTCCTGAATATTACACAACAGCCCCCCTTGTCTAGGACAAGACCCTATAATCAAACACATAAATGTTTCCCCACACAAAACATAAAAACTGAACACTTGTAAGATTAAATTAAGACTATAAATTGATTCACATCACTTTAGGTCAGATTTTGTTGCCAAATGAATTTATATTAGATCAGACTTCAACCATAATTGAACTACACAAACAAAATGCTTTGTTTTTCAGAATATATTGGACTTCTCCCCAGCAAATAAGCAATCATGAACTCAACCCACCTCCCTTAATAAATGAAATTCAGAACTTCCAGAGTTGAGAATTAAATGGAGGTTCTTTTGGTGAATAGGAGCACCAATGAGCAATATAAACTTTCTGCTATGAGGTTTCTCCTTCCTCACTGGATTCTCCTACTTTGGTTCCTGGCCCTGGGTGAATACTTCTTAAATCTCTGGCAAAGTTTGGACAAAGGCTTTCCTTTAATTTCCCTTTTGACAACTTCAAAAAAACAAACAAACAAAAAAAACAACTTTATTAAATACCAAAGGGGAACAAATAGTTACTCTGACTCTACTCTGGGTATCTAGCTCTCAGTGGCTAACAGGGCCCCCTAAATAATACACATCCCAAGAGGAAAGAGGAAACAAGATCCAAAGCCAAGTAACTAGTGCTATTCTAAGCCCACCACCTAGAGACATGATCCTATCCATTTTGACCCTTCCATTTTCAAAACCAAGAGAAAGGTCCCTCTCTAGCCTACAACAAGGTTGTCATTACACATACACCCAAGCGCAAATATCTATTCAATAAATATTAAATAACTGTTAGATTCTTCAACTCAACCAAGTGCTTAGGATACAACCGTGAATAAACACTAAATTTACCCTCATGGAACTTCTTAGAAATCTTTCCGCTCTGTATACCAATAGCAGACATTGCTTACCTCTGCTACAGTGCTTACCACACTGCATTGTACCTGTTAAATGCCAACCTCCCCTACTAAACTTTGAATTTGTTACAGAAAAGAAGCCATGTCCTTTCTAGTTCTCAAATTCATAATATTTGTCCCATATTAGAGGTCCAGATAAACGTTGATTGGATTAATGAACAAATGAACAGGGATGATAGAGAACTTGGTTACTACATGTTTTTAATTACCTAAAGGCAATCCTTCTTTCTTTATTCCCAGAGCTGGGCCTTTACTAACTTTTGGCTAATTACCACAACAGTCTGATAACTGATCTCCGTGCACACAAAAATTCACACTCCATGTTGCTACCAAAAAGAGCTTTCTAAAACAGAAATTGGATCATTTCACTGACCTTTGACAAAGACCAAATTCCTCTGAATCACGAACATGACCCTACATAATCCAGCCCAAGCTGGTTTTTGTTTTGTTTGCTTTTTTGTTTTTTCCACTCTCTTTGCACTTCCTACTATGCAACATTTACCTATTACCCAAGACTGCTCCATGTTCCTAAAATATACCCTGCTCTTTCATCTCTGTGTCTCTCTCCATGCTGTTCCTTTTTTCTTTCTATAATGCTTAATTACAGCTCCTCTTTCCTACCTCTGTTCCCTATCTCCAAACACCTCCCCATGAGAAAAAACCCACTGTTCACTGTTCAGCACCCAGCTCAAATATCATTTCTTATATGGAGTCTCTCCAACTCTTCAGGCAAACTCATTCTCTTCCCCTGAAACCAAGCAATATAGTCAAGGAAGGTTCCAGAATGAAGGGATCACTTCCTCCCTTACACATAACATATACTTGGCAGAGGTCATTTCTGGCCCCAAACTAAAAACTGGGAAATGTACTCCTCTGTGTGTAAGGAGATCTTGTTAAAACGCTAATATCTAAAAGATATATCACAAGCAAAGGCTAACGTAATGATCAGTTAATTGTTATCAGGGGTTAATCACCAGCTGAGCATAGAAAGCAATGAATGTCCAGAAAGAAGAAGAAATCAGAGCGGAAGAAGGGGTACATACAAAGAGAGGTAGAAAGAAATAGAAAACAACCTTTCCCCATTTTACTACTTGTCTCAGATCAACACTGAATCATGTAATGGGCTGGCCAAAAGGTTCGTTTGAGTTTTTCCATTTTACAGAAAATCCCAAACGAACCTTTTGGTCAACCCAGTAGTAGCAGAGACCCTGATCATTCAGTCATTTAGGAAAAAGTTAGTACCAGGCACTGTGAAATGTTCCTTTGGAGCCATATATGATTAAGACACAGTCACTATCCTCAAACAGCTTACAATCGAGTAAGTAAGTGAATTCATAAGAATTACAAGCCTGTCCTCCCACCCAGGGCCAGATGTTCTCTACCAACTTGAGTGAAAAATGAAGGAAATATATTCCTTGGACTTTTGGACTCCTTGGAAGTTTCTGAGACTTCAAACATTTCTAACTTTCTCCATTAAACAGAATAAATATGGGAGGCAATGAAGCAGTAAGAAGCTGCCCATAAATATTCTCAATCCTAGTCATGAAATATGTCCTAACTCTTAACACATATAACAAGTCAAATGCAGCTAAAGGAATGAGATGCAAAGCAATTTAATTTGCTCTGTCACTCTACTCTCTTTTCTGTACTGTATTTCCTAAAGGGCTGGGCCTAAAGTCTCATGAATTACTAACACAGGCACTTCAGAAGAGAATTTGGATATGCAAAAAGAGAGAGAACTCTATGAAAAAATTATGGAACCACACTTGCAACATATTTAATGAAAAATAATGGTACCACCCTTCTAATTTATTTGGTCAAAAGGAGCCAAACCATCTAACAGATTCTGAAAAACATTCATAAATGGTTTAGCCCTCTCAGTCTGTAATGCAGTAGTCAAAAACCTAAAATGTATCAGGCACAGGGGGATGGATGGTTTAGAGGTTACAAAAAGCACACAGCCCATGGACTTACAAACTATTTGATAAAATAAAGTGTGCCTATGAGGAGAAGGAACTAAAATATGACAGAATCAGATGAAGGTTGATGATATGAATGGCAAAGAAATGAAAGTAAGGGGTAGTATTAAAAGAAACCTTTATTTATTGAGAAGCTCTATGTGTCAAGTAGTTTACAACACTTGAGTCTCATAATAGCCATACAAAGTAACTACACTAGAATCCTTCCTATCTAATAAGATCAGGATAGACAGAAAACTTTGGTTGAAGCAAGTAATATTTATACCTTTTATATCTTAAGCTAAAATATATAAATGAGCATCCATTTGCTAATCTTTTGATACAGAGACAAAGCTCTTTCATTGATTGTTGGTTTGATGACTAGAGTTCCTATCTTTCTTACAAAAATGACAAAGTCCATAATCTACAATTACTAGTTTTAATCCCTTTAAGATACCTGCCAAAGGTTGAGAATAATTTCTTTCATGATTTGATTATCCAATTGTTCCATCACCTTTTATTGAAAAGCCTTTTTCTCCTTGAATTATTCTGGCATCTTTGATGAAAATCAACGGAACATATTAGTATATGGTCCATTTAAGAACCCTATTCTATTCCATTGATCTATATATCCATTCTTATGCCAACACCACACTTTCTTTATTACTGTAATGTATTAGTAAGTTTTGAAATCAAGAAGTCTAGAACTTCCAACCTTGTCCTTTTTCAGAATTTTACTGGCTATTCTAGGTCCTTTGTAATTCCAGTTTTCCATAAGTTTTTTTTATAATAACTTATCAACTTATACCAAAAAATTTCCTGGAAATTCGATAGAGATTTAGATGAATCTAAAGATTAGGGTGAAAAAAATCTGAATCTTTTGATCACAGTCTATCTTTCCATTTACTTAAGTCTTCACTTGCTCTAGGCAATGCTTCACAGTTTTCAATGCAGAAGTCTTACCAATGTTTTGTTACCTTTTCTATAACTATTTCATGTTTTTAATGCTATTATAAATAGTATTTTATTGAAATTTCTTATATTTCCAATTCTTCTTTGATAATATATAAAAATGCAATTGATTCTTACATATTTTGAATCCTATAACCTTGCTACATTCACTTGTTCCAGTGATTTTATTCCTATTCCTTAGAATTTTCTAAGATCAAGTCATGATACTTTCATCTCTCCCTTTCTCATCTGTATAGTTTTTCTTTTTCTTGACTTTTTCAGTATGTCACAAGACTTAGTATAACGCTAAGTAGAAGCAGTAAGAGCAAACATTCTTGCCTTATTTCCAATCTTAAGATAAAAGGATTCAGTCTTCCACCATGAAGCACAATGCTAATTGTAGGTTTTTTAATTACAATTTGTCTATCAGGTTGAGGAAGTTTCCTTCTATACTCAGTTTGTTGAGAGTTTTTTATCAGAAAAGAGAGCTGAATTTTTCCAAAATGGTTTTCTGCATCTATTAAGATGGTCATACGGTTTTTTTCTTCTTTTTCTGTCAATATAGTAAATTACATTAATTTTCACATTTTATACTACCTAGCATTCCTGAACAGAGAAGGCAATGGAACCCCACTCCAGTACTCTTGCCTGGAAAATCCCATGGACGGAGGAGCCTGGTGGGCTGCAGTCCATGAGGTCACTAAGAGTTGGACACGACTGAAGCAACTTAGAAGCAGCAGCATTCCTGAGAGATACACCTCTTGGATATCATGTATTATCCTTTTTATTTCTTGCTATATTTCCACTTTCTATTATTTTGTTGAAAATCTTTGCTTCTGTGTTCATGAGGAATATTAGTGTATATAGTACTCTTATAATATCTCATTTTAAGTACCAAAGGTAATAAATGAATTCACTCAGTTGTGTCCAACTCTTTGCAAGCCCATGGACTGAAGCTTACCAGGCTCCTCCATCCATGGAATTTTCCAGGCAAGAGTGCTGGAGTAAGTTGTCATTTCCTTCTCCAGGGGATCTTCCTAGCCCAGGGATCGAACCTGGGTCTCCTGGGTCTATCAAAGGTAATACTGATGTTTAAATGTTCCTTCTTTTTCTATTTCCTAGAAGAGTTTGTGTAGAATTTATATTATTCTTTCCTCAAATAATTCAGTGGAATTCAACAGTGAAGACACCTGGATCCAGCATTATCTTTATGAAAGGATTTACCTAGGAATTCTATTTCTTTGATAGATACAGGGTTACTTAGGTTACTTTCTCTTCTAGAGTGAATTTTGGCAGTTTTGTACATTTCAAGGAATTCACTCACTTATCTAAGTTGTCAAATTTATTAGCATAAAATTGGTTATGATACTCCTTTAATATTTTTTTAATTTCTGCAGGATCTATAGTGGTATCCCTGTTTCATGACTGACATTGACAATTATATTTAATCTCTTTAATTCTCAGTCTTGCTAGAGGTTTATCAATTTTATTGATCTTTTTGAAGATACAGTTTTTGGATTACCTTGATTTTTTTCTTTCATTTATCTATTTTCTATTTCATTGATATCCCCTCTTATTATTTCATTTCTTCTGTTTATTATGGATTTATATTGATCTTATTTTCCTAGATTCTTAAGCTGAAATCTTAATTGAAGACCTTGCTTTTTTTCTAATGTAAGCATTTAATTCTATAAATTTCCCTTTAACCACTTCATTAGCATATGGCACAAATTTTAATGTGTTGTTTTTCATTTTAATTCAGTTCAAAGTATTTCATAATTACCCTTGTGATTTCTTTTGGACCCATTTACTTTTAGAAGTTTATTACTTAATTTTCAAAATTTGAGTATTTTCCAGCTATAATTCTATTTAATTCTAATGTGGCCACAGAATACATCCTGTAAGACTTCAATCAGTTTAAGTTTATTGATATTTATTTCATGGCCCAGAATATTGTCTGTCTTGATGTTAGATATGTACTAGAAAAGAATGTATATTCTCCTGTTGTTGAATAAAGTATTCTACAAAAGTCATACAGTCTAGATGATGGGCAATGCTCTCAAGTCATCTATATACTTAATATGTTTTGGCATACTTGTTTTGTAATGAATGAAACTGTAGTGCTGAAACCTCAAACTACTAATGTATTTTTGTTTATTTCTCTTTACCAATAGCGTTCCATTAGTGGTCATTTCGTGTATTTTTAAGTGATTAGATGCACACACATTTAAGATTGTTACATCTTCTTGGGAAAAAAGGACACTTTTTCATCATGAAATGTCTCTTTTTAGGCCTGGTAATGGAGAAGGCAATGGCACCCCACTCCAGTACTCTTGCCTGGAAAATCCCATGGACAGAGGAGCCTGGTAAGCTACTGTCCACGGGGTGGCTAAGAGTCAGACACGACTGATCGACTTCACTTTGACTTTTCACTTTCATGCACTGGAGAAGGAAATGGCAACCCACTCTGGTGTTCTTGCCTGGAGAATCTCAGGGACAGAGGAGCCTGGTGGGCTGCCGTCCATGGGGTCGCACAGAGTCGGACACGACTGAAGAGACTTAGCAGCAGCAATATTCTTAATATTCCTTGCCCTGAATTTTTATATGACATTAATACAGCCTAATCAGATTTCTTTTGATTAGCATTTGTATAGTATATTTTGTTTCATCTTTTTTTTTACTTACCTATGTCTTTATATCTAAAGAGAGTTTCTTATACAGCTCTTGGTTTTTATCCAATCTGACAATGTTTGTCTTTCGATGAAATATTGAGGCCATTTTCATTTAGCATTATTAATAATGTTTGGGTCTCTATTTACCATTTTGCTCTTTGCTTCCTACTTTTTACATCTATTCTTTGTTCCTTTTTTCTATTTTCTGCCTTTTCTTGGACTGTCATTGTTTTGGATTTTGGGTTTCTCTAGGATTTGCAATATTCATCTTTAAACTATGTTACTCTTTCTTCAAATAATATTATACCACTATTCAGACAATATAAGAATCATCCATTTTCTTCCTTATCATATTCATATGTTCCTTTATATCCTTGAACATATTTATAACAGCGCTTTTAGTATCCTTTATTTATGCTTTGAATATCTTTGTTATTTCCGCCTCTAAAGTTTTGTTGGAATCTTTTTCCTGTTTACAGGTCATATTTTCCTGGTGTGTGTGTGTGTGTGTCTGTGTGTGTGTGTTAAATTTTAAAATTCCTTTTAAAAAGGTGAGATTTTTTTCTGGCAGAGTTACTTACAGGTTAGTTTATTCCTTTTGATGGCACTCTAGAATAACCCTTATTTTAACATTAATTTAACCCCACTTCTAAGAAATGGTCCTTCTGAGATCTCTATTGAATTCAGTAGTCTTTCCACTCTGGCTTAAAGGAACTAGAAAGGTCCCTGGCCCTACATAAGTCATGACATTGTTCTTCTTACAACTCCATGATAATTGTTATTTCCTCAGAAATTGTTCTTTTCCAACCTTAGGGAGTTTCTCTTGAAATATGCAGACTGATATTTGGACAAAGACTCAAGAGGAGCCTTATGCATATTTCTGGAGCTCTTTCTCATTTCAGGTGTTCAATCCCACAAAAATCCTTCCCAGCCTCCTAAAAGTATGATCTCTGTTTCCTTACCTCAGTGAGACTGCTCAACTCAACTCAGGTCAACCCTCCCTGTGTCTCAGACATGGAATTACCTCCAGGTAAACAGCCTAGGATAACCTGACTTCACTTTTCCCAGAAAGACGGGTCCTATGCTGCTTATTTTACAAGGCTTAAAGTTAGCCATTTTCTTTTTTCCTTTCAATTTTCTAGTTCTTTATGGTGGGGAGAGGGGTTAATTCTAGCTTGTCTTACCCCTTCATGGCTGAGAGCTGAAGTCTCATACTTTTCATTTTTGATATTAAAGTGCTGTTAAATTGTATCATATTGTCTCTGCTAAGAAACCTTCGATGGCTTCATATAACAAGTAGAATTAAATCCAAAGTACATGATCTAGTGCCTCTCTTTTTTTTTTTTTTCTGACTTCAGTGCCTACCCGTCATCCTCTGCTTCCTCCACTTCAGCCACATTTGCCTTCCTTATTCTCTGTAATTCCTCATCAGAGCCGTTACCTTGCTGCTACCTCTTACTAGGATGTGTCTACCATAGATTTCACACAGGTGGCCTCTTGTCATTCAATTCCAGTCCAAACTTTGCCTCCTTGGGGACTTCTGCGGTGGTCCAGTGGCTAAGAGTCCGCACTCCCAATGCAGGAGGCCCAGGTTTGGTCCCTGGTTGGGGAACTAGATCCCACATGTCACAACTGAGAGTTCTCAGGCTGCAACTGAAAGATTCTGTATGCCACAACTACAACAGATCCTGTGTGCTGCAACTAAGACCCAGAATGGTCAAAGAAATAAATTTTTAAAAACTAAATATTCAAACTTTACCTCCTCAGTATCCTCACTGGATACTCAATCTAAGCTAGCTACTCTCCCAGTCACTGCATTAAAAGATTCCATTGTATTTCCTTTATAAAACTCACCATTATCCGAAATTATCTTGTTTATTGGTGTATTATCTGAGTACCCCCAAGATTAGGACATGTAAACTCCATGAGTCCTGAGACAAGTCTCTTCATTCCTGAATATCCATCACCCACAAGAATACCTGCCTGTACTGGGTATTCAATAAGTATATGTTGAATAGATAATATAATTCACTTTTAATTAGAATTTAGAACATGGATAAGAGACTGTGGTCTAGAATGAAGAGAAAACACAGTGAGGAACTGAGCCCTCAGAGATGGGGACACCCTTTCTCTCCAATTGCTCTTTCAACACACCCGCTCCTGCTTCATTATCTGCAGCCCTGGCCTAACGGATCAATTTGAGACCTAAGAATGATGCAGATTTCACTGGATCCTGGTTGAATATTTGAGATTTATCTTTATCCAAATTAAAATTAGAATCCTCTGGGATGCCAGTCCCTAAGAGGGAGGTGCAGGAGGCAAGAGAATACCAGCCGCGGCGAGTCCACCTGCCAGGTTCCGGCAGCCTTTCTCTTTGCGTCTCAGATGAGGCTATTCCTGAATTCAGGGCAGGAAAGGAGGACTTCCCTTACAGAAGCATCTGCCCCGTGCTTACATGAAGGCGTCCTTGAGAGGCCAGGGCTCTGTCCCAAAGAAGAGGGCCACCTCAAAGAAAGTGTCCTCCTCCTCTTTCCAAAATGTGTGAGAAGGTACAGGCATGGAGAAGGGGTGCAGAGTGCTGGCGGGAGAGGGGCTGCAGGAGCGAATGAGACAGGAGAGCGTGTGTGGAGGTTCGGGTCGAAGAACTCAAAGCACCCAAGACCCACCCACTCCCTGGCAGACACAGATGGTGAGTCTGCTATCCTGTGATCAGAAAATGGTTGAGGTCTGTCAACAAGCCCAAGTCCTTTAAGACATGCACACAAAACATACTCGACAAAAGCAAGGAACCTTACAGAAGACATTATGTTATAGAAAGTAAGGGACTACAGCCCAGGAAGAGGCCAAACCAGGGCAGGACCAAGTTAGTCCGCTCATTCTTATGCCTTGGGTTATGACCCAATTCTATTACTTTTGTGACTTGAATCATAACTCATTAATGCAGACTAAGATAAGAACACTATAAGTCTTGCAAAAACTGAAACAAATCAGGTTAACTTACTCAGGCTTCTACCTGAGGAGTACATGGTTTTGATATAAGACTTCCAGCTTTACGATCCTATACAGACAAACCCAAAGAGAGTGTGTCTTTCATTTCTTAATGAAAAAGGAGATTGTAGAGAAATTACAGAGAATATAATTGGAGAAAAAGACAAATACTGTCATCTTCTCTGGAACAAACACTAGCATTAGCTTATCTTTATAACATACCTTATCAAAGGAATAAAGAAAAAATTAAAATGTACAACACATATTATATATATACACACATACACACACATACACACACACACACACCCAGGCTAAGAAACTAAGCTATAGGACAATATAAGCCATATAGACAGATCTAAAAACCCTACTAGGGCAGGCAGGTACTGTTCACAAACACACATGGAATTCAGGAAAATTTAGCAAGTTTCCTAGGACCTGTTTCTTTTTCATAAATATGTATTCTTATTGCAAGAGTATTATATCTAGTAATGTGGAAAATTGGGGAATTATAAAGAAGATACAGAAGAACATTGAAACCATGTCCATTATCTTCATTTGGTGATCATAACATTGTTTTTGGTGTCTTTTTCTCACTGCTCATAGCATCACAGTGTATTCATTTGTATAAGCATGTCCTCCTCCTAAGGTCAATTTCCACCTCAGCAAAACACACACCACACTGTGCATCATCTTCCATACAGTTCACTCCACCACACCACTATCAGGTAAAACTTTCAGCACGCAGCCCAGTCCACACTGGATGGAATCTCCTAGAGAGCATTGTCTGTCTCTCTTATTTACACTCCATGCCCTGCACATCACAGTAAATACTGCGTCTTGAACACAATAGGGATCAATAAGTATTTGTTGACTAATTATTACAACTTTCTTTGTTCATGTATTTATTGAATATAACATTTTACAATTTCATTAATTTTTTGTCTTCATTAATGCAATTTTTAATGGTTGTTTATCCTCCATGCCGTAATTTAAGTAGCCATCACTGAACATGTAAAGTGTTTCAAATCACTATGATAAATAATGCTTTATAACCATCTTTCAGATAAATATTTTTTGCATTGTCATAGGGTCTTTTTCTGTAAGGTCAGCAGCTGTAATGTGTATACATATTTTTGAGGCATTAATTACCAAACTGTCTTCCTGAAAGGTCATTCTGGTTTATATTTTTACCATGAATTTATGAGAGTGTCTATTTCCCTATACTCTCACCAAAACTAAGTATTTTAATGAAGAAAAAAATTGTCACTCTGATGGCTAAAATATAGTGTCTCATTATAGTCTGAATTTGAATTTCTTGATATCAGTGAAATTGAGCTTCCTGTGTTCTTCGGCAAAGTTTCAAAATCATGTTACTTGTCAAAGAGATAAAGTCAGTTCTCCACCTTTTACCATCCTAATCTTCTGGCAGAAAAGCCAAAATGGATATTCGCTGCTCCTCCCAGGCCAGCTGTGCTCTGGAGCCCTACTCTTCCTCTATCTGATTTCCATCCTCCGCACCATCTCCACTTACAGGAAGCCCACCCTTCCTTCAAGCCTTCTCCAAAAACAGTACAGTAAGTCCCCTACATATGAATGAATTCCGAAATAAGAACACATTCGTAATTTGTTGGTTAAGTCCAACACAGCCTAGGTACCCAACAAACACAATCAGTCATATAGTACTGTACTGTAATAGGTTTGAACTACTTTTTACACAAATAATACATATCAAACAAACACAAAAAATAAAGAAAACATTTTTAATCTTACAGAACAGTACCATACCATGAAAAGTACAGTGGTATAGTACAATGGCTGGCATGATGGTTATTATTAAAGTTGGAGTTATTACTGGGCTTGCATACTTCTTGAAAACAGTGCCTGGCAGGGCATTTGGCACTTGGAATCCCTTGTGGTTCAGATGGTAAAGAATCCACCTGGAATGCTGGTAATCCAGACTCGATCCCTGACTTGGGAAGATACCTGGAGAAGGGAATGGCTACTCACTCCAGTATTCTTGCCTGGAGGATCCCACGGACAGAGGAGCCTGGTGGGCTACAGTCCACGGGGTTGCAAAGAGTCGGACACAACTGAGTGACTAACACACTTTCTTTTACACGTGGTATTAAAAACAATTATCTCTTGAATGGAAAGTAGACAGGTGCTGTGGATCTGTGTTGACACAGGAACATACCATAAATCTGACCTTGGACTACGGCTGACCACTAAGAGATTCTACAATTTTTAACCATTCAGAGTGTTGAGGGCATTCGATTGTAAGAATCGTTAGGCCCACTGTCTGGGCCTGGTCCAGGGGATTAACACACTAGAGCCTGCCTTAGGACAGCCACCATGGGCCTCAGAACATTCTTCCTTTCTGTCTCCTCGGAATCTTGGCCTTTTTCTAATTTTACTCTATGATTTGTCCCTGATTCCTAAATCCTGTTCATGAAACTAGTTGAGTAAACTATAAGTTCTGTTATAAAACTGTTACAAATTTGTTTTCTGATTTGGTTTTGCTGAATGAACCCTGAGCCCTGGAAGTCACTTCAGTCGTGTCCAACTCTGTGCAACCCCACAGATGGCAGCCCACCAGGCTCCCCTGTCCCTGGGATTCTCCAGGCAAGAACACTGGAGTGGGTTGCCATTTCCTTCTTCAATGCATGCAAGTGAAAAGTGAAAGTGAAGTTGCTCAGTTGTGCCTGACTCTTAGCGACCCCATGGACTGCAGCCTACCAGGCTCCTCTGCCCATGGGATTTTCCAGGCAAGAGTACTGGAGTGGGCTGCCATTGCCTTCTCCGGAACCCTGAGCCCAAGATGCTCCAAATCCGGAATTCCTCTCATCTGGTGTCTCTCTCATCCTGGTTCAGGATGGGGCTGTCACTGTGTGGCCACCTGCTAGGTACCTGTGAGCACATGAGAACTGCCAGTGTGAGACCAATGGAAACAACATCCTTAGAACCCAAGGGGTCCTAAAAGTCCTATCTCACTCCTATTCTTGTTCTTTTTACAGATTAGGAAGTGAGGTCCCAGGAGATAAGGGATTGGTCCACAGTGTAACAGTTTATGGTGACAAAGAGGTGTCAAGTCCTTCCTACAGCCCTATGGTTCCTCCTGCATGACACTCACAGAGGAAAGAAAGGAAGCCGATGGCCATTCTAGTGATGCTTTCTGAATGTGATCAAAATTCTGGCTCACTCCTTTTTGCTTCTGTCCACTGAGTGCAGACAAAAGCAAGAAAAGAGAGCAAGAGGAAACACAGTTCTATCTGACAATGTCTCGAATGAGAAGACGCCCTTCCACAGGAAGCTCCATCAGCAGCTTTAGGTCAAGTTCCAGACGCACATCAAAATGCCAAGTCACGTTTCTTTCAGGCTCACCACGAAGAGCATCATCTTTCGACCTGAGTGACCACCAGAGCGTACGATTTCCCCGCCCCCAGCGCCCTCACGTTAGGCACCCCTGACTCCGCCTGGGTTCCCATCTTGTCATCCCGTCAGCTGGAAGACCTTCACCCTAGGGCAGCTCCCGCCTGTTATCTGGCTAATTGCGTGGTGTTCTCCCTTCACCGCTTTCACAGGTTAAAGAGTGGTCATGTTTCACGAGGACCATACATCTTTTAAAAGTAATCTGCAGAGAGCGAGGGGGAGGTTTGAACTAAATCTGAGAATTCTGTGCCTCTTTTCCCCAAAGACTTTAGAGAAGGTTGCTTCATAGCTAAGGGTACAGAAGCCAGGATCACTTCCTCCCAAACAATCACCAGCTAAGCTTGTAAATCTCAACCTCTGTTACACATTAGAATCACCTGGAGGGATTTCAAGAATGACATTGGGGTGCACCCCAACACAATGGCTTCAGAGCCTGAGGGTGGGACAGGCCTGCATAACAATCTGGCACTTGTCTTTCTTTCTTTCTTTCTTTTTTAACTCTCCAGGTGATTCCCAAGTACAGTGGAGTTTGGGCACCTTTGTTCCAAGCATGGACCAAAGGAACCTTCTCTAATTGACATTTATGTGCCAAGGACAGAGCACCAGCAATGGAAAGGAGGAAAAGGAGAGTTAAATCTGCGACCTGTTCCTTCTTCTCTCTCTTCCCCCATTTTCATCATAGGCTGTGATTCAAGTGACTCAAAGAGATTCTACCATCTACGGACCAGAAATAATCCTGAAGGAAAAGAATACCTCCCCCTGCCCCCTTTTTAAAGTACGGGCCAACTTGTCCTTACTCTTAGATTATTGCGCTTTCTTGATTTGAAGCTCATATTTTCCCAGGATCCTAAAACGGGTCGTAAGGGAAGAGACAAGATGCATGCACGCTCATCTATCCAGAATCCTGGTTATCTTGTGAACGTCCCCTAAAGTCATTATGTGCTTAGTGAGATGTTCTGAGAATGAATACTTAACATCTCAGCTTCAGCTGTCTCTACCTTACCGTTTCTCATTCACAGCAGCCTTGATGTAAAACAGAAACTTATTTGCTATGAGCTCAGCCCAGAGAGAACAGGAGCCAAGCCAGGAGTGAACCCAGCAGAAAGGACTGTGTGAAGGCCGCTGAAATGACCGGAACAGACACAACCCCTCATGCAGTGGGATGAAGGGGTGGGAGGTTAGGGGTAGGGATGAACCTTAGGAAAATGCCCCCTTAAGCTGGGGACCTAGCTGGTCCTGGGGACACACACTTAAATTAGCATTCTGGGGGAAAAAGAGAGGGAAGGATTTAAAGAAGCAAAGGAGTTGTGTGTGAGAGAAAACATACCACATTAAAAAAAAAAAAAAAGGCAGCAGGAATATGTCCTAATTTGGAGAAACAGGCCACATTGCCATGGCAACTCTGAATCTCCAAGAGGCAGCCAGGCATATCTTTAAACAGCGTGTTAAATAGTTCAGCTATGAAGAAGAAGAGAGAGAAGAGTGTAGGGGGTCTGAGAGAGAAGAAAGAGGTCTGGAGTCGCTGTGGGCCAGAGGGCCATGCCACCCAGGGTCCAGTTGTTCTTCAAGGGAGGTTTACTAAGTGAAGCCTCAGGTTCTGAGAAGGATCTTTCCTCTGGGACTTGGGCAGGTTGGGGGCTGTATTTGCCTAGAGTTAATCTGTATCTTGGACTTCCCAGGTGGCACTAGTGGTAAAGAACCCACGTGCTACTGCAGGACACATAAGAGACCGGGGTTTAATCCCTGGGTCGGGAAGATCCCCTGGAGGAGGGCATGGTAAGCCCTTCCAGTATTCTTGCCTGAAGAATCTCATGAACAGAGGAGCCTGACGGGCAACGGTCCATTTGGTCACAAAATAGTCAAGACACGACTGAAGTGACTTAGGCACACAACCTATAAGGAAGATTTTCTCGAAGGCATTAAGTTATTAATTCAGTAATTTAATCTTTTTCATGTGAACTGCTATCCCAACACTGAAGCTGCCCTCTGGGCTAGGACCCCCAAGGGGACTGTGGTCTTGTGCCAAAAAGGAAGGGAATCCAGTAGCCTTAAGGGCTGGGGAGAATCACATCTATAACCGATTCATGGCACGCTGGTTGGGAATTGTGGCCTAAGGCAGGGAAAATTGTTTATTTAAAAAAAACAAAACTCAAAATGGATTAAAGATCTAAATGTAAGACCAGAAACTATAAAACTCCTCGAGGAGAACATAGGCAAAACACTCTCTGACATAAATCACAGCAGGATCCTCTATGATCCACCCCCCAGAATTCTGGAAATTAAAGCAAAAATAAATAAATGGGATCTAATCAAAATTAAAAGCTTCTGCACAACAAAGGAAAATATAAGCAAAGTAAAAAGACAGCCTTCTGAATGGGAGAAAATAATAGCAAATGAAGCAACTGACAAACAACTAATCTCAAAAATATACAAGCAACTTATGCAGCTCAATTCCAGAAAAATAAATGACCCAATCAAAAAATGGGCCAAAGACCTAAATAGACATTTCTCCAAAGAAGACATACGGATGGCTAACAAACACATGAAAAGATGCTCAACATCACTCATTATCAGAGAAATGCAAATCAAAACCACAATGAGGTACCACTTCACACCAGTTAGAATGGCTGCGATCCAGAAGTCTGCAAGCAATAAATGCTGGAGAGGGTGTGGAGAAAAGGGAACCCTTTTACATTGTTGGTGGGAATGCAAACTAATACAGCCACTATGGAGAACAGTGTGGAGATTCCTTAAAAAATTGCAAATAGAATTGCCTTATGACCCAGCAATCCCACTGCTTGGCATACACACCGAGGAAACCAGAATAGAAAGAGACACATGTACCCCAATGTTCATCGCAGCACTGTTTATAATAGCCAGAACATGGAAACAACCTAGATGTCCATCAGCAGATGAATGGATAAGAAAGCTGTGGTACATATACACAATGGAGTATTACTCAGCCATTAAAAAAAATACATTTGAATCAGTTCTAAGGAGATGGATGGAACTGGAGCCGATTATACAGAGTGAAGTAAGCCAGAAAGAAAAACACCAATACAGTATACTAACGCATATATATGGAATTTAGAAAGATGGGGATGATGACCCTGTATGCGAGACAACAAAAGAGACTCAGATCTATAGAGTGAACTGTTGGACTCTGGGGGAGAGAGGGAGGGAGAGGGTGGGATGAGAAGGGAGAATGGCATTGAAACATGTATACTATCAAGCAAGAAACGAATCGCCAGTTGATGTCAGATGCAGAATGCAGGATGCTTGGGACTGGTGCAAGGAGAGGACCCAGAGGGATGGCATGGGGTGGGAGGTGGGAGGGGATTCATGTTTGGGAACGCTTGTACACTCGTGGTGAATTCATGTCAATGTTTGGCAAAACCAATACAGTAATGTAAAGTAAACTAAAGTTAAAATAAAAATTTTAAAAGTAAAAAAAAAAAAACAAAACAAAACAAACAATCAAAAAAAATGTTTAATCCACCTGGAAACCACGTCTAAATGAAGCGATGCCATGTGTGGTTCTTTAGGATCAAGCCAGTAATGACAGGAATGCAGCAAACAGTTTACCGAGTGGCTCTGAACCTTTTGAAAATATGAGTAAGAATATAAAATTGTTCTCCCATCTGGAATGTTAATTGCTTGAATTATGCATGTCATGTTCGGCATTTATTTTACCTTGCAACTAATTCTCAATCATCTTCAGCCGTCTTTGTCTTCCACATTACTTTGCATCCTTTCCTCTTAGAATGCCCCTCGCCTGGTCCCTTCTGACCCTGCCCACCTGCCCTTCCGCACTTCTCCTCTGTCAGGGCCCCGGGCTGCCCCTCAATGGAACAGGAGAACACAGCAGCTCCAGTGGATGACCAAGGGGGATGGGGGTGGCAGGGAAAGGTGTCACAGGTCGCCCAATGGGGGGTAACAGCAACAAGAATAATAAAAGCAGAAGTGATTATGTGCTTGGTGAGAGGGAGACCAGGCCTGGCCTCCCTCTCTTTTCACTCATCTGCGTACATCACTGGAGAAGGCAATGGCACCCCACTCCAGTCCTCTTGCCTGGAAAATCCCATGGACGGAGGAACCTGGTGGGCTGCAGTCCATGGGGTCATGAACAGTCAGACACGACTGAGCGACTTCACTTTGACTTTTCACTTTCATGCATTGGAGAAGGAAATGGCAACCCACTCCAGTGTTCTTGCCTGCAGAATCCCCAGGACGGGGGAGCCTGGTGGGCTGCCGTCTATGGGGTCACACAGAGTCGGACACGACTGAAGTGACTTAGCAGCAGCAGCAGCGAACATCACATCAGCTTCCCCATAGACTTCTTCTTGGCAGGTGAAGCTCAAATTTCCACTTGCTCTGCTGTGAGCCCTCAGAAAGTGTCCTGTTATGTGAACATCCCACAGCCCAGTTGGGGGCTCCCATCTAGTCCTGTGTAGCCACGCCTCCAGGTAGAGACCTCAGGCCCCCTGGAGGCCTCATGAGATCCCAAGCCAAAGAAAACCAGGCCTTCCTTACCCCTCCATCTATACCCTCTCCCCGGTCCGCCCCCTCCACTCATACTGTATCTTCCCCTCTACTTCCTGTGCACAGACTCAAACCACAACCCCCCTGAGTCCTAAATGTCTTCACCTGAACAACAATCTCCACCTACGATTGCTAGGGGAACTGAATAAGGTATCTGTGTAAGAGTGAAGCCCAAGTGTAGACTAAAGTGAGAAGGGGGTCCCCAAGTGTGTGTGTGTGTTTGTATGTGCCAAGAACCATAAGGCACTTCCTTCTCTGTCGACCCCACAAAGTATTATGACTCTAATTTAAAATGAGAGCCTGAGGTTCTAAGAGGTTATATAACTCCCTGTGTTCAAAGAGCTAGGAGTGGGCAGACCCCGATTTTGACTTTCATAGTCGCCACACTTGACTGCCACCCTACTCTCAACGGTGGCTCAGGGTTTCCGCACAGAAGCACCTGGGGCTGGTGGTCTGGTTGGAAGGCAGGGCTTCAGGTGTTGGCCAACACTGTACTTCATAGCACAATCAGCACTTGTTATTATGTGGGTTTATTTGGGGTAACTCGGGGTGAGGCGGTAGAGCTGATCAAAGTCTGGGAAGGTATCTCCCCCACCCCCCCACCTCCTACCCACCACCCCTCTTGGTGTTGCCCTGACCACATTGCACTTCTGATAAATGCAAATCAATATCTGTTTAATAGAAAGTGCCATGTCGTGGATTCTTTGATAGCAATTCTGCTTTTACTTTCCCAACTAGAGCTCCATGAATTAGCAAGGGATTTAAAGATTCGGGAAGGAGATACAAGAGGAAATGTGAAACCATTTGTTTTTATAAAATTTAGACGAGCAAAAGGCTGCCTATTAGAGGGGTGAGATTAGGAAAGAATGAGACAAATGGCAAATGGGGAAAAGGAGAGAGGAAAATGTTAAGTGTTTAATAAACTCACCACTTAAAATCCCACTTAGCACAATGCCTGGAATACAGCCAGACGTGACCCAAAATGCTCCATCCCCCCCCTTCAAAGCCCCTGCTATTTCCCTGGAAGTCTCACTCTCTAAGGAAAAAACTCCTAGTCTAACTCAGTCCATTTGACCCACAGAAACTCCCATGTCTGTGTACCCCAGTCCCCTAGAACTCAAAGACTCTGGCGCTGTTTTTCTTGCCAGTCTTTTATTCTTTCTATCTGACCTTCCTGTTTCTCTTTCCATTCCTCTGGTGAATTAACCTGCATTTGAAAAACAACTGAATTATCTTTGTATTGTTTCATCACGAGACGTCTCATCTGGCAACAACACTGCCAACCCTCTGGCCTCTACCTGCACCTATTCAAGGACTAATAGACTCAAACCACTCATTCAACCTGTAGTCACTGATGATCAGGTGTGATACATGAGGATTTCTAACATGGCCTCAGAGCTGTTTAACAGACAAGATGTGGGCAGGGAGAGTGGTTACAAAAACCAGATGTTTTGCTCAAGAGATACATATATTAGGGATAACATACAGAGGGAACTGGCAGCTTGCTCTTGGCTCCCCGGTGATGCTAGATGGCATAAAACCAGTCTCCCTGCTTTGAAGTTATCCTAGGCAGTCACTACTCACCCTCTTTGATACCTGACTGACTTACTCACTCACTTGGAAGCACACCTCTGGGGAGCTCACCGAATCTGCAATTATTGAGCAAGGCCCCAGGACCCAAGCTGCTTTTTGATCAACCCTCGCACCCATCCACGTGGCCAACATGTGGCAGAAAAGGTGCTACCAAGGACCCTTATAACGTGCTGATGGCCCTTGGTGGTCAGGTCAGCTCTGATACTGTGAAGCCCACATGTGCAAAAAGGTGAATGAGCCTACAAGGAACAGCAGACTCCAGTGGTTTCCACAGTGGTCTGGCAGGCTGATTTCCCCTCATTTATAATTAATTACATATATGATGTCACATACACAGCCACAAAAGAGCGGAGTTTGAATAAAGGCTAAGAAGTGACAGATGAGGGTGAGAGAGCCCAGGAGGCGCTTTAGCAAGGTTTATTTACACAGAGGAAAGGTTGCGGTGAGAACTTTTCCTGGATGATGGAAATTTAAAAGGGGTGAAATGTAACCACACACACAATCACCAGGTGAAAATCCCCAAGTTCTTTTCAATTCCTTCTAACCGGAGTAACAATTACACCTAATGCTTGTAGAGTGCTTATAGCTTAATAAAGCACTCTTATGTGTATCATCTCACTTTTAATTGTCACATCATCCAATGTCATTTCATGGACAAAGAAACTTTGGCTCAAAGAGCTTCAATAATCTGCCCAAGGTCACGCAGCCAGCAAGAAGCAGAGCCAAGTGGAAGACCCATGTGTCGGACAAAGGTCTGGTGACTACACGCCACAGATTTATGCCCCTGTTGCCCCAGTCCTAGGAGGAACAAGGACAGGCGCAAGAAAAGCCCAAGATCCAAGAATAATGTGCTCATGAAAAGCCACCCAACAGCATCAATTAGCTATCGAAAATGCAGTTTCTTTAGCGAGTAATAACCAGGTCAAAGCTTTGATTTTATTGAATGGGCCAGTATAGCTCATTCAATGAACATAAAGCATCTCCATAATAGAAAGTCTGCCTATGTGTGTATTTATATAGGAATCATGGAATATTTTTACACTTCAGAATCTTTCTGAATAAAATGTATCATTTTCTCCCCTACCTCGCCAGAGAAAGTTTATCCTGTAATGAAGGACCAAACCACTCATAACTCAAAATGGTGAGCTGTGCTCTCATCACCTCTAGGAGGACATTATGTATGCTGCCACGGTGTGTGACGCACTGCTCTATTTCATTCTGTGCCTCTCAGTTCTGCCCCAGTGCACCCCTCCATATCACTGGAGCCAGCTCTGCTCCCCTGGAACTTGTTTACTCAGTAAGAATCCAGGCATTCTAGAAATATACAGCTGGAAAGGACCTCAAGGTCATCTCACTGGAAAGGAAAAACAGCAGAATGAGACAGGCCAAGAGATTCCAATGCTGAGAAAAGTGCCCTGGACACTTACTCGGCATTAGGAAGTGGCAATGAATGAATGTATCAGTGTGGGGATATCTAGCAATTTGGAGCCAAGATGCCTGGTTTAACTCCTGGCTGCGCCTCTTACCTGACGTGCAGCCTGGACAACCACTTGAAATCCCTTGGCCTCAGTTTTCGTTTATATAAAATGGGGGTAATAATATCTACCTCACAGGATTATAGTGAAACCAAGATACCAGTAAGATTATAGCATAAATAACATAATGGTGTTGTTTAGTCAGTAAGTCATGTCTGACTATTTGCAATCCCGTGGACTGGGGCTTCTCTGTCCAGGGGTTGTCTAGGCAAGAATATTGGAGTGGGTTGCCATGTCTTCTCCAGGGGATCTTCCCAACCCAGGGACCGAGTCTCCTGCACTGGCGGGTGGATTCTTTACCACTGAGCCAGCAGGGAAGCCCAAATAATACAAGTAAAAAATAAAATCAGAGTTGATAAAATATATTTTGAGCTGAACAGGTACTCAACAAAGTACCTTTTCAGTTCAAGTTATATCCCTTTCCTAACTAGGTCCAAAAGCACTGAGTATTTCTTTGTTGATTTAATTTTAAAATAATACTACATGACTGATTTTTACCTCTGATGTGCTACATCTTCTGTTTTGTTTTGTTTTTTTCCTTTCCACTCTGAGCCTTGAATTGTTTATCCTGTCATTTTAACACATTTCTGAAGAGCAAATGTATGAATCTCTTCTTCAGCTTGATTCTCTAGGGGCCAGAAGTAAGAAGTGAAGGCAGCTCATCCTTCACTACAGGGATGACGTAATACCCTTATCCATGTGTAATCACAGTTTTCTTCTTTTTATGACTAGGTACTGGAACAGTATGAGATAACCATACAGCAGTGAACTTATATATTGGTAACTCAAAGCAAAGGAACATACTATTTTTCTTAGCTTAAATAGCTTGAAAGTGAAAGTGTTAGTCGGGTCTAACTCTTTGCGACCCTATGGACTGTAGCCCGCCATGGACAGGCTCCTTTGTCCATGGAATTCTATAGACAAGAGTACTGAAGTGGGTTGCCAACTCTTCTCCAGAGGATCTTCCTGACCCAGGGATAGAGCCTGGGTCTCCTGCATTGCAGGTGGATTCTTTACCATCTGAGCTGCTAGGGAAGCCCCTGTTGCAGGTAAACATAAAGTTACTGTTGGGTTTTCTGGACACTGAAGACAAGCTGGTGGGCCCCAGGGGATACAATTCTTCTCTTATGGATAAGGAAACTGAAACCAACGAATGAAGTGACCTGTCCAAGGTCACTCAGCTGGCTAGGACAGAGCCAGGACACCTACCCAGGACGTGGGACTCTCAGACAAGCCCCCACCTCCTCAACACCACAATTGTGAGATAACCTTCCCACCAGAAAATTGTGCCTAGATTTTATTTTCTCAGATTATTGATGAATATGTCACACAGGACAGAAATAAAAGCCTCGCTAAAGTTGAGACAGAGTACATCGATCACTCCCCCCCACGGCACGAGCCTCATCAGTCAGTCACTGAAGGAGATTATGATATACCCCGGAGAATCCCAGTGCAACACTCTTTATTAAGCGATGTGATTTCTGGCAGAGAAACAGGATATGAGTGCAGCCCCTAACCTGTCAAGCTCCAGACCAACAGTTCAGGGGACGCATCTGGATCTGCTGCTCTTGGAAGTAATTTCCTTGGTAACGCTGCCTCTAGCAATAATATCTACACCCGTGCTTCCCAAACACTAGTCCATGGATCAATGACAGTCCATGATGAAGTTATCACTGGTGCCCAGAGAAATGAGAAAAGAAGAACAATGCAGCGTGTGTTGTTACTGCTAAATGTATTCAATTTAAAGGACTCTCCTTTATTCTGAGATCATGTCGTTCCTAGCATTGTTTTTAGTAAATATCCAAGACCTTTCTTTTTAAAAAATAATTTGGTGTAGGGTTTGCAAAATGTATCTTTAATTGGGAAAATGAAGACTCACCATGCTCTCTCATGCCACCACTGTCATCACGATTATAAAATAATAAGAATCTGTGAATCAAGAAACCAGGAATCTCACCTCTTAGCAGCAGGCAGCACAGGCTGTGTGTCAGGAAGCACTAAAGTCTCCCCTGAGGTTGGGGCACTCCCAGCAGAAGTGAGGCCCAGGGAAGGGCCTGCCACCACCATGTTCAAAGGACTTCCCCGGGCATCAAAAAACTATGGGCTTTCCGTCTGCCAATGCAGGAGAGGCATGAGACGCAGGTTCATTCCCTGGGTTGGAAAGAACCCCTGAAGAAGGAAATGGCAACCCACTCCAGTATTCTTGCCTGGAAAACCCCATGGAGAGAGGAGCCTGGCGGGCTACATTCCATGGGGTAGCAGAGAGTCGGATGTGACTGAGCGCATATAAAACCATAGTCCAACACAATACTCATCACTCAGTATCTTCTGAATTTAGTTACATAGGTTTTTCACTGTGTTACATTTGGGATTTTGGTTTTAATTTCTTTGCTTCCATTTTTCATATCCAACTAACATTGGTAGGTAATGACCTACTCAAGCACCAATATGGCTATCAGCAGCTCTTACAGGCATCACTTTTCTGAGCAAGCCTTCAAAGTATTCATAGTGACCCTGCCTGGTTTTTGTAGCTCATGGCTACAAACTTTTCATGCTGACCTCAGGACAGGTCACTTTAGTTTCTCAAATTAGGTCTTCTTCATCTAACTTCCAAGTCATTTTCTCCTTTAGTGAGGTGTTCTGCATGTTACTACAGATTAAAATTCTATTTCTGTCCATCTATTTCTCTGACCTCACTATGGTGCTCCCAGTGACAAGCACCAGATCTAACACATAATGAATGCTCAACTGCATTTACTGAATGAATAAATAATTAATCCTAGACCACTTTCCAAGAAGCTAATCCTGAAACCATTTGATGAAATTATCAAAATGACATTTTTTGTGAATGTAGACCGGGAAAGAAAGCTAACGTCTACAGTTCATTATAGAAATAGGTTGAACGTGAGGTGAGGTTCAGGGAAGTGATGGGTTTTCACCCGAAAAAATAATTAAGACAATTATAATGAGATAACACAGGTAAAGTTTTGTACACAGCAAGGATTCCACAAATCTTCCCTTTCCAAGCCCTCTTCTTGGAAAGCCAGGGTGATTTATGTTTCTCTTTTTTAGAAAATCTGCTCTGTTGCAGTCACAACACTGCTTTTCAAAAAAAAATATAGTATCAACACCGGGCCAAGGAAAAACACCTTGAAAATACCCTTTCACCACTTGTTACGTTCTTCAGAAGACACACACACGCACGCACACACACACTCTTCCAAAATTTTGGTTGATATCGTATAAGTGATTTTGTTTTGTTTTGTTTTGGCTACACGGCATATGGGATCTTCATTCCTTCATGAAGGATCGAACTTGCTCATCCTGCATTGGAATGATAGAGTTTTTTTTTTTTAATATAGAACAAAGTTACATGTTGTCCCACTATCTATTACGATTATTTTTAAGTGGATAAATCAAGATCTTTAATTGGAATTTCAATATCAAACTCTCAAAAATTAATAGAATGGATATATGAAAAAGTAGAAGGATACAGTAGACCTGAAAAGCACTATGAACCAACTGAACATAATTAAGATTTATACAATTTTCACACAACAGTAGGGTACAAGTTCTATTCAAATTCCCATAGATTATAAACTAGGAGACACCGGAACACATCTAGGAACATAAAACAAGGCAAAAATTTCATGGTCTAAAGGTATTAAAATCCTGCAGAGACTGTTCTCTTATCACTATGGAACTGTGTTACAAATCAATATCAAACATATTTGAAAATAATCACATATTTTCAAGTACAATGTGACACTCACCAAGAGAGATCTTTGACTTAGCCATTGAAAGTCTTAATAAACTTAGAAGACTGAAAATACACAACACACAGAGAAGAAAGCTTAAATGAGAAATTCATATCAAAGTAGAGAGTCTCAACAACTGGACCACCAGGGAAGTCCCTTGGTTGACATCACATTGCTAATTATTATAAATATAATATCTTCCAGACACCTGTGTCCACATCAAATACTTCTAAGGGCCGTTCACATTTGACCCAGTTTTTAAATTTTTCCAATTTTTAGTGGATGATCAAATCAAAAGCTTCTCAAAGTAAAAATTAAATACATCTTTTTTCTTTTAAAATGTCTGCACCTTCAGGCTTTCATGGTATATTAAGGCAGTTTAACAGGACTTTTAGGAGCACTGGGAAAGCTTCTGAAAAGTGAGTGCTATTTAATTCTAAGAGCACCTGTAGCTGATAAATATTAAATAGCCAGAAGTCATCGATGAGGGCTAGAAGCACCAACATCTCAAGAATCACACAAGATTATTATGTCTATTTTTGAAAGAGGCAGTTTTTAAATAATAGGTAAAAGTTGCAGATCTCTCAAGATCCTAGCATTTTCTGGATCCAACACGACTCAGATTTTTATCATTCGTTTGCAACAAATCACCAAATCTCTGAGATGTGTCATGTTATATTGGCATGCACACTTCTTTCTGCTCGTGCCTATGTATTCTATTTACACTGTCCAGTGTAAAATAGTGCTTAATATCCAGGTTAAAGCCGATGTTATCAAAATATATTTCAGCTTACATTCAACAGCTCTGGAGTAGGCCAAAACCTAGTACATTTTCTCCTCATTATCACCTCAGTACGAGTCCCTTGCCAGGATCTGGCTAGGAGGCTTACATCTGACAAAGCTTAATGAAGTGTTAATGAAGGGAAAATATCCCCACCATTCTAAGCCCTGGTAAACAGCTCTTCTAGAGGCTCTTTTTATCCCTCAAGAGAGGACAGATACAGTGAGAGGTGGTACTGTTGGCTTTGCCACCTTTTGCTTGAATGATGTTGTCTGTCCTTCACGAATGTTGATGTTTAATCCTTGTCCTTACCTTAAAATTCCTTTGTATGGGCTTTACCTGTGATCTCCCCATCCTAGATACGGCCTGACCTTTCTGATCTGATGTCCATACAGATTTAACTTATCACGGCTTGTTTTTCTCCCCTTTAAATAACTTCTTCATCTTCTCTAACTCCACCTGAGCTCTTCATTCAACTAGAATCTCATCAGCCAAGGTCTACCAAGAATTCCTGTGGCTACCTGCTCTGGATTCTGTGTGACTCCCTATGACACCAACTGACACCACACTCAACACCCCTCAGTGCAGTTTACCTGGTTCTCTCCTCTCCCAGGGAGTAGCTTAGATTCCAGTGCTGGAGCCTATAATTTTCCCATCTCTGATATATCATTTAACTTCCTGAATTCTTTGTTTCCGTATCTGGGAGAAGGGAAATGATGCTTATGGTTACCTGCATTCTTCAGAGAGACAAGGTAAAGCTGTACTTCCCATCTTGTACAACTGTTGTATCAAATTAAGATAAAGTACATAAATTGTCTTTGAAAAGTGCAGAACATCATAAAATGTAAGATTTGGTTATTAGTCTAACCACACATACTAAGGAGTTTCTTTCTCATCTCTCTCCCACACTCTTTCTCTCTGGAGGCTTCCCAGCCCTTCCAGGAGGAATCCTCCTTTGCAGACAAATGTCCATGTGTATGTGAGTCCTGCTTTCCTAGTCATCTTAGTGAGAAGAATGGTTCAAAATGAAAAGTAAGAGGGGTAATCCCAAAGCACCATTTTTGGAGAAAACTGTGTATTTTCTTATCTGTAACCTGTAAAAACAATACCCAGCTGTGGATGTGACTGGTGATAGAAGCAAGGTCCGATGCAGTAAAGAGCAATATTGCATAGGAACCTGGAATGTCAGGTCCGTGAATCAAGGCAAATTGGAAGTGGTCAAACAAGAGATGACAAGAGTGAATGTCGACATTCTAGGAATCAGCAAACTAAAATGGACTGGAATGGGTGAATTTAACTCAGATGACCATTATATCTACTACTGTGGGCAGGAATCCCTCAGAAGAAATAGAGTAGCCATCATGGTCAACAAAATAGTCTGAAATGCAGTACTTGGATGCAATCTCAAAAACGACAGAATGATCTCTGTTCATCTCCAAAGCAAACCATTCAATATCATGGTAATCCAAGTCTATGCCCCAACCAGTAACACTGAAGAAGCTGAAGTTGAATGGTTCTATGAAGACCTACAAGACCTTTTAGAACTAACACCCAAAAAAGATGTACTTTTCATTTTAGGGGACTGGAATGCAAAAGTAAGAAGTCAAGAAACACCTGGAGTAAGAGGCAAATTAGGCCTTGGAATGCGGAATGAAGCAGGGCAAAGACTAATAGTGTTTTGCCAAGAAAATGCACTGGTCATAGCAAACACCCTCTTCCAAAAACACAAGAGAAGACTCTACACATGGACCTCACCAGATGGTCAACACCGAAATCAGATTGATTATATTCTTTGCAGCCAAAGATGGAGAAGCTCTATACAGTCAGCAAAAAGAAGACCGGGAGCTGACTGTGGCTCAGATCATGAATTCCTTATTGCCAAATTCAGACTGAAATGGAAGAAAGTAGGGAAAACCGCTAGACCATTCAGGTATGACCTAAATCAAATCCCTTATGATTATACAGTGGAAGTGAGAAATAGATTTAAGGGCCTAGATCTGATGGATAGAGTGCCTGATGAACTATGGAATGAGGTTCGTGACACTGTACAGGAGACAGGGATCAAGACCATCCCCATGGAAAAGAAATGCAAAAAAGCAAAATGGCTGTCTGGGGAGGCCTTACAAATGGCTGTGAAAAGAAGAGAGTCAAAAAGAAAAGGAGAAAAGGAAAGATAGAAGCATCTGAATGCAGAGTTCCAAAGAATAAAAAGTAGAGATAAGAAAATCTTCTTCAGCGATCAATGCAAAGAAATAGAGGGAAACAACAGAATGGGAAAGACTAGAGATCTCTTCAAGAAAATTAGAGATAACAAGGGAACATTTCATGCAAAGATGGACTCGATAAAGGACAGAAATGGTATGGCCCTAACAGAAGCAGAAGATATTAAGAAGAGGTGGCAAGAATACACAGAAGAACTGTACAAAAAAGATCTTCACGACCTGGATAATCACGATGGTGTGATCACTCATCTAGAGCCAGACATCCTGGAATGTGAAGTCCAGTGCGCCTTGGAAAGCATCACTATGAACAAAGCTAGTAGAGGTGATGGCATTCCAGTTGAGCTATTTCAAATCCTGAAAGATGATGCTGTGAAAGTGTTGCACTCAATATGCCAGCAAATTTGGAAAACAGCAGTGGCCACAGGACTGGAAAAGGTCAGTTTTCATTCCAATCCCAAAGACAGGCAATGCCAAAGAATGCTCAAACAACTGCACAATTGCACTCATCTCACATGCTAGTAAAGTAATGCTCAAAATTCTCCAAGCCAGCCTTCAGCAATACACGAACCGTAAACTCCCTGATGTTCAAGCTGGTTTTAGAAAAGGCAGAGGAACCAGAGATCAAATTGCCAACATCTGCTGGATCATCGAAAAAGCAAGAGGGTTCCAGAAAACCATCTATTTCTGCTTTATTGACTATGCCAAAGCCTTTGACTGTGTGGATCACAATAAACTGTGGAAAATTCTGAGAGACATGGGACCACCTGACCTCCCTCTTGAGAAATCTGTATGCAGGTCAGGAAGCAACAGTTAGAACTGGGCATGGAACAACAGACTGGTTTCAAATAGGAAAAGGAGTAGTCAAGGCTGTATATTGTCACCTTGCTTATTTAACTTCTATGCAGAGTACATCATGAGAAACGCTGGACTGGAAGAAGCACAAGCTGGAATCAAGACTGCCGGGAGAAATATCAATAACCTCAGATATATAGATGACACCACCCTTATGGTAGAAAGTGAAGAGGAACTAAAAAGCCTCTTGATGAAAGTGAAAGAGGAGAGTGAAAAAGTTGGCTTAAAGCTCAACATTCAGAAAACGAAGATCATGGCATCTGGTCCCATCACTTCATGGGAAATAGATGGGGAAACAGTGGAAACAGTGTCAGACTTTATTTTTTGGGCTCCAAAATCACTGCAGATGGTGACTGCAGCCATGAAATTAAAAGACGCTTACTCCTTGGAAGAAAAGTTATGATCAACCTAGATAGCATATTCAAAAGAAGAGACATTACTTTGCCGACTAAAGTCCGTCTAGTCAAGGCTATGGTTTTTCCAGTGGTCATTCATGCATGTGAGAGTTGGACTGTGAAGAAAGCTGAGCACTGAAGAATTGATGCTTTTGAACTGTGGTGTTGGAGAAGACTCTTGAGAGTCCCTTGGGCTGCAAGGAGATCCAGGCAGTCCATTCTAAAGGAGACCAGTCCTGGGTGTTCTTTGGAAGGAATGATGCTAAAGCTGAAATTCCAGTACTTTGGCCACCTCATGCGAAGAGTTGACTCACTGGAAAAGACTCTGATGCTGGGAGGGATTGGGGGCAGGAGGAGAAGGGGATGACAGAGGATGAGATGGCTGGATGGCATCACTGACTTGATGGACGTGAATCTGAGTGAACTCCGGGAGTTGGTGATGGACAGGGAGGCCTGGCATGCTGTGATTCATGGGGTCGCAAAGAGTTGGACACGCCTGAGCGACTGAACTGAACTGAATTGAACTGAACCTGTAAGTTACAGGTTACTACCACGGCTTCCCTGATGGCTCAGAGGTTAAAGCGTCTGCCTCCAATGCGGGAGACCCGGGTTCGATCCCTGGGTCAGGAAGGTCCCCTGGAGAAGGATATGGTAACCGACTCCAGTATTCTTGACTGGAGAATCCCATGGACGGAGAAGCCTGGTAGTCCATGGGGTCTCAAAGAGTCAGACACGATGGAGTGACTTCACCTTCACTTTCAACCTGTAAGTAGTTTGGAAGATACCTGCTTCTTTGATCATTGAAGAGTCTCACCTTGATGGAATTTACTTTATCTAAACCTAATTTCCATCCGAATACCCTGATTATCATAAATTCATACAACCCCCAATATATAGGTCTTTTGTGTGCATTGCATGCCTGCGTGCATGCTAAGTTATTTCAGTTGTGTCTGACCTGGGACTACATGGACTGTAGCCCACTGGGCTCCTCTGTCCAGGGGATTCTCCAGGCAAAAATAGTGGAGTGGGTTACAGGTCTTTTACCATAGTTCAAAAATTCATTCAATATTTACTTTTATCAATATCTGACAGATTTGTTAGAAAATACTTTTAATCAATTACCTCAGACCACATTCAGTGCACAAAAATGGTAAAAAAGAAAAGAAGTTTTCCCCTCATCCTAATTTCAATTTGCCCTTGTCCTTCACCTCTAGCCAGGAAAGAGGAGAGACTGCAATTCATTATATCACAGTATCTGCTGGAGTGTGAACTCGTAAACAGGATTAGTGATTTGTGGATGTAAGAGTCCTACTGGAGACTGACCTGGTAATCTGGAAAATCAGGCCAACTCCAGGAGACATCTGAGGTGTGGCCTCAGGCAAGTCACTTAATCTTCCTTGGCCTCAGTTTCCTCTACCATGAAATAAGGGCAGTGCTCTAGTCTCTGAGATTGCTTCCAGGCCAACTGGTCTCTCACACAGGATGCGAGGTAACATGTGCACCCAGACTTCTGCAGAAGGGTGGGGACTAGGATGGGGTAAAGATAAACACAGAGAGCTTCTGTTCAGAAATTCCCTCTCCCTTCTTCACCACGTGAAGGGAGCTGCACCCTTCTCTTTGCAGCCCTCTGTATTTCAAACCTCAAAATCTATCAGAAAGGATGCAGCTGGAAAACTCAGTCTGACCACATGTGTCCATATTTACCACTGTCCCTCACTGCCTTTGTTTACTTTAATCTCCTTATCCTGACTCCTTTTTTGTGGCTTCCCTGTAATTGCCATCTGCTTCTCTTGGACATCTTATCAGAAACTTCTAGAAGGAATTATCTGCCTGGCCTTTGTAGCTCATTGCTGTGAACTTTTCATGAAGGCCTCCCAAATCTTGGTTGATCAAATTTGGTTTTCCTCCTCTAATGTCTGTGCCATTTTCTCCTTTAGGGAAGCATTCCACACGTTATGAATCCCCATCCCTCCATCTTGCAGATGAACAAAACTAAAACTAAGAGAGATCAAGGGATATGACCAGTCAAACAGCTGTAGTTGGTAATGAAGGAAGATTGAAAACCAGGCCTCCTAAGTCGGTAGTTCAGTCTAGGCTTTCTGCAGTAACCCCAGCTACCACTAAGTATTTCCATCCAACCCCATGGAGCAGCTGAAAGAGGATATAATCTTCCCCCCAAAAAATGAGCAGAAGTCTTCCATCGATGCCCTTCTATGATTCAAAGTGGTTTCTAAAAAAACTTAGCCCCTCAAATTCCAATATTGGTGATACGTATCTTTTATAGTGCGAGCTGGGAATAACTGCCTATCTTTTTTTCAGTTCTTTGACAAACGTGATTAAGTCTGCCATACCCCTTTTTTTTTTTGTCTGCACTGGGTCTTCATTGCTGTGCAGGCTTTTCTCTGGTGGTGGTGAGTGGGGGCTCCTCTCTAGTGGTGCACCGGCTTTTCATTGTGGAGGCTTCTTTTGTTGCGGAGAACAGGCTCCAGGGTTGGAGGGCTTCAGTTGCATGGGGGCTCAGTAGTTACCACTCCCAGGCTCTAGAGCACAGGCTCAACAGCTGTGGTGCACGGGCTTAGTTGTTCTGCAGCGTGTGGGATCTTCTCAGATCAGGGATCGCACCCATGTCTCCTGCACTGGCAGATGGATTCTTTACCACTGAACCACCTATAGACTCCTTATAGCTGCATCTCCACCTCAGAGCCACTCAAAACAACCCTTTTTCCTCATAGAAAAAGTGCCAGCTGATATGTTCCACTCCACCATCATCCAGCCCAGGATCTACGTGGAAAAGGTAATTAAATCAGTTCTGTAATTATTCTCTCCTGCTTATAAGTAATTAAGGGCTGTACGTTCTCCCAGAAGCCACAAAAGGCCTAGGAAGCGTGAATGACAGGGGGAAATGGATCAGGACACGTGCCTTGGAAAGGAAGTGAAAATTCAGAGATGGGCTGATGGAGAGACAGCAAGAAACTAGGATGAGGGACAGGCTAAGAGGAAAAGGGAAAGAGAAGCACAAAACGGAGAACAGAAAAGAAGAGGAGGGGAGAGAAAAAGCAGACTTTCTAGAGACTTTGGTCAAAAAAAAAAAAAGACTTAAGGAGGAAAACAGCATAATTGAAGACCTAGTAACGGAAAAGACAGGGGAAGGCGTGCAGGCAGAGGGAGGCTGCCGGAGGCCAAGCGTGCTTTTTTGTCATCACAGCCCTTGCCTCATTGCTAAGGAAACTGAGGCACAGAGAAGCTAAGCAACCAGGCTAAGGTCACAGAGAGCCAGAATCTGAGTCCAGGGCTGCCTGAGCCTGAATTCTGTCCATAACATTGAGCTCAAATCTTTCTCAGACCGTTAACAACATAAAATGCAAATCTACAATAATCTCAAAGTAAAAATATGATTTAAAAAATAGACATATATAATATTATTACTGATGTCCTTTATCAATAAATTAGCCCAGATTCCACCAGAGCCCTTCAGCCACCACCTCCCTGTGACCAAGGCTGTGGATATGAAAGGGGCGGCTCACAGAGTGGGTCCTACAGAGACGAGACATATCTTTGGTTGGCCTCATTAAATACCAGGTTCTGACCAACTGAACCCACTTGCCACAGCCTATAAAAGTATTGTTTAACAGCCACGAGCAGACCACCTGGGAACTTTTAACTATGCCAGGTCAAAGGTGGGCCACTGAGGGACCTGGACGCTGACAGGATGAAGCATGAAGGTGGCTGCGTGCACCACACAGAGGATAAGTCACACGGAAGAGTGGGTCACAGAATACAGGGGGAAGACAAGGGGAGAAAAGGACAGAGAAACGCACACCAGAAACTAGACGAGAGGGGAGCAGGGAGCAGAGAGGAGGGGGGAAGGACGGAGAGAAGGAGAAACCAGAGAGTCTAAGAGCAAGAGAAGCAAAGAAGGACCCAGATCCAAACAGGTGGGGAGCAGAGCCCTGGGGGCGCGCAAGGACAGCTCCGGGTTCTTAGTGCACAAAGCAGGGTTTGAGCCTTCTCTGTGGTGTGAAAAATTAAAACATCTAGAACTAGAGCCCATTGATGAGTCTGGGCTTCCTCTTCTACAGGATTCTCTTCCACTTTTCAGAGTGAGCTGAGATGCCTCCTGGCTTCTTGGCCAAGATGCTCCCCAAGGCAGGCTGTGTGCTGTGCCAGTCGGGGTCAACTGACACCCTTCTCCAGTGGCCTCCCTTTAGTTTCTGTTTGCAACCAGGTCCCCTAGTGGAGCCTAGGCTGATGCTGGCCGAAGTGAGTCTCCCTGCGAATGGCAGGATTTGTGGGAGTCAGGGAAGTACCTTCCCTTTTAAATATGCATTTCCCCTATGGCCCAATATGGTATCTGAAACTCCATGAGTTCATGTCCTTCTTCTGAGTTAAAACATAAATAAATGCCGATGGAAAGGGTCACACATCAGCTGCTTTTGTCTATTTAAAACCAGGCAAGGACTTAACTGATTAGATTGTCTCCCTGATTGAAATGAAACAGGGACCCACAAGAAGGACATCCTTGGGGGTTGAGGGGGTGGCGCTCCTTGGAGGACAGAATATGGAATCATATGATGCTTCTTGGGGGAAGCCCCACCAGTGAGCAGAGCAGGGAGCTAGGGGCAGGGAGCTAGGAGTCCTCTAGGCAGCCAAGAGGCAGAATAAGGACACAGGATGGTTAAACAAGGTGGCAGCTGTCAAAAGAGGAGAGAGGAGCATGGGAAAAGGGAGTTAAAAAAAAAGATTAAAAATACATTATTTTCCAATTGCGTCATTTTCTCAGGACACACCACGGAGGTCAGGATGACAAAGGTGGCCCTGGTTGCTACTTGAAAGTCTAAAAACACAAAAAAAGAACCCTATTCAAGCCCTGCTGCCCCTTCCTAGTGCACAGGAAGCCAGTTCCAGATATCTGCAACTGTTAGAAGCAGAAGCCCTTACCGTAATGATGGGGGAGCCTCACTATCGGATCAAAGGGCAGACGAATAGAAAACAGAGGAGGAGGAGGAGGTGCCTCCTCCTGGCCCCTCTTCGGCTGAACAGACGGGTTTCCATCCTAATCACGACACAGGTATCCAGAAAGAACCAAAGTGACCTCAGTAACTCTTCAAGGTATTATCAGGTGTCCCTTTCCACTGACCAATGAGACTTGTCCTTGGACACAGAAGCTCCAGGGATGAATGGCAGAAGTTCCAGAACCCCAAAGGCCACATTACTTTCCTTGGGGAAATTAGCCATTTTCAATATTAGTCTCGGCAGCAATGATCAAAGACCAAAGCTTCATGAGAGAAGTATCTGAATCTACGGATTCTTCTGGTACAGACGGGTTAGATGTGTCTGGGAAGATCGTGGGGCAGGCAGGATGAGGACTAGACCCTGGCCACCACTGTTTTTCCCCACTTCGCTGAGCAGTCGTGGGGCCCTGCTGCTTTCCCTGTGCCCCTCCCTGCCCCCCAGGAGTGCAACCAGAGCTGCTGTTAGTGACCACTTCAACTGATGCATCCACTTCTCTCCTGTCTGGTTTTGAGGATCATGCATTCACACATCCTGCCCCAATCCTTTGTCTCTGGGCTCCAACCCCGGCATCCAGACCTTTCCTCCTCTCAGTATCAACGCTGCCTTCCAGAACCATCCATCCAGGGTAGGAGACCCTCTGTCATCTCCACTCAGAGGGGCTATAGGGGGAGAGCTGTGGCAGAAAGATTCCAGACAAGCGGCCAGTCTGGGCTAGGGGGAGGAGAATTAGTCACAGGCTCACAGATGTTAGAGATGAAAAGAATTGCAGATACACATCTCACTCACCCATCCCACCTTGCAAGTTAGGCCCCTTTCCAGGAACATAAGTCCTGATCCCGTCCGACTACAAAGGCTCTTTCCTTACAGGGAAGTATGCACCGACTGCACCATGAGTGTTCCGTGCTGCCCCAACCACAGGACGGGGAGACAAATGGACTGTCCTCTTCAGGAAATGGCTGTCACACCTCATGAACACACGCCTCTCCTGGGTGCTGCCCGCATCCACCCTCCTCTCTGTCCCTCCCAACACAGACACCCTTGGCCACCTGAATACCACCCTCGCCCATAAACAGCCCAGTCTCTGATCATCAGGGAAACTAACAGGGAAAGTGTGGGTGACTCGCAAAGAGTCAGACAGGACTGAGTGACTGACACACTCACAATGACAGCCACAGCTGATTTTCTATGACTTCAGAAAGTAGGAAGAGACCATTTTCTCCATGACCTATAGCCATTCAGGGCAGTAAAGAAAAAATATTCCTCCTTCTTTGTCAAATTCTCATCTGCTGAGATGGAATCTCAGACCAATGTATATCTGATTTCACATTCTCCAGACACACAGCTAGCTAGAAAAACATAACCCTCCAATCCCCAAAACATCAGTGAAGAGTCTGATATGATCAAGGACTCAAATGCTGGGTAGCCACTTGGAAGTGGGTGGGCTTGAGGAGGGGGCAGGTCCACACTGGAGAGCGGAGACTTCAGTCCCTGGCACCCCCAGGCTGGGAACCAACCCGCAGTTTTGTCCACCCTTCCATACCTCTCTTAAAAAAAAAACAAAAACCTCTTTTGAACCATTTTTTAAAAGTCTTTATTGAATTTGTTATAATATTGCTTCTGTTTTATGTTTTGGCTTTTTGGCTGAGAGGCATGCGGGATCTTATCTCCCCAACCAGGGGTCAAACCCGTACCCCCTACACTGGAAGGTGAAGTCTTAACCACTGGATTGCCCGTTCTGCTTCTTGTCTCTCATCTCAATCTCTTCTCTCCTTCAGAGCTGTTATCTTGTTTGGAGCAGTTAGGTCCTAATCAAGACCGACTAGAAGAAGAAAGAATCAGCTTTAAAGGTCAAGCTCCAATTGGTCGCTCTCTGGGCAGCTGGGATAGTCACCTCGCACAGGCTAAGCCTGTGCTGTTTCAGGAAAACCAAGTCCATGATAGTGACCCCGGGCAAGTGCAGCCCCCCGCTGAAGTCCCAGAACGTCACTCTCATCAGACAAGGGTCCTCGTTGCCATCCTGCCACTGCCAGCGCGTGACCATGGCCATTCACTTTCCTTTCTGACCCTCAGTTTCATCATCTGTAAAGAAAGAGAACAATCCTACTGTCTAAATCCCCGGGTTCCTTTGAGAGTTAAACTGGCTAAATGTAAGTAGGCACTATCTCATATAAAGTGTAGCCCTAAATGGCAGGAGGCATTTGTTTTATTCAAAGGGGGAAAGAGAGTGAAGCTGACTTCTTCTGGAACTCCAGATCTAGCCCTCCCCAGTCTCTCAATAACCAGGGAAAATCTAGAATCAAAATACATCCCCCAAAGCATGTTAATTACTTCCGGACCAAGACAGAGCCTGCACTCCAGCTGAAAGGCAGGGGCAAGGGCATTGGAGCCTGGTGTCTGATGGCTGATTGTCCCTGCCCCGATCCACAGTGCCACCTTATAATTTTCACATTGCTCCCTCCATTCCAAATTTCTTTCCTCTTCTCACTTCCTTTAGCTTCTTTTCATTCTTATCCAATCCCTCATCCTGCTCCTTAAATGTTACACAGCAGCCACACGAATACACTGCACTGGAGACCACAAAAATAAACTCAATGGAGAGATCTTAACCCATCGCAAAGCTTTACAACCTAAAAACACACCATGTCCTACTCCTCAGTGGTACCCAAACCTGGCTGTGCCTCACAGTCCCTTGGGTGAAGTTTGTGAAAATTGCCATTAGTGGGCTTTATTCCAAACCTATTAAATCAGAATCCTTGAGTATGAGATCAGAGACGCTCTACTTTTAAATAATAATAACAATAAAATTTTAAAGTTTCTCTGTTGCTTCTAAGTTCCAGTAAGTTTAAGATCATAGACTGTACAACTAAACTGCAAGACTCTATCAAGCTCCTTTCCCCTCTTTTCTTTGATGATTTTTTTAGCTCCTTCATTCCCATCACCCTCTCAACTTATGATGCCATGTGGCTTTATTTCCTGAGAATTTACTATATTTGCTTTCACATGAGCAATGAGAACTCAGAAATGGTAAGAGAAAGAAAGGCAAAGGGGTTGGAGGGAACCGGAAGGACTACGCAGACGAGGACCTTTGGAGGCAGAAGGTGTGAGAATGCACACAGAGGGCAGGTGGGAATAAGAGTGAGGGGGAGGGGGTAGGTGTTGGCAGGGGTAGGTGGGAGGGTGGCTGACAGCATGGTGGAGAAACTACAGTGAAGTCTGGCTATAGTGGTCTGTTGTCATGGCAACACGATGCTGAAAGACTGAAGGCTGCTGCTCTCTACAACCCTGGACCACATGTTCTCAAGGCAACAGAATGCATCCAGGACACATGGTGGCCAGCCATGAGGTCTTGGGGCTGTGCCAGGAATCCTCAGCCCAAGGCAGGCTATATTGGCTGTGCCATTACACTACCTCCCACCCTCAATGCCCACACCCTTCACTCCCAAATGTTGTCCTGGGTGCTCTGTTCCCTGTGGCACCCCTGTGGCACCCTGTTCTCAGTGCCAGAAGCCCCATTCGGAAAGGGGGGAAATTCTATTGGGCTGCAATGATGTCAGTGCAAATCCAGGAACTGGCCACTGGCCACTGGGAACTCTATGAACTCAAAAGGACAGGAAACTACTTAGGGAGAGGAAAGCCAATTTCAATGTTTCTAACTTCTTCCATTGCAGAGCTAATGTGTTCCCAAGTCAGTAAACACATTTTGTAAAAACAACAAAACTACATCACCGGTACATATATCAAGAGTAAATGATTTCCAATTCCAGAGGAATTTGTATTCAATCATACCAGAAATGATAATAGCATTGATTTATTAAAACCAGGAGTGTTCCTAACAGAGCAATGAGTCCTGTAAATGTTATTTTCTTTTCTTTCATAATAGCTCTTTGAAGTTGATGTGTATTAACCCCATCACAGAGGTGAGAAGAAACAGATCACAGAAGTCACACAACAAGGCAGAGGTCACTCAGCTTCTGAAAGATGGAGCCAGGGCTGAAAATGCACCAGGGTCTATGTCCCGTCCACCACACTCTACTGCTTCCAACTGAAAAGATGCTAAGTCAAGTTACACTGCTCCCTTCTTACACTTTCTAGAATGAATTAAAAATACACATCTTTCTGTTAAGACTCAGATTCTCGTGTTCTCCTCATACAAATCTCAAGCACCACCTCCTCAGAGACCTTCCCTGACAACCCTAAAACAGCCTACAACATCCTTTTCTGCTATTTTCATGAAAACAGTCACCACTGCCTGAAATAACACTGTTCCATTTATGCGTTTGTTTATTGTCCTCAATATACCATGAGGACAAGACCTCTCTTATGGACTATGTCTTTAAGACCTTGAACAGTTCCTGACACCCAGCAGACACTTAATAAATATTTTTGGAATGAATGAATAAATCAAGGAGAAAGGCTGTTGTTTGCTAAAGTGAGTTTCAAAATCCCTTCCTTCTAACATTGGAAACTTAATTGCACTGATTAAATTTCCTTGGTGTTACCTGGCTAATTTGCATGTCGCAGGAAGTGCATACGTTTATCTTTCAAAACTTTTTGAAAATGTTTGTTTCTTTCTGCATCTCTCTTTGAAAGAAGCTAATAAAGTCAAGATAATCATCAGCACCCATTTGCTTTGCATGATAAAAGCTTTGCTCTGCCACCCCAGAATGCACCCTGACCTGAGACTGTCCTCTTGCCATGACTGATGGAGATTAAGTGGATGTGAGTGCCAAGATATTGACTGCTGGTATCTGGCAGGTGTGAAGAATGGAAGGATGAGAGACAGCATCCTGGACAGAGATAAGGAAGGTAACTTGCCAGTAACCAGAGATGAATCTATCATCCATTTTCATTTGGGTTTAAAGTATTTTTAATTGCTACTGACAGCTGCTGCACTGAAATAATGAATCCAGCCACACATGTAAATAAGTGTATATTAAGGACTTAGCCTGTACCAGGTTATATGTTAGGATCTGCAGATACAGAAAGGAAAATGACATAGTCCCTTGTCTTCAGGAAGCCTGTAGTTGAGCAAGACAGGCAGCTAATAAAAAACGATGGCAATTCATTACAATTGCGATGAGGATGATGAAAAGTATGAAATGAAAGAGCATAAAGGGGAAAGAGGCAAAAATTTTTATTTCAGGGGAGAGAATAAGAAAAATCTGAAAGCAGGACATTGGATGAGGAGGGCAGCCTAGGTGAGATGCTCTGTCCTGAGCACTGAGAAGAGAGATACAGGCAACCAACCGTGGCAGAAACACACACACATGGTCCCATGCACACACATGAGAATGCACACAGAACAGAGAAGCAAAAGCAAACCCAAGGAGAGAGGAGCACAGAAAGGGGTGCTCAAAATGAGCCTCGCTGCCCTGAAGTTCCACCAAAGCAGAGCTGCCTAACTGTATCACCTCACCTCTCAGCACTGCCCCAGGTCCCAGGGATCCAGAACATATGAGCCAGTTACCACGGAGCTTGGTGAGCTCTGACGCTGTCGTGGATGGCTTGCATTTATATCCATATCACTATACTCACTCATTCATGTATTCAATGGAGACTTACTGAAAACCTCTCACAGACCCACTCTTACTGATTCCTGTTATTTACCAGGCCTTTGCTAAGTGCTGTTTAATGGCTTTATCTAATAACCTTAAGAAACGGGGTCTATATTTACCACCATTTTATAGACGAGGAATCCAGGATTCAGAGAAGTCAAGTTATTTGCCGAGGATCACACAGTAAATGGTGGAGCCAGGAAACATCCAGGCAACGAGACTCCAGGGAGCCCTTCTTCACTGAGATGTTGGTGTTACCAGATTCCTAGGGCTGCCTAAGAGATGCATCACACACTTGGCAGCTTAAAACAATAGAAAAAAATTTTTTCACGGTTCCAGAGGCCAGAGCCTAAAATCAAGTGTCAGCGGAATCATGTTACTTTAAAAAAAAAACAAAAACTCTTTATTTTGTATTGCTGCTGCTGCTGCTAAGTCGCTTCAGTCGCATCTGACTCTGTGCGACCCATAGACGGCAGCCCACCAGGCTCCCCCATCCCTGGGATTCTCCAGGCAAGAACACTGGTGTGAGTTGCCATTTCCTTCTCCAATTCAGGAAAGAGAAAAGTGAAAGTGAAGCTGCTCAGTCATGTCCGACTCTTTTCGACCCCATGGACTGCAGCCTACCAGGCTCCTCCACCCATGGGATTTTCCAGGCAAGAGTACTGAAGTGGGGTGCCATTGCCTTCTCTGATTTTATATTGAGGTGTAGCCAATTAACAATGTTGTGATAGTTTCAGGTGCACAACAAAGAGACTCAGCCACAGATATATATATACATGGATCCATTTGTCACCCAGACTCCCCTCCCAGCCAGGCTAAGTAGAGTTCCCTGAGCTCTACACCAGGTCTTTGTTGATTATCCATTTCAAATAGAGCATTGGCTCCAAGGGAGAATCTTCCCTGGCCTCTTCCAGCTTCTGGTAGTTTGCTTGGTTTGTGGCTAAATAACTCCAGACTCCACACCACACCTTCTCATCTTCTATCTCCTAGAAGGACATGTGTCACTGGATTTAGGGCCTGTCTAGCTAATCCAAGATGATCTCATCATAAGAACCCACTTTACATCCGTAAAGATCCTTTCTTCAAATAAGGTCACATTTACAGGGTCCAGGAGTTAGCACACAGATCTATCTTTGGGGGCCATCATTCAATCCACTCAAGTGTGTATAGAGAGAGTCCATTTTTATGACTGCTAATCATGTAATAACAGTTGCCTCTTGTTAGTCAGTCACTAAGTCATATCTGACAGAGAGTCAGCAATGTTATCTAACCATCTCACCCTCTGTCATCCCCTTCTCCTCCGGCCCTAAATCTTTCCCAGCATCAGAGCTTTTCCAATAAGTTAGCTCTTTGCATCACATGGCCAAAGTATTAGAGCTTCAGCTTCAGCATCAGTCCTTCCAATGAATATTCAAAGCTGATTTCCTTTAGGATTGTGGTCTAAGGGACTCTCAAGAGTCTCCTCCAACACCACAATCTGAAAGCATCACTTCTTTGAGAACTCAGCCTTCTCCATGGTCCAACTCTCACATCTGTACATGACTACTGGAAAAACCATAGCTTTGATTCTATAGATCTTTGTCAGCAAAGCAGTATCTCTGCTTTTAATATGCTGTCTAGGTTTGTCATAGCTTTTCTTCTAAATTGGCTACTGCTATGCACTAGACACTATGGCATATGCTGGGAACACAAAAGTTAGCCCAGCCTGGCCTGCACCACAGTGGGCCCACTGTACAGCAAATGAGACAGATAAGGAAACAAGATGGGTTATCATAAAAGCTCTAAAACAGGGCACAGGTGAAAGACAAAAAATAAAAAGAAGAAATAAATTCTTTGAAAATCAGAGTCAGAAAAGTGTGCACAGATGTACCATGATTTCTCTTGGACAGTGAGTAGGTTCTTCAGGGTGGATGAGGAGGAGAAGAGGAGGCCGCAAGCCAGAGCTGTAAACCATCAAGGACCAGTCCAAGGAGCGGTGACTAACTCAGTGTGTCTTCATGACACGCAAGGGCCAGGAGGTGAAGAGGAAATCCTGCAAGAGTGGCCTGGGACCACATCCCAGAAGGTGTCCTGGTCTCAGCTGTGTGAAGCCAGGGGAAAGTTTTCAATGAAAGTGTGTCACAGTCGGATTTGAGTTCCTAAAGAATCACACAGGCAATCTGCCGTGTGGTGAGAGGCATAGAGGGCAGGAGTGCTCAGAGGGCAGGGGACCCACAACAAGGCTTTATTGATTGATTGATTTTAACTTTTTATTTCATGTCAGAGGATAGTCGGTCAACAATGTCATGACAGTTTCAGGTGGACAGCAGAGGGACTCGGCCATACATACACACGTGTCCATTCTCCTCTCCAGTGCTGAGTGTCTTGGTACCAGCAGTGAAGAATCTGCCTGTCAATGCAGGAGATACAAGAGACTCGGGTTCAATCCCTGAGTTGGGAATATTCCCTGGAGGAGGAAATGGCAACCCGCTCCAGTATTCTTTCCTGGAAAATTCCACAGATAGAGGAGCCAGGTGGGCTATAGTCCACGGGGCCACAGAGAGTCAGACACAGCTAAGTGCACACACATTCTCCCCCCAAACTCCCCTCCCATCCAGGGTGCCACAGATTGAGCAGTTTCCTGTGCTATACGGTAAGACATTGTTGGCTATCCATTTTAAAAAGCAGCATGTACATGTCGATCCCAAACTCCCTAACTATCCCTTCCCCTCATCCTTCCCTCCCTAGAAACCCAAAGTAAGGCTTCTTTACTGTTTGCAGGCAGAACTGTCCTAAGAGGAGGGGAGGGCCCAGTCGATTCCCAGATTGGTCAGTTGCTCCCTGCTGCTTTATATAGAAGCTTCTCTTTCCCCTTGTCCATGTTCTTATCTAAGAAGTTTTTTTAGCCCTTTCCCATCTCCCCCTCCTCTGACTGTCCCTCAGATGTGGGTTCTATTCTGGACACATGTCCGCTTGTTGGTTCTGAGCCTCTCCTCCACCCTCCTACTTTCAACAATCCTCTCCTTGCTAACAAGGCTCATCTCTTAATTTCCAGCCCAAATCACTCTCTTTAACCTCCAGTCCCAAATCCACTGCTTGCCAGACATGTCCCCTTCTGTGACCTAACCATGTTTCAATCCTGCTCAGCCTCATTCCTGCTGTCACCAAATCTGTGACAAATCTCATGACTCTTGTCATCACATTTGTAACAGCACTAAAAGGGTCAACGGTGTTCAGTGCCACAGAAGGTCACCAACGACCTGAAAAGCCCACTTGGATTGGGCATCTTGGATAAAGGGAAAGATAAGGACGTGAAAAACGGCAATTTCAAATGCGCATTTAAGGAATTTAACTATGAAAAGAAATAGCAAGGAGGAAAACCTGGGGTCAAGGAAAGCTTTCAGGTTTATTTATTGATATGAGAGTGATCTGAACAGGTTCAATGAGGGCAAAATTGATATTTGGGCAAGAGTATTCTTGACTGGTGGGAACTATCCTATGTACTGCAGGACACAACATGCCTGGCCTCTGGGTTCTAAGCACTGGTACCAGGAGCACGCACACCACTAAGCTAAAGGGCAGATTCCAGCAAGGAGGAAGAAGTGGATAATTAAAGGGAAAAAGGACATAACTGACAAGCCAAGGCCCTAGTTCTGGAGGACACATGCCTAGACCAATGGCACAAAAGAAGTTTGGTATGAAGCAGGAGAAATGACAGATGAGAGATGCTGAGCCTTAGAGTTATACAGATACGGGTTGTATTCCCAGGTGATTGCTTAACTTCCTTTGAGAGATACTGCTGATGAACCTCGAAGCTGGTCCCAACACTTGCCCCCTTGCCACTCTATCAGTGAGCCTGCAACCCCCACGGGGTGGCCATATGATAAGATATGGGGTCGTGAGATCCAGGATAGGGGGAAGACTTTCCTGATTTAATAGCCACCTCTGCCTGTCCCTGCTTTTGGGTATGAGTGGGATACCTAGAGCTAGAGCAGCCTCCTCATTTCCATGATCAAAATGTCAAGAGAACCCCAGAGATGAGCCCTGACTTCCTCAGTGTGTGGACTGGGAGTTTTAAAGTCAACCAAAAAAGTTAAAACTTCCAGTCCCACAATTTTTCTAGCTATGTGACTTTGGCCACAATACATAAACTCTCTCTGATTTCTTTTCCCTGTCAAATGAAATAATAATATGCATTTCATAGGATTGCTTAAGAATTAACGTATTCATTAACATCAGGCCTGGCACAAAGTTGGCATCTGATGATATCAGCTTCGTTACCGTCTTGTCCCTCCCACCTCTATGTCTTAATTCTGCTCATCCCCCAAGAGTGTTCTAACCCCACCATTTGCTCTTGAAGAAAGAGCAAGAAATACCAAATGCTGTCCCAAGAAATACCATATCACAAACAACTAAGAAGCAAGGTAAAACCTCAAAGTCACTGAAACATAGGGAAGAAGCATAAAGTGGGCTATGAACAGCCTGGCCATCTTGGTTTCAAGATTCTGTTGGAGATAGAAACCTACAAGAGCAGATGGAAGCGGTTAAGACTATTTACAGCAGGGGTCTCCAACCTTCTGGGATACCTTCTGGGATCTAACGCCTGATGATCTAAGGTGCAGCTGCTGTAATAGTAATAGAAATAAAGTACACAGTAAAGGAATGCACTTGAATCCTCCTTAAACCATCCCCCTACCCCTGATTCCATGGAAGATTGTCCCTGGTGCCAAAAAGGTTGGGGACCACTGATTTACAGGGTCACACACCACTGCTGGCTCAACTCCCTCCAAACCTATCTCCATTAGGTAGGGAGAGAAGGAAGGAGTATAGAGAGAGTGAGAGGAGGAGATGGGGACGAAGGAGAATAAGGGCTATCTTCCTCACCCCAGTTGGATTCCAAAGCATGGCTCTCTACACAGAAAATCAGAATGCTAGTCAAAGTATGAATTCTCAGCCAAGAGATGTAGAAATGAGGGAATCATAGCAATAGATGCCAGAGTAAGAATATTTTCACCTGTCCTTCAGGGAGGAACAAGGTAAGGGAGCATGACACACATCTTAGTTACTGTTCTATATCTGATCAATGCATCTATTTTCAGACCCTGATCCTTTACTCAGAGGCACACCAGCTCTCTTCCATTCTTGCAGCATTAGAGCTTGGATCTTCCATTCTTTGGCCTGATCCTACTGCAAGTCTCACTTTCTGGGGTCCTTCCTAGAACCTTCCCAAGGTCCTTCGTTGGTCCTAATGATAGTGACAAAGTAGCTGTCAGTGACTGTCGTTCCCTATTGCCACTTTTTAATTCCTTCACCTAAAGTATCTGTTTGCCCAGCACTTTCCCAACTATTTTATTTCATTTTATCTTCAAAATGTAAAGTGTGCAGGGCAGAAAACAAAATTTAAATCATATAAAACAGAAGTATCCTGGAGTATCCATGAGTATCATAAAGCTAAAGCAATTTGTTTGTCTCAATTCCCAAAGCTCGTAAAAGTGGAGACTGAAACAACTCACGACTTACAATTCTTAGCGCGGAGCTTTGTTGGGCAGAATTGTATAAATAGAAAGCACAGGCTTCAAAATAGGTACTTCTGGGATCTGAATCCCAGTCCCATTGCTCATCAGCTGTGATATCTTGGACTAGTTACTTAACCTATCTGAGCTAAAATCTGAAAACCCAAGGAAGAGTTCAGCAAATCAGCAGAGAAACCTCCTGGAAAGAAGTGAGAGTTTATGTCTAGCTTCAGTTCATTATTTGGATTCAGATGGGCATTCTAAATACAGCATCTCAGGGAGAATAAAAGCAATTATAACAAAGGCAAAATAAAATCGACATTTTATACTCAGGTGGGGAACTGCCAAAAATCACCTCATACATTTTTTAATGGGTTCTGCTACTCTTCTAAACAGTCTCTTGCAACAAGCACCTAGCAGTTCTTTCCTCGTTAGAGTTCTCCCTTAAATGAACGTGCCCCTTTTCGGCTGGCCCTGTAGGGGCTACATTACGGATGAGTCTCGGCCGCCCTGGTGGGGTGAGACTGAAGCTCCCACCACACCTCAGAGCCCATTCCCAGGTTTTCTCCTGAATTGCCTCCTTGGTTGGTCTGCAGTTCTATATAATTGGCTATGATTCTAATCAATTCTCCTCCTGTATCATGAAGCCATCTCCCTTTCTTCTGCTCCATACGCCCTTCAGCTTAGCCTACTGAACGCTTTGCTGGACACTTAGTGAAGCACCTGCTCTGTATGACCTCATTTAATTTTCAACAACCTTGTAATAGAATACATTATAATCCCCATGATACAGACAAGAAAACCAAGGCTTAGAATAAGTGGTTGGTAAGTTGGCCAGATCTTCACACCTAGCAAGTGATTATTAAAACTGCTCTGACTCTGAATTCTGAGCTTAAAAGACCGCTGCTCCACCAGCTCCCATGCTTCTTTCTGCCATGGTACAAGAGCATTTCCTCAAAGGGAAAGTATAGCACTAATTAATATTTGTGATTAATTAGCATATGCAAAAAAGTGAGCTGACCAGATGCTGAACTCACGTCTCCCTGGTTGTGCCAAAAAGTCTTTATAACTCCATGTGCTACCTTCCTTCCATCACAGACTCCCTGCATCAGGAATTTCATCCCTGTAAAGCAATCTTCCACAAAGACACATAATAAGTGAGCTTTATTTCAAACAAACAAACAAAAAACCGAGTCAAAACAGTGGCAATTTCCTATCTCTTAGAAGAAGAAAGCAAAAGAGAAGGCTTAGTCACCATCCTTCAGGTGGCAACTGCGCCTTCAAGACTACTCCTTACATTCAGTAAAGCTGTATTTCTTAGAATTTTCTGCAATCATTCCACTTTCAAATGCATTGTCCTATTGCCCCCACAGTTGATTCAGTGTTGTCAAACTCCATGTCCTCATTCTATGTTGGTAAAATATGGTCATGGTACCAAAAATACACTTCTATCAGAAAAAAAAAAAAAAAGCTGGCCTCAGAATGTGAAGTTATTTTATTTTTGAAACTTGTCCCCAAAGCTTATTTCTTGGAGATCTGGGGGCCTCTTTTCATTTGCCTTCCACTAAACCTCTTCAGCCTGTGAACGTCCCTCTTTCCCAGCTGCCCACAATCTCGGTGTTGCTGCCCTTGGGGTCCCAGTGGTCCTTGGGCCCCTCCCTATGCTTGCCACTGCAGTCGCCCCCTGCCCATCGGGGCTTCTCACCTGCAGGACTGAACCTTCAACCCTCCCACTTCTGTGGCACCAGGACTTCCTGCTTGCTTCTTTCTCTTTTTTCTTCTTTCTACCTGCCTTTTAGAAACTTCTTTTCAGGTCCAAAGTCAGTTAGACATTATGTAGGCTATTTTGAGGGAAGTGCCTAAAAATATGGAGAAGGAAATGGCAACCCACTCCAGTACTCTTGCCTAGAGAATTCCGTGGATAGAGGAGCCTGGTGGGCTGCTGTCCATGGGGTCGCACAGAGTCGGACACGACTGAAGCGACTTAGCATGCATGCATGCATGCATGCATTGAAGAAGGAAATGGCAACCCACTCCAGTATTCTTGCCTGGAGAATCCCAGGGATAGAGGAGCCTGATAGGCTGCCATCTATGGGGCTGCATAAAGTCGGACACGACTAAAGCGACTTAGCAGCAGCAGCAGCCGCCTAAAAATCATCACCTACCTCCCTTTTTTGATGGAGAGAGAAAAAGATAAGATGGGATTTGGAGGTGTGGCTGTGGTGTGAGGGGAGGGTATGGGGGGTGAGATCAGAGGGGAATTCTCATTACAATGACACAGAAGAGGGCCTCTTCATTGGCTTCCATCTTGCGTTTTTACCCCTGGAGCTGGTAGCCAATGGGCCCCCTATAGAATTGTGCTACTCAATGGCACCCCACTCCAGTACTCTTGAATGGAGAATCCCATGGATGGAGGAGCCTGGTGGGCTGCTGTCTATGAGGTCTCGAAGAGTTGGACACGATTGAATGACTTCACTTTTACTTTTCACTTCCATGCATTGGAGAAGGAAATGGCAACTCACTCCAGTGTTCTTGCCTGGAGAATCCCAGGGACGGGGGAGCCTAGTGGGCTGATGTCTATGGGGTCACACAAAGTCAGACACGACTGACGCGACTTAGTAGCAGCAGCAGCAGCAGCAAGCTTCCACTATTTCATATCTCATTAATCCTCTCCTCTAGTCAGACTCCAATATTGCTACAATGAATCAAGCAATGGATCCCCTGTTGTCAGATGACATCTCCCACCACTAGGTAACAGAGGAAGAAGTAAAGAATATCATGGTATGTGAGACCTTAGCCAGCTTCTCCATTCTCTTGAAAGGTCATCAAGCACATGGCCTATGGAGCCAGCCACCAATGTTAAAGTTCCGGATGTCACTTACTAGCAGCATCATTTGGGAGGTTATTCAACCTTTCTGAGCCTGTTTTCTCATCTGCTAAATGGAAATGAATAATACCACTTTAGCTCACTGGGCTGTTGAGAGTGTTAAATAAGATAATGCAGGCAAAGCAATATGTGCCCAGCACATGGTAGACACTCAAAGCACCTCGGATACATCAATGAACAAAAGAGGCCAGTCTCTCCACACCACTGCACCATTCCTCAAATTATTACACTGTTATTATTATGCATCTGTAAGAGACGTAACAAATAACTGCAAAAAAGAGACACAATCAACCAGTTTAGCCAATAACCTTTATGCTGGGGAGGGCTGAACCTGAAACAACATAGGTTGCACAAAAGCCCACAGATGCAAAATCAACTAATCATTTCCACCTGTCTTGCTCTCACAGTAACTTTGCACTTATTTATCACTCAAAAATTTGTCTCATCCATCTTGGCATTCTTTCTGTGCATATTGTGTCCTCAAAATACCACTGCTAAAATATAATCTACTAAGGACAAAAAAAATCTTCCTGAAGTAAAAAACTCAGTAAGTTTTGCTATGTGTGCTTATGTGTGACTAAGTCACTCCAGTTGTATCCAACTCTTTGCAACCCTACGGACCATAGCTCACCAGGCTCCTCTGTCCATGGGATTCTCCAGGCAAGAATACTAGAGTGGATTGCCATGCCCTCATCCAGGGCATCTTCCTAACCCAGGGACTGAACCCACGGCTCTTATGTCTCCTGTTCGGCAGGCAGAATCTTTACCACTAGTGCCACCTGGGAAGCCCTAGTTCTTGCTAAAGTATAGTATAGTGTTAGTCACTCAGTTGTGTCCAACTCTCTGAGCCCACCAGGCTCCACTGTCCATGGGATTCTCCAGGCAAGAGTACTGGCGTGGGTTGCCATTCCCTTCTCTAGGGGATCTTCCCAACCCAGGAATTGAACCCAGGTCTCCTGCATGGATTCTTTACCAGATGAGCTACCAGGGAAGTTTTTGCTATGTTAAAGTCACTCAGTCGTGTTTGCCTCTTTGCAACCCCATGGATTATACAGTCCATGGAATTCTCCAGGTCAGAACGCTGGACTGGGTAGCCTATCCCTTCTCCAGGGGATCTTCCCAACCCAGGGACTGAACCCAGGTCCCCCGCATCGCAGCCGGATTCTCTACCAGTTGAGCCACAAAGGAAGCCCAAGAATACTGGAGTGGGTAGCCTATCCCTTCTCCAGCGGATCTTCCCAACCCAGGAATCCAACTGGGGTCTCCTGGATTGCAGGCGGATTCTTTACCAACTGAGCTATCAGGGAAGCAACTTTCTGCTATAGTCATTCTATAATTTCCATTCTGTTCAAGTTTATCCCACTTCCCTTTACATGGGCTCTTTGTGGCAACATTTTTCTAACATCCTTACCTGTGCCTTTATCCATGCGAATGGGACAATATCTTTCTCATGTGGTACTAAAGTTCCTCCACTTAGTACTTTCCACTTGACCTTTCCTAGACTGAATAAAGGAAGCTCCTAAACAGACGTGAGTTTTCTCCGCGTGCTGCCAACAGATGGCGATAGGGATCATGCAAGGTTATTTCTCTCTGTTAAGCCCTGCACCCTGATGGTTCTCTACTTGCCAAGTTGCAGGCTTATCGTGTCTATGCTAGGTTTTGAAGTGTTTGCAAACAACATTAACCCCACAACATGTCTTTTAAGTACAAAACTGAAGGCAGTTTTGAAAATGACGTTAAGAAGTTTAAGATGACAATGCAAAAGTAGAAACACTTTAAGAAACCCAGAGTGATACAAAACAAATACTGCATCTGTAAAATGAATCATTCTAAGATGATATGCTATGATATGAATGACTAAGATATGAATGATATGATATGAATGACTGCAAAGACAATATGTATGTGAAAATAACTGTACTTAAGTAATAAGCAGTAACCATTGTATAAAGCAGGGAAAAATAAGCGAAAAATGTAAAAACAAAACATAACTACAAATAAAACAGTTTTCCTGCAGTTAGAGGGTAAGTATCAGTGTCACAGGATAATTACTTTGTCATGTGACAATTAATCTAATATTAATGCAGCAGAGACTATGATTTATTTGTGGCCTTGAAACAGTGGTTCTCAGCCTTAACTGCACACTAGAATGATCTGGGGAGCTTTTAAAAATCCTGAAGCCCAGACTGTGCCCCAGAACCTCTGGGGTAGGACTCAGGCACTGGTTGTGCAGAAAGCTCTTAGGAAATTCCAATGTGTGGTCAAGGTTAAGAACCACCACCTTTCAAAGCTCAGCCTGGGGAAAAACACAGCTGTGACTGGTTCTATGGATTAAAATCCATTCATATGTGCAGATCGATGCGTGTTGAGCCTCGACACCTTACCAAGAAGTACTTCTTGAGGACATCTGTAACTCCAAGGAGATAAACTACCTGCCTCAAGGGATTTTGCTTTTTAGATTCCAGAAACTGGTATGGGGAAAGAAAGGATATTATCAAGGAAGAACAGAGTTTGGAAGGAGCCATTCATTCATGTATTTGAAAAAAATTTATCACTGAGCTACCAGCTTCAAAATCTCTTAGCCATTTCGGTAAATTCATTTACAAACGAATGGACACACAACCTTTTCAAAACAGAAGGAGCTTCTAGACACAAGCACCTTGCCCTCACTTTAATCTCCAAAGAGATGGACTAGGTCCTGGACTGTCCCCTCACCCAGTGCATTCTGGTTACCCTCCATCTTTCATAACCAGATTTGGCATGTAAACAAATGGATCATTTAGTTCTCACACACAGCCCTCAGGCTCTTCTCACCGCGACCCCCTTTTACCTTGTCCGCCATTATCATCGAGGAGCCCCCGTGGATGCCCAGGATGGGGGTGAGAGTCTGGGCTGAAATGAAGTCAAGGATCTGAGCAATGGCTTCCTGGTCTGTGTCATCAGCAAACACCACCCCCTGAATCTTCCGGTCGGACATGAGATCACAGATGCGGGTTATGATGCTCTTTGGGTCCGTCTCGTTCATGGCCACCAGCTCCACACGGGGCACCACGGAGAGATGGTGGAAATCATCTTTCTCGTGGGCGTCCTTGATGGCCACCTCGTCTGAAGTGCCCACGAGGATGACAGCAATGCCGATGCTGGGCGGGCTCTTCTGAGAACGAGCTCTGCTGCCGGACACGGCCAGGACAGCCAGCACCAACCAGAACTTGGGGGAACAGCACTCCGCTCTGGGCTTCATCTTCAACTCGTCGACTCCCTGGAAACATACACACACAGAGAAGTTAAACTACAACCCACACTGTCTGGGGAGAGGCTGGATACTTCAAGTCAAGGAACTTATCTCCTTTTCCTGATCCTCAAACCCAGCTTTTATCTTCTAGTTTGTTTTCTTATCTCTCGTGTTTGAGCAGTAGAGTAAGGGGTGGTGGGGGGAACTTTCCCAACACATCAGAAATCCTTGAGCAAGACAGTAAGAGATGTTATTGCTCTAGCCATCAGCAGCAGACAGGCAGGGACAAGCCATGGAAAGAGGATGCAAGTGGTCCAGGCAGTCATGCCAAGTACACCAACACAGGATTCTCTAAAAACGGGTCTGACTATTGCTGTGAGATCCCTGGTACCAAGTCACAACCAGCCCTTTAATGGCTCTTGAGGCCAAAGGATGGCAAAAGCCAGGCAAAATGAGCAGCAAAATGGGCTCAGCAGAGGCTACCAACAAAACATGAGCAGCCGGATATAGGAAGCTACAAACACCGAAGCCCCCGTTCTTGCTACGTGTACTTCGTATTCACCTCAGAGAGGAAAAGAGCCTGCAGGTTCTTCAGCAACCCATCTGGCTCTTATTACTAAATCAAAAGCAACCCATACATGGGCAGTACTTTTAAAAATATCTCCTTTGATCCTTACAATAACCCAGCAGGGGGGAAATAAGAAAAACATTATTATCACCATTTTATGGATGTTGAAGCAAAGCCTAAGAAGTCCGAGACCGTGAGCCAATTAAATGAAATGAACATGCACCCAGATCTTCCAGCTTTCAGGCCAGTTTACATCACACTGCCTCTTACATCATCAGTTATTATGAGGATAGTTTTATTCCCATTTGATTATGCATAGAAGTAAGGTGATTTTGACAAATGCTATTAAATTACTGATAGAGTCTCCTTCCTGAAATGACTGACTTCATGTCTGCATACGATTCACCACTTTCTACCTTTTGCAAAGATCTCCTGCCTTTTTACTTTCACATATGCCCCTAAATATTAAACTCTGCACCAGACAGAGGGTGCAGCTCTTATCATTTGTTATGCGTCTGGGATGTGCTAGGCACCGTATTAAGCATGTCTTCCTATGCAATCTCTTTGGTCTTCCTAGAAACCCGATAAACTAGTCATTTTATCCCCGCTTCTCAAACAGAGAAACTGAAGCTCAAAACACTTATGCGATGTTGCCAAGGTCAATGATATTACAACAGCATGCCACTACATACACATAGCATCTTTATACTCCAAGGAAATAGTCCACAAACTGCACCCCAAACCAAAACTAGAGTTTCCATTCTTCTCCAAAGAGAGAGTGTAACCAAGGATGAAAATGCTGCTTCATATCTCCTGCTTGTTTGGCGGGGGGTTGGGGGAGAATTGGG